>JBAIAA010000006.1:0-600000 GCA_037893245.1 Crossaster papposus | reverse complement strand
GTACACTCATCTAGTGGCCTGTTTAACAGGACATGAGTGTGGTTATTCCAGACACGGTACGTAAAGGATATTGCGGACCACAATAATAACATATACCGGGAAAGGATGTTTCCTGTTTGGTCCCAAACCATCGGCTAATAATACATGTACCACGATTAGCTCGCCATTTCTTTGGTTTTCCACGGCTGCAGTTGTCAAATTAATATCACACGCATGTTGTTACTGTAGTTAAATTTAATATATTTCTGTAACGTCTTACTATTGTTGAAAGTGTAGATTATTTTCACGAATCTACAGCAAAAAGTAGATGCATGACAAATCTACAGCTATTAACTGTAGATTCGTCACGAATCGACAGTTTTTATTGTGAGCTAGGTGCCTCGTCTAGACACGAACCGGACTACTGATGCCTTCTATTCGTTGTACATGTTCATCGACTAAATATACATGTACGCATGGGTAACTTATACCAATCCACACTTATTCACAAACGTGGGGATTGCGGCAAGCCAGGAATCTTTCTTGAACAAACCTTTGTTGTTAAAACAAATAGATTAAGTCGGTGATTAACTGTAGATTCGTGCAACAATAAACTCGGCTTCGCCTCGTCCATATCTATTGCGGGATTGTGAACAAATTAGGCCTAAAGTTTGTCCAAGCTAGCATGGTGCCTTTGTGTCGATGGACAACGAAGTCATTTTTATTATTCAAACAAATTCCGCCCACTGGTTCTATTTGAACGGTGTGATTAATATTTGCATTGCCCGCGAATTTTTTTTTATTTTAGATTGTTATATTTATCATTCTCTGTCAACCATGAAATTTAATTAATTCCTCCCCGCTAGAAAAAAAACGTTTCAAATTAAAAACTTCCAAACGCACGATCTCATTTAAAGTCCTCGTATTTGAATGTCAATGTGGATTAATCATTTTCTCAATTTTTGCATTAGTTGTATTTCGCCGTGTCAATACTTTTATGGCTTGCATTTTGAGCGCGAATTGCTATTGTGTGACAAATGAGGTTTAATCACCGTGATTATTCGCAAGTCAGTTCCCGTGGCACGTCTTGCGTGTCTCTCTTCCAATTACTTCCAATCCTGGGCCTATTATTAATGAAAGCAACCTTCTGTCTTTATTTTATTTTCTGAAAACGTGACGGCAACATTCCAATTTTACAACGACTTGATAGGTGCGGCGGGAGAAAAGGCAAAATCGACTTTTAGCGTTTGAGACAATTTCAAACGTGCACCTATTAAGCCGTTGTAATTTGTTTTGGTTTTTTTCACATCAGACGATATACATTTATTGTACTGGTTTTTGTTGTTCTTTTATGCGCGTGTGTACGTGTACGTGTATACAATGGTAAAAATATACACAGATGGGTTTGGACGTTGAGGGCGCTGTGCAATAAATTGCACTTAATAAAACCTAAGCGCCGGTTATTGCATGTAATGTTTGGCAAGTTAATTTAAAAAGCTACAAAATTTGCATGAAAATGACCACAATAAAACTAATTCTGGTATTTACTATCAGTATTTTATCTTATTTTTTTCTCTCTAAATACAAAGGACACATACCTTGAAACCATACATCCGTACCCTTATCATAAATTATGCGGAATCTAATGGTTCAGTCTCAAACGAGGCCACTTAAAATGCACATCAGTGAAGGTACGGTTAAATTGTAAAACCTGACCACAAACTAATCAAATTGCACAGTAGTTACTACAAAAAATCCTTCTTACAAAGACATATTTTCGATATCCGTTTAGATACGAGTTTAATATGTTTGGTATTACACGTTTCAAATTGTACTTGTAATTTAATAAACTATTGCATAATATAAAATATACATCGAGCATTTGGCTAGAAATCTATAGGCGTGAGTTGCAACACACATGATTTACGTAGTACCTTTAAAGGGATCGTATACGTTTGGTAATTACTCCAAAAATTAATGGTAAGAAGTACAGCAGCTTTGGATAGTATAATGCATTTTTATAAACTTTTCACTTCGAAGTACTGTTGTTATAAAAAAAGATATCACTTTTTATCCCCAAAAATTTGAATCTGAGAAGCGTTACCGCAGTGACGTTTCTTAGATTGTGTATTCCAATGCAGAATATTCTGCGTGGACATAACCGCTCAGGATTTTCGGCAATATCTCAAAATCGCTACCACCTTTTGAAATGAAATTTGTACTACAGGTTAGTTTTATGGTAAATATCTACAACTATATAGGATTGAAACAAACAGTGGGTTCCAATTACCAAACGTGTACGATCTCTTTAAATTGTACCTTTTATAATTCTGTATAGGTTTACAATACATAATCACTACATGTATTATAAAAAAAAACAGTAATACTAATCTTTAATCATCTACAACTGATCATGAATAACCTTTGTCAAGAACAATTTCAATAATTTATACAACTTGGCAAGTTTCAGACAATAAATAAGTACTACATGATAAATTCCACAGCAATAAAAAGTACCCTGTTTTTTAAGTATAAATTAAATATTAAAATTATTATGTAAAACATCTTCCTACATATTGAAATCAGAGTAGACCACTTAACTTATACAACGAATAAGTAGTACTTCTGACTTTTGTATTTACGTTGAGTACTTTTACAACCTAATGCTTGTTTTGTTTAAATATAATTGCCACCAATTGTAATTATATTCATACACTAGTTTAAGTTCATAAATTATATTTAAGTCAGAAACTAATTACAATTATTGTGTCTAGTGTCTAGTTTACACATGGGACATTACAGCAGCATATCTACATTTGCAAATCATTAATCGGAAGTCATAGTTTGATAGCCTTAATATTAATTAAATTGGGAAAATTGTAACATAGTTTTTCGATCCTCAGAACCGAGTCAATTTTAACTGTTTGAAACATTTACTTCCTTGTTTTCCAAATAGTGAAAAATCACTTAATTCATTGAAAATTCACTCCCACAGTCTGAAACTAGTTACCAGACGTTTTAGAGTGAAATTAATTCACTCAAAAAAGAAATCCAATCGAATTTCACTGAAATTGTGGGTTATTTTTATTTTTCAGTGTATTTCGATTTGAATCAGTGATTTTCACCGTAGTCCCTAGTTTTATTATTTGGAATTTAGAGAGTATCCAATTTACAGAACATTTAAGATAGGATACACCATTTGCAGATATCAAAACAATTTTACTAATGAATTAATAAAGAATTATCTTACCTTTTTGTAAGTAAATAATGATTGTAGGCATCCAGCAAAATGATCCTATACTTGTTCCTAAATTGAATTGTATAAAACAAAATTGCGCGAAAAAAACCCAAAACAACATAAGAGCCACTGCCCGACGCCCTTTGAAAACGAATGCCGTTTTGTTTGCTTTTCTTGGCATCCATGATTGTAAAACTTCGGACAGATCAGTTAAACGATATTTACTATAAAATACCCCCCCCCCCAAATCTACCCATTCGTGATCATTCATGCAATTACCAATGGTGTATCCTACCTTTAAATTGAACTATCAGAATACATGTACCAGCAAAACTAGAAGCCCAATGATACCTGGCTGGAATGTGGTCGCCGTATCAAAAGCCGTCGGATCGAAACTAAAGCATCTCTCTCTGCCAGGAACAACCTCAAAGTTATTGGCCTCGCAGAACTGACGACCTGAGTCGTACTTCTCTCCGATTGAGAAGTCTCCCAGTCTAGCCTCCTTACACATCTCAAAGGTTTCTTCGCAGAAATCAGAGCAGATGACCACTTTCCTGAGCATTAAATATATACAACAAGAAGGTTTGATGAAAGAAAACTAAATTGTATAGTGTACTGTACATTTGTATTTGTATTTGCCAATACATATATAATAGCACGCGTCAAAGCCTGAGCGCACGACCTATGACCCAACGTGTCAATAAAAGTACGTGCATTGTGTGACATTTTGCGCGAAGTTTTGAGTGTCATTATTGTCGTTGTGAAAAGCCGCAGACTAGATGCGCTCTGTCAAGTTACTTCAGGACAACGCATGATATATTAAAAGTGTTGCAATTCGTATTTCGTTTATTTAAAAAAATGTACATCTAAGATATACTGCTCATTTGGCTTCTGAAGATATTTTTTTTTATTATCGGAGCAGCAACAATTTGTTTGGAGGCAGAATCCTAATTTGTATCTGGCAATTTCTCAGTTTTTCTCCTTTGTGACATCACCGACTTAAAATGGGCATAATTTTGCTAAGGAAAGGTTTGATCACATCCGGACTGCAATACTTACGAGTCATACCAATCCACTTGACTGGGACTGCAGAAGTAGCACATCATATAGTTGAGACGCGATTTACATTGCCGCGTTTCGCCTTGAATCTTGAACATGCTACCGAAGACGGACGATACCTCTGTGCGTCTGCAACACGCCATGTTACGATACCACGTGCAGTTGGATAAGTTAGACTGCTGCTCTGCATACCTGTAGTTGCCTTGGAGACGGGGTGAAGAATCAATAAACGAGCAAAGATTAATATAATTTACAATTTTACATATCGTTCCAGAATGACGAATATGACGCCAAAACTATAAATGACTAAATGGCATGTTGTAAAGTAATTTATGTCTACCAGATAATTATTGAAATACAATGTCCAATAAGTCGTCAAATAAAAATGTAACTGGTGGTACTCGACTCCATAGAATTGTGCACATTGAGGGCGCTCTAACATCTAACGTTAGTGCACTGCTAGTGCTAGTAAAATACGCGACTAGTACTTCAGCAACGTTGTAAAATAGCAATTATGTGTCATTAAATGTACACTGTATTTATACGAAGAAGATAACTTACCATAATATGTGCATACTTGACCCACCACATACGACAAAAATGCGATCAAAAACACACGAACAATCGAAAACCATCGCCAAATGACAGCCATTTTGTGTACCGGTACGTCGTTCAAAGTTCAAGGGTCATCGACTGGACTGGTAAGTTAGCTGGTTCCATAGCGCAAGCAGTGCGTTCAATACTGTACATGTACATGGACTAGTAAGCAGGAAACCAGTTGTTTTTGTGTGCGGTGTGGGTGGAGCTAGATTATTTTCATGCACAGTCTTTTGGTTAAAAATGGCCAAAGATTCCTTGTTTCGGAGATGCAGAAAGCATGTGCACGGACTCTTGTTCGACCCCAGTTACTTCTGGATAACAGCAGCGATGCTCTGGCTGGCAGAAGTGGTTGTTAATGTGCTTGTTATTCAAAATGTCAAGTGTAAGTTGCATTATAAATTTATATTCTTCTCATGGTCGGAGGCTGTTCCACCTAGTGCACCTACGCCGCCGGGCAAATTTGAAGCCCCCCATTCAATTTGTACAGGGAATAATGTGTTTTCTAAAAAAATTACAGCAAAATCAAATGAATACTTTTTGTTTTAGGTGTAACGTGGGAGATTTTGTTACTTTATAAAACAAATTTGGAAATATTTCGTTGTAGTGTTGGACAATAATTAATTATTTCGATTCTGCTCTAGTCTTATTCCTCCATGGTTCACATATACCACAACACTATTCATTCCCCTTTCAGTCCAGAAGGTACGATAACTAAGTAACAGCCACCACTGACCAATCAGAGACAAGAAACAAGGCCTGGTGACGTCATGCCGATTATCCGATAGCGAGAATTGGTAATGCCTAGGCGCTAGGCAGCTACGGCTAGGCCTAGCCACATTTTGTACGGAAGTTGCGTGTGAAGTTGCGTAAAGTGTGTCGTGGTAGGGTACGGTAATTCAGTGGTACATGTGGTACGGTGTAAGATGAGCAGCATCCGCCTCGTGAAGTGTGTGTATGTGAGGGGAAGGGGGGGGGGGGGGGGGGGGGGATGGAAGGAATCTTAAAATCTATTTTACCCTCTTGCCAATTTCTCTCGTTAATTAATTTATACAGATACAGAGATTGATTGGGAAGCATACATGGATGAAGTTGAGGGAGTCATCAACGGAACCTATGACTACATGAAGTTGAAAGGAGGAACGGGACCACTGGTGTAAGATACGAACCTAATCAAGATAAATGAAGCATTCTCACTGACCATGTTAACCACCTTTATAAGCAGGGTGAAATTTGGCACAAACCATTTCTTTTTGGCCAGCTCATATAGATTTACTTTATTACTGTACTTAACCAAAAAATACAGATGGTTTCTACCATTGAAGGGGGCCTCAGGGGTGCACAGTGATCAATTGTTTAATGTTTGTCTACTATGTGTGGTTGTTTTGATAGCTATCCAGCAGGTTTCTACCATTGAAGGGGGCCTCAGGGGTGCACAGTGATCAATTGTTTAATGTTTGTCTACTATGTGTGGTTGTTTTGATAGCTATCCAGCAGGTTTCTACCATTGAAGGGGGCCTCAGGGGTGCACAGTGATCAATTGTTTAATGTTTGTCTACTATGTGTGGTTGTTTTGATAGCTATCCAGCAGGTTTCTACCATTGAAGGGGGCCTCAGGAGTGCACAGTGATCAATTGTTTAATGTTTATTTACTACGTTTGGTTGTTTTGATAGCTATCCAGCAGGTTTTGTCTACATCTTTATGGGCTTGTATTACATCACTGATAAAGGCACAAACGTCCGACTAGCTCAGTACATCTTTGCTGCTCTGTACTTGTTGACATTACTGCTCGTCTTCAGAATATACTCAAGAACAAAGAAGGTTGGTTTCTTCTTAAAAGAATGTTACTACTAATTAACATGAACTCATGAATGTGAATATTTAAGTGAATTTTGAGTTAAACATACAGTGTAATTCTTTATAACATTTGACATATTGGACTAGGTGAACAATTTTACAGGAAAATGTTTGAACTTGTATGATTTTATGGTTTTGTATAATTTGGTAGTAATTACACAAATTAAAAACGAAAACTAAATAAACTAACTAAATGATTTTAAAGAATTTAGGACTGGTTGAATCTATCATTTGGTATTGGTAGCCCAGCCATTATAGAAGCTTTATTTATATATTGTATGGCGTATTTATCTTTTCTTTTCTTTTTTAAGAAAAAGAATGAAACAAAGAATCTAAGAAGGTTATTGAATAACAACATTAATTGTTGTTTTCTTTTGTTTCTGTACCTTCCAGGTAACACCTTACGTCTTATTCTTCATGTGTTGTGCTTCATATCGCATTCATTCCATCTACATCTTAAGAATGTTCAACGATCCAATCGCCATGTTCTTCCTCTACCTCTCCATCAATCTCTTCATGGACGGGCGATGGAATTGGGGATGCTTTTGGTTCAGGTACAGGTTAAAAATTGCATCGTGACTGAACTGCCTCCTTAACCCTTTGAATTAGCTTAAATTGGCTTATCTTTTGTAAGATAACTAAATTTAGTCTTGGGGACAATTCTGTAAACTACAACATCCGTCCGACCACAAGATGTACATGTACAAGGTTGGTGTACCTTAGTTTGGTGTTCTCCCAGGAATCTCTTTGTAAACACCTAATTAGGAGACCGTGTACAAGTCAAAACATTACCTGCAGCAGTATTTTAAAACAACCCCAGAATCAAGCCAGTGTGAATTAATAAAGTTTAACTTTCCAGGAAAAACAAGTTTAGGTTGACTTAAGTTACTCCCAAAATTTTTAATCTGCAAACCTCTTGCAATTCAGTTAACAGGTTAATCTCACGGTGAATTTTTCTTTTTTCCCAATCTTTTTTTAAACAGTACCGGTATATGATCATATCATCGCATAATTTGTTTTGCAGCCCATCTCGTCAATTAAGGGCATTTTGCGCCAGTTGAATAGCCATTTCTACCCCTTCTACAGGCTGACAAATCTTGGATTGATTTAATCTAAAATCACTGCTTGAGTTCGTTTGCTTTGTAAGTGAAGTAACTTGCCATTTTCTCGTTAACTTTCTTGGCAGCGTTGGCGTGTCAGTCAAGATGAACATCCTTCTCTTCTCTCCGGCTCTCTTACTTCTCCTACTAACTGAGTTTGGTTTCTGGGCAACCATTCCAAGACTCTTCATTTGTGCCATCATACAGGTGATTGTGTACCTTTCATCTAGGGGCATGTGTCTCAGTGGTTAGGGTTTGTGACTTGTGATCAGAGGGTCCGGGGTTCAAATCAAATCGCTGGTCATGTGTTGTGTCCTTGGGCAAGCCACTTCACCAAACGCCAGCATTAGCTCGGAAGTAACCTGCGAAATATTCTCAGTCAGTTCATGTCCAGGAAACTGAAGATGAACCTCGACCTAATGGGCGTATTGGCTCATTACAGGACTTTAACCAGTTCGCGCCGAATGACGTATATAAACGCAAAGCTTTTCCCAAATTCAAAACAGATGATGCATAAACACGCCAAGTTCAAGTTCGGAAATCTCTGTCAGCAGCAAGCAAGGCCGGAAATGCGTGGGTGTGCTTCCCGGCACTATCGGCCTGAACACGCTTCGGATCGAGTTTCGTTAAAACAAATCCCGCCCCTCGGCTCGGTGATGTTAAAATAATCCCGGCGCGAACTGGTTACCACTACTCTACTTGATCATTGTTTCTCTCCAGTTCTTTGTGGCCATTCCCTTCCTTCTTGAGAATCCTTCAGCTTACATCATCCGCTCCTTCGACCTCGGTCGTCAATTCTTCTTCAAGTGGACAGTTAACTGGAGGTTTCTTCCTGAGGAGCTTTTCCTGAATCGTTACTTCCAGATATCCCTCCTAGCCTTACATGCAATCATTATTGTGTCGTTCATCGTACATCGATGGAACAGGTAAACATGAATGTTCAATTTTTTTCGTAAACATTTATAATCCTGCTTTAGTTTGAGCATTTTTTTAACATTTAGTTTGTATATTTGTTAACTTAATATACCAATTTGTTGACTTTGATATATCAATGTACCTTAACCAGTTCGCGCCGGGATTATTTTAACAACGCCGAGCCGATGGGCGGGATTATTTTTAACGAAACTGGATCCGAAGCGTGTTCAGGCTGATAGTGCCGGGAAGCACACCCACGCATTTACGACCTTGCGCGCTGCTGACATACATTTCCGAACTTGAACTTGGCGTGTTTATGCGTCATCCGTTTTGAATTTTTGAAAATTTTTGCGTTTATATACGTCATCCGGCGCGAACTGGTTAAAAGTGTATAAACCTTATTTTCAGTAAATATTTTTTGTTTTTGTTTTTTATTAAGGAGACGAGGTGGAATCCTGGCTCTTTTACCCAAACCAATGAAGGAGGAAAGATTTGTCTTGGGAGATAATTATATCCTTTGATTACAAAATCTGTTTACATTGAACAATGGAGATTTGTTTTTGTTGAAGACCAAATTTGTTGTTCCTGGTTGTGGAGTGATGTTACTTGATCACCGTAATAAAAAAAATTGCCAGTTCCATTTTGTTCCTCTAATATCGTGAAATGTTTGTTGACACAAAATGCTTCTTCAAAATACTAGATATCCTCCTGAAACTTATTAGCCTCTTTACTGGGAAAAATGTAAGGAGGGTGGGGGACTTTCTTGAGAAAGTCCTGTTTCTTAAAACATGATAATATAAAAAACATTCTTTGTCGATTTAAAAGATGGATTTAGTGTCTGAGAGATGTAAATTCAATCGTGGGTTTTGTCCTCCACCAATTTTTGTGTAATTACAAAATATAGTTACTGTTGTCTCAGGAATTACGATATACAAATCGCAATCTTCAGCTGATGACTTGTTTCTTATTTCTGCTGTATTATCCATCATTACTTAAAATATTTCTTTAGTTTTTTTTTTTTAGCTAAACTGTAAACATGTACAGTGACTTTTTTGCTAAATATTTCTTCCAATTTTGTTCATTTTTTCTTGACTCGATCCCACATATCGTCACTTCTTTATTTGCTGCTAATTTCATCGGTGTTGCCCTCAGTCGATCTCTTCATTATCAGTTCTACGTCTGGTACTTCCACACCTTGCCTTACCTTCTATGGAGCACCAGTTTGCCATCAGTATTGAGGTAAATAAAGTCGTAGTTATGTAACAGAAATTTAGTCGGAGTGTTGCTAGTTTGTAGGAGATAAAGTTTTGGAAAGGTGTATGTGCATAACATTTTTAGAATCTTGCTCTCGTGTTCCCATGCTAGGTGCTAATCTAGCTCATCAGTTGCACCCCTTTTACCCCTCTTGTTCTGGGTCAATCTCATTTTTAACGAGGGGTATTATTGTTTGCAAAGTGATTGAGAACAGATCAGGTTTTTCTACACTTTTTATGGCTTTCTCTAAAGAAAGTTCTCAAACGGTGTAAAAATGTGTAGGTCAGCTATTTTTCTGTTTATAAAATCAGGAACCACGTTTCATTTTTGCCGTTCTTATTTTCAGGATTTTAATTCTGGGCGTGATTGAGCTGTGTTGGAATACTTACCCCTCAACATCTCTTAGCTCTGCCTCTCTCCATGTCTGCCATGCCTTAATGCTACTAGCCTTGTGGCGGAAACGACCAATCACCAAAGAAGATTTAGCTCAGGATAGTAAGAAATCTACATAAATGTTCCAGAATGGCCAGAGCACTGCACGTATTGCAACTTGACTTCCGATGCGCAACACAGTGCAACTTGCAATGCGTCACGTAATCCATTTGAGGTGTTGAATGTGTTGTAAGATCCATGACAAAGTTTCAAAACACATTGCAGGTTACAACGTGTTCCGAAAACCTGGGTGATGAACAAACAAACAAGGAAAGGGTGAAACCACAAGAAAAGGGACCAGGGTGAAGATCAAAGGGAAGAAGAGTGACTGGGGGTAATGGGGAGGGGGGAGGTGCGAAGAGGTTTTTACCTCTGTACCCCCTTGGTCTCTTTTTTTATCCTACCCACTCTTAATTCCTTGGCCTAATCTTTTTTTTTTGGTTCTTCCACCCCACTTCTGTATCCCCCATCTGTGTTTCTCCTCCCAACCATTTTTTATGCAATATGCTTGTATGTCCCCCTTTCATGTTTGTTTCATGTGCACAGCCATTTTGCCTCTGAAGAAGATGAGTTAAGATAGAAATATTAGGCCCTCTTATTTGATTGATTACTTATTTGATAAAATATTCCAGTTTACAGTACACCTTCACATCTTCGGAATCCGAAGACCCAACACATCTTCAATAATCCGAAGACCCAACACATCTTCAGGAATCCGAAGACCAAGGACATCATCAGAAACCCAACACATCTTCGGGAACCCAACACATCTCCAAAAACCGAACACATCTTCGAAAGACCCAAGAACCAACACATCTTCAGAAGACCGAAGACCCAACACATTTTCGGAAGACCGAATACCGAAAACCCAACACATCTTCGGAATCCAAAGACCCAACACATCTTCGGAATCCAAAGACCCAACACATCTTTGGAATCTAAAGACCCAACACATCTTTGGAATCCAAAGACCCAACATATCTTCAGAAGACCGAAGACTCAACACATCTTTGGAAACCGAAGACCCAACACATCTTCGAAATCCGAAGACCCAACACATTTTCGGAATCCGAAGATTCAACACATCTTCGGAATCTGAGGACCCAACACATCTTCAGGAATCTGAAGACCCTGCCAACACATCTTCAGGAATCCGAAGACCCAACACATCTTCAGGCATCTAAAGACCCAACACATCTTCGGACTTCGAATATCCAACACATCTTCGGAATCTGAAGACCCAACACATCTTCAAGAATCCGAAGACCCAACACATCTTCGGAACACCATAGACCCTACACATCTTCGGAATCCGAAGACCCAACACATCTTTAGGAATCTGAAGACCCAACACATCTTTAGGAATCCGAAGACCCAACACATCTTCGGAATCTGAGGACCCAACACATCTTCGGAATCCGAAGACACAACACATCTTTGGAATTCGAAGACCCAACACATCTTCGGAATCCAAAGACCCAACACATCTTCAGGAATCTGAAGACCCAACACATCTTTAGGAATCCGAAGACCCAACACATCTTTAGGAATCAGAAGACCCAACACATCTTTAGGAATCAGAAGACCCAACACATCTTCGGAATCTGAGGACCCAACACATCTTCGGAATCCGAAGACACAACACATCTTCGGAATCCAAAGACCCAACACATCTTCGGAATCTGAAGACCCAACACATCTTTGGAATCCAAAGACCCAACACATCTTTGGAATCCAAAGACCCAACACATCTTTGGAATCCAAAGACCCAACACATCTTCGGAATCCGAAGACACAACACATCTTTGGAACTCGAAGACCCAAAACCGAAGACTCGACACATCTTCAGAAGAACTCATATTCAGAATCTGAAGACCCAACACATCTTCGAGTTCTAAAGACCCAACACATCTTTGGAAGACCAAAGACCCAACACATCTTCGGAATCCGAATGAGTTTGACTTTTAGGCAACTCACTAGATGTGATTTAAGATAATTTGAGGGTGCTGAATCCGAATTTGGTAGTCTCCGGGTAGATTTGGTAGATGCTCCAAGGATGACACTCGAGTTGTGCATAAACCTCCACATTCAAATTGAGTAGATATGGGATGGGAGGGGGATAAACAGTGGGATCACACAGAAAGGCGTGCACAGGCATGAACATTGTTAATTTGCTGTCTTTATACATGTATACATGTTATATTCTAGTTAAATTAAAGAGAATAGAACATTAAAGGATAACTGCTATTTGTATATCTTTGTTAAGTGGCAGCAAGTATTTTCTGTTTTGCTGGAATGTTTGCAAATTGTATCGAAACTACTACATGTACACACAAAAATATCACTTTTTATTACTCATCGCCATTTGTATTTATATTAGGTTTTATTAAGCTGTCGGGGAATTAAAAGGACATTACTTGTTCATTATTAAAATGATAATGCAATACATGTAAACAGCAATTAAATCATGACGTTTTGGGTTCTGTGCTGGCCTATTTGACTACGAGAAGTGTGTTGAAGCTAAACTTGCCAGATAAATAAAGGGGACAGTTTATTTTATATCCTTGGTTATATTCAGGTTGTATTTAATAAAAGGTAGGATACACCACTTGCAGATATCAAAACATTTTACTACCGAATTATTCAAAAATATATTACATATTAAGTAAAGTAAATAATGGCTGTGAGGCATCCAGCAAAATGATTGCGCTAGATATCCTGGATTGTTCCGAAAATTAAATTTGATATAAAAGAATCATAGCATAAGAACCACTGCCTGACGCCGGTTGAAAACGAACGCTGTTTTTCTTGTTTTTCTCAGCATCCATGATTGTACAACTTGGGACAGGACAGTTAAACGATATTTACTATATAATACAACCCCCAAATCCGCCCATTCAAGATAATTTAAGCAATTACAAATGGTGTATCGTACCTTTAAAGCTAGCATTTAAAGATTTAAATGGGTAGTTCTCACTCAATACCCATGAAATACAATGTGTTATAAAGTATACGGCAAACGGTAACATGTTACTATTTTGAATTTTCTAACAAAAGACAAATTTTAGGCCATTTCTGATAAAAATAAGAGGCCAATAACTTACTATTTTTAATTTCCTCAAAAATATCAATTTTAGGCCATTTTTGAAACAAATACAAGGCTAACCCCTGATTTTTTATTTCCCCAAAACATCAATTTTGGGCCTTGTTTGGTACAAGGCTAACCCCTTACTATTATGAATTCTCCTAAAAAGACAAATTTTAGACCATTTTTTATAAATATACAAGGCTAACGTGCCCTTACTATTTTGAATTTTCCCCAAAATATCAATTTAAGGCCATTTTTGATAAAAAACCAAGCTAACCCCTTACTATTTTCAATTTACATAAAATATCAATTTTAAGTCATTTTTTATAAAAATTCAAGGCTAACCCCTTACTATTTTCTTTTCCCAAAAAATATCAATTTTAGGCCATTTTTTATAAAAATATGAGGCTAACCCCTTACTATTTTCAATTTACATAAAATATCAATTTTAGGTCATTTTTTAAAAAAATTCAAGGCTAACCCCTTACTATTTTCTTTTCCCAAAAAAAAAAAATTTTAGGCCATTTTGTAAAAAAATATGAGGCTAACCCCTTACTATTTTCAATTTCCAAAAAATATCAATTTTAGGCCATTTTTGATAAAAATACAAGGCTAAACCCTTACTATTATGAATTTTGCTAAAATATCAATTTAAGGCCATTTTTAATAAAATTCCAAGGCTAACCCCTTACTATTTTTAATTTACCTAAAATATCAATTTTAGGCTATTTTTTATAAAAATACAAGGCTAACCCCTTACTATTTTCAATGTACCTAAAATATCAATTTTAGGTCATATTTTATAAAAATACAAGGCTAACCCCTTACTATTATGACTTTTTGCTAAAATATCAATTTAAGGCCATTTTTAATAAAAATCCAAGGCTAACCCCTTACTATTTTCAATTTTCTCAAAATATCAATTTTAGGCCTTTTTTGATAAAAATACAAGGCTAACCCCTTACTTTTTCAATTTCTCCAAAATATCAATTTTAGGCCTTTTTTGATAAAAATACAAGGCTAACCCCTTACTATTTTCAATGTACCTAAAATATCAATTTTAGGTCATTTTTTATAAAAATACAAGGCTAACCCCTTACTATTTTAAATTTTCCAAAAAGACTAAATTAAGGCCATTTTTGATAAAAATACAAGGCTAACCCTTTACTGTTATGAATTTTAAAAAATGACCTAAAATTGATATTTTAGGTAAATTATAAATAGTAAGGGGTTAGCCTTGTATTTTTATCAAAAATGGCTTTAAATTGATATTTTGGCAAAATTCATAATAGTAAGGGTTTAGCCTTGTATTTTTATCAAAAATGCAAGGCTAACCCCTTACTATTTTGAATTTCCTCAAAATATCAATTTTAGGCCATTTTTGATAGAAATGCAAGGCTAACCCCTTACTATTTTGAATTTTCTCAAAATGTAAATTTTAGGCCATTTTTGATATAAATGCAAGACTTACCCCTTACTATTTTGAATTTTCTCAAAATATCAATTTTAGGCCATTTTTGATAGAAATGCAAGGCTAACCCCTTACTATTTTGAATTTTCTCAAAATATCAATTTTAGGCCATTTTTGATAGAAATGCAAGGCTAACCCCTTCCTATTTTGAATTTTCTCAAAATATCAATTTTAGGCTATTTTTGATAGAAATGCAAGGCTAACCCCTTACTATTTTGAATTTCCCCAAAATATCAAATTTAGACCTTTTTTGATAAAAAACTAAGGCTAACCCCTTACTATTTTGAATAAACTCAAAATATCAATTTTAGGCCATTTTTGATAGAAATGCAAGGCTAACCCCTTAATATTTTGATTTTTTCCAAAATATCAATTTTAGGCCATTTTTGATAGAAATGCAAGGCTAACCCCTTACTATTGTGAATTTCTTCAAAATATCAATTTTAGGCTATTTTTGATAGAAATGCAAGGCTAACCCCTTACTATTTTGAATTTCCCCAAAATATCAAATTTAGACCTTTTTTGATAAAAAACTAAGGCTAACCCCTTACTATTTTGAATAAACTCAAAATATCAATTTTAGGCTATTTTTGATAGAAATGCAAGGCTAACCCCTTACTATTTTGAATTTCCCCAAAATATCAAATTTAGACCTTTTTTGATAAAAAACTAAGGCTAACCCCTTACTATTTTGAATAAACTCAAAATATCAATTTTAGGCCATTTTTGATAGAAATGCAAGGCTAACCCCTTACTATTTTGAATTTCCCCAAAATATCAATTTTAGGCCATTTTTGATAAAAAAATAAGGCTAACCCCTTACTATTTTGAATTTTCTCAAATTATCAATTTTAGGCCATTTTTGATAGAAATGCAAGGCTAACCCCTTACTATTTTGAATTTCCTCAAACTATCAATTTTAGGCCATTTTTGATAGAAATGCAAGGCTAACCCCTTACTATTTTGAATTTTCTCAAAATATCAATTTTAGGCTATTTTTGATAGAAATGCAAGGCTAACCCTTTACTATTTTGAATTTCCCCAAAATATCAAATTTAGACCTTTTTTGATAAAAAACTAAGTCTAACCCCTTACTATTTTGATTTTTCTCAAAATATCAATTTTAGGCCATTTTTGATAGAAATGCACGGCTAACCCCTTACTATTTTGAATTTCCTCAAAAAATCAATTTTAGGCCATTTTTGATAGAAATGCAAGGCTTACCCCTTACTATTTTGAATTTTCCCAAAATATCAAATTTAGACCTTTTTTGATAAAAAACTAAGGCTAACCCCTTACTATTTTGAATAAACTCAAAATATCAATTTTAGGCCATTTTTGATAGAAATGCAAGGCTAACCCCTTACTATTTTGAATTTCCCCAAAATATCAATTTTAGGCCATTTTTGATAAACAAATAAGGCTAACCCCTTACTATTTTGAATTTTCTCAAATTATCAATTTTAGGCCATTTTTGATAGAAATGCAAGGCTAACCCCTTACTATTTTGAATTTCCTCAAACTATCAATTTTAGGCCATTTTTGATAGAAATGCAAGGCTAACCCCTTACTATTTTGAATTTTCTCAAAATATCAATTTTAGGCTATTTTTGATAGAAATGCAAGGCTAACCCTTTACTATTTTGAATTTCCCCAAAATATCAAATTTAGACCTTTTTTGATAAAAAACTAAGTCTAACCCCTTACTATTTTGATTTTTCTCAAAATATCAATTTTAGGCCATTTTTGATAGAAATGCAAGGCTAACCCCTTACTATTTTGAATTCCCTCAAAAAATCAATTTTAGGCCATTTTTGATAGAAATGCAAGGCTTACCCCTTACTATTTTGAATTTCCCCAAAATATCAATTTTAGGCTATTTTTGATAGAAATGCAAGGCTAACCCCTTACTATTTTGAATTTCCCCAAAATATCAATTTTAGGCCATTTTTGATAAAAAACTAAGGCTAACCCCTTACTATTTTGAATTTTCTCAAAATATCAATTTTAGGCCATTTTTGATAGAAATGCAAGGCTAACCCCTTACTATTTTTAATATCCCAAAAATATCAATTTTAGGCCATTTTTGATAAAAAAATAAGGCTAACCCCTTACTATTTTGAATTATCTCAAAATATGAAGTTTAGGCCATTTTTGATAGAAATGCAAGGCTAACCCCTTACTATTTTGAAATTCCCCAAAATATCAAATTTAGACCTTTTTTGATAAAAAACTAAGGCTAACCCCTTACTATTTTGAATAAACTCAAAATATCAATTTTAGGCCATTTTTGATAGAAATGCAAGGCTTACCCCTTACTATTTTGAATTTCCCCAAAATATCAATTTTAGGCTATTTTTGATAGAAATGCAAGGCTAACCCCTTACTATTTTGAATTTTCTCAAAATATTAATTTTAGGCCATTTTTGATAGAAATGCAAGGCTAACCCCTTACTATTTTTAATTTCCCAAAAATATCAATTTTAGGCCATTTTTGATAAAAAAATAAGGCTAACCCCTTACTATTTTAAATTATCTCAAAATATGAATTGTAGGCCATTTTTGATAGAAATGCAAGGCTAACCCCTTACTATTTTTAATTTCCCAAAAATATCAATTTTAGGCCATTTTTGATAAAAAAATAAGGCTAACCCCTTACTATTTTGAATTATCTCAAAATATGAATTTTAGGCCATTTTTGATAGAAATGCAAGGCTAACCCCTTACTATTTTGAATTTTCTCAAATTATCAATTTTAGGCCATTTTTGATAGAAATGCAAGGCTAACCCCTTACTATTTTGAATTTCCTCAAACTATCAATTTTAGGCCATTTTTGATAGAAATGCAAGGCTAACCCCTTACTATTTTGAATTTCCCCAAAATATCAAATTTAGACCTTTTTTGATAAAAAAAATTTCAAAAAGACTAAATTAAGGCCATTTTTGATAAAAATACAAGGCTAACCCCTTACTGTTACGAATTTTAAAAAATGACCTAAAATCTATATTTTAGGTAAATTATAAATAGTAAGGGGGTAGCCTTGTATTTTTATCAAAAATGGCTTTAAATTGATATTTTGGCAAAATTCATAATAGTAAGGGTTTAGCCTTGTATTTTTATCAAAAATGGCCTATAATTGATATTTTGAGGAAAATAAAAATAGTAAGGGGTTAGCCTTGTATTTTTATAAAAAATTACCTAAAATTGATATTTTAGGTAAATTGAAAATAGTAAGGGGTTAGCCTTGTATTTTTATCAAAAATGACTTAAAATTGATATTTTAGGTAAATTGAAAATAGTAAGGGGTTAGCCTTGAATTTTTATCAAAAATGGCCTTAAATTGATATTTTAGCAAAATTCATAATAGTAAGGGTTTAGCCTTGTATTTTTATCAAAAATGGCCTAAAATTGGGGTTTTGGGGGAAATTGAAAATTGTAAGGGGTTAGCCTTGCATTTCTATCAAAAATAGCCTAAAATTGATATTTTGAGAACATTCAAAATAGTAAGGGGTTAGCCTTGCATTTCTATCAAAAATGGCCTAAAATTGATAGTTTGAGAAAATTCAAAATAGTAAGGGGTTAGCCTTGAATTTTTATCAAAAATGGCATACAATTTATATTTTGGGGAAAAAGAAAATAGTAAGGGGTTAGCCTTGTATTTTTATAAAAAATTACCTAAAATTGATATTTTAGGTAAATTGAATTGTATTTTTATCAAAAATGACTTAAAATTGATATTTTAGGTAAATTGAAAATAGTAAGGGGTTAGCCTTGAATTTTTATCAAAAATGGCCTTAAATTGATATTTTAGCAAAATTCATAATAGTAAGGGTTTAGCCTTGTATTTTTATCAAAAATGGCCTAAAATTGGGGTTTTGGGAGAAATTGAAAATTGTAAGGGGTTAGCCTTGCATTTCTATCAAAAATAGCCTAAAATTGATATTTTGAGAACATTCAAAATAGTAAGGGGTTAGCCTTGCATTTCTATCAAAAATGGCCTAAAATTGATAGTTTGAGAAAATTCAAAATAGTAAGGGGTTAGCCTTAGTTTTTTATCAAAAATGGCCTAAAATTGATATTTTGGGGAAATTCTAAATGGTAAGGGGTTAGCCTTGCATTTCTATCAAAAATAGCCTAAAATTGATATTTTGAAAAAATTCAAAATAGTAAGGGGTTAGCCTTGAATTTTTATCAAAAATTGCTTTAAATTTATATTTTGGCAAAATTCATACTAGTAAGGGTTAGCCTTGGATTTTTATTTAAAAATTGCCTTAAATTGATATTTTAGCAAATTTCATAATAGCAAGGGGTTAGCCTTGTATTTTTATCAAAAATGGGCCAAAATTTGTCTTTTTATTCACAATAGTGACATCATCGACGGTATAAAAAGTATGCAAAAATGACAAATTAGAATTGCATTTGTGAAGCATTACAAGCGAGAACATAGAATTTATTGGTTTAACGCTAAACAATTATAACAACAAAATGAGGAAGTTTAAAAGAATCTACTTTGTCCACATTTTGGCTACATACAAATTTAACTCAACTTTAATTCTAAGGAATATTTGTTAAGAATTATACCAATGATATTACAATTAAAAATACCAACTTACAGCGTTGTTATTCATGAAAGAGAATATGCGTTAAACTTGGCAATAAAGGCGCGAAATATTAATTCACTGATTCAAAGTATCAACTATAAATACCCTAGGGTAAAGTTTAGCTTAAATTCATACAGTTTGAGATGCCTACTATACCTCTGAAGCCAGAACTATTTAATTTATGTCTACAAATGCGTGAACCTTCATGGCGTCATTTTGAGCAGTAAATAAAAAATGTCATCAGTTTGATATTTAAAAGGCAAAACTTGATAGCAAGTTTATAATGGGAACAATTTCGTAGATTGGTAATTATTTTAGATCCCAAAAAACTACACTTTACATTGGTGGAATTGAAATGATGTTGCAGGGCAGATAATTAAGAACGCGATCTGACCTGCGACGTCACTCCTAAACCAAATTGTATGCAAAACATGCTGCGTGCGCATACCGCCGAGCACATTTGAATGCAGGTATAGGTGGAAACAGAGGGTATATAGTATATAATACAACGCTTGCTTAATCTTATTCATAAAAATAAATTCGTCACATTCTTTTCTTCTAAACTATGAGACTATAATAGTACTGGCATGAACCGCCTAAATACGTTGACACTTGTTCACGCAAAGGCATCAAGAGTAATACAAGAATTACATTAGTTATTTACAAAGTGAATAACTGTGTATTTATATATAATATAATATTAATAATCTGGTAAAGATGTTTGTTGTTTACAGACATAATTAAATGAAAGACTAAACATCGCAGTACTCGTCACGTGTGGAGCTCAGCTTGCAAACTAATGTAAACACATGGCTACAATTTCACAACTGCCAAGATTGGATCCGAATTGGAATCGTTTCACATAAATAAATGGATAAATATATTTTAGAATATGAGTATATTATGTACATTAATTCTAGCTCAATATCGTAACGATTGGGGACCTTTTAATTTAACTCTTTACAGCATGACGAATTATTATTATTTATTGTTTTTCTTGATTTTCTTGAGAAAAGTCTGTGCTTAACATTTGAATGACCTCCTAATTGTTATATATTCCTGTATTTTCTGAATTTTTAATTGCAAACATCGAGGGAATTATTTTCCCTTTTTTGGCCATATTAATTTACTTTCTATAATCATACGCAACGACTAATAAGTTTATCAACGGTAAAACAGCACAAACGCGGTAAATTTCTGGCAATAATTACAAACGGCACCAAATGCAAGACTTAATTCTTTTATACTTTGCAACAGATAAAATTGAACAAACACCGTTATACACACTTCGAAATGCTGATTAATGTGCGCACTTAGTGAAGGCCTCAACAACATTTGTTAACATTAACACTTTAAGGCCATTTAACTCGCCAATCGAAGCCATTAAATATATCTTCAAGGCACGTGCCTGCTCGGTTCATTAGTTCGGTTCTATATTTTCATTTTAACGTATAAAGCAGTTCTATCACTATTTTTTGTTGTTCGTTTTCAGTTGCATTTTTGTGCCAAGTAGGGTACACTATTAGTGAACAAAATTAGTTTTTGATAGTTTATCCTAAACTGATAATATACCAAACTATAATCTAGTTCCAAAAATTGATATGCTTCGGTTTTTCAGGTTTTCCGTGTGTTCAAACGCGTTAGATTCTGCCAATACAACGTTCTAACCAAAATTTTGTTTTTCAAAATGGCAAAATAATGGACGGAAAAGTCAAAACATTTGTTGGAACCATATTGTTTTACACCATTTTGGTGCGTTAACGTCCAGATTATTCACATGTAACTTGGTACATTGTGTATAACTCATTTTAGGTAGCTGTACGACCTTCTTAATTTACTTTCTTGACAACACAATGACTTGATACGCAGCTGCTTTCAAGCCAGGCAAATCGAAACCTCTCGGCAATCGCTGGTCATTTAACCATCGGTCAGCCTTAGCAGCAAGTAGCTCCCATTCATTAAAGAAAGTAGAACAGTTATGCTCTAGCCAGGTTAGAGAAAGCACGGTTGCCCAGAGTCTATTCTCTAAGACCTCCCCAACGGAATCATCCGATCCAAGACGTTTACTTCCAGGACTGCTGTTACTACAGACGTCACTCTTCCCAGTGTTACTCTCAGTTAAGGAGGACTCAAGATGAGTGGAGTAGGTCATGGTTAGTGCGCCTAGAACGGATTCATCAGGGGATGAGAAGCATGACCTCACGGTCTGGTATCCACTATCGGACTGCGGTAAAGTAGTAGGGGGTTTAGTTCCCTCAACAGGGCTCTCAACTTTTTTAATCAGCATCTCATCTTCCTCTTTATCCTTATCCTGACTGGTGTAGGCATCATCAGTGTCAACGTTGCTGGGACTGGATGCTCCTTTAGTAGTTGTCTCAATCTCAACTTCGAAGACGCTCTCCTCATCACCAGCTGGGATGCAGAGAGGCGAAGCCTTCTTCAGTTTATCCATGGGGATGTCCAAGGCTTCTGCTAAATCCTGGTATAGCTCCCAGGATCCATTAGACAATTGTAGGTTGACCAGCGCATGAAGCTCCACCGTCTCCATGCTGAGGGTCCTGCCTCCTTCCATCATATCCACGGCACGGAAGAGAGGCCTCTTAGACGGCATCGTGCTCAGTCTGTTGCTAAGCTTGATGAGACGGGTAGCTAGTTGCCATGGTTTCGGCTTGGTGATGTTGATATTCGAGAAAGATCCAGTAAACGACCCTGCTAAATCAAATAGAGTTGTCATAAAAAAGTCTCAAGTCGGTTATTTTATTTATGACTTATAATACAGGGAACCAGCCTCACCCCCTCCAACAAAGAAACAAACAAACAAACAAAGACACGGATAAGCTTGCTCTACCTGCCAGATGCATTGGTATAATGGATGGGGTAAAATGATATCAAGATAGGGTCTGGAGCTAAAAACCAATGGATCAAATCGGGATGTCTTTGTATCAATTTCCTTCTACAAGATTCTCCATTCATTGGTATAGGTAGTTTGGGGATCGGAGTGGTGGGGTGTACTTGTCCGCTTCTTGGGAGCCAACCTGGGGCCAATTTCATAGAGCTGCTAAGCACAAAAATTTGCTTAGCATGAACATTTGTCCTTGGCAAAAACAACGTTACAGACCAAATTTTCAAGTGATCTTTATTGTTTTCGATTGATAATCAGCTGGTTTTTGGCTTAGTATGAAAAACCCGTAGGATTTTGGCTGGTAACCTGTTTTTAATGAGCAGACTTGTTTGTGCTAAGCAAATTGTTGTGCTTAGCAGCTCTATGAAATTGGCCCCTGCATAGTTTAATTCGTTTCTAGGAGTAGAGACACACAGATTCATCGACAGATTTACTCACATTCAGGGACATCGTGTGATGACCAGGTCGGGCTATTCATAGACCCACCGTGTGGTAGATCCAATGAGTGTGAGGCGGAGTACGGCTGAGATTGTGACTGGCTAGAAGTCAATGAATCGGATCGGCCTGAGAAAGGGGAAATTAATAAAAATTAGTAATAACTAAGGGAACAAATACGTACAGAATACTGAGCTTTGACTCAACAGTGAGCCACCGAGAAGAATGCATTGGGATAGACTGTAATTTTCCAAAAGGCGGGGACTTTTCAAAGCAAGAACTAGTTCCAGTTTTTAAAAGGTAGGGCAATTATTTAAATCCGAGTAGGCCAAGTTATAGTGTACAAGCTAGTGGAGAATTACTTAAAATAAACATGAACTATCGACTATAAGATATAACAATTATGCAAATCAGATGGTAGCTCTAGTGACTGATGGGTACATGCGAACAAATCTCAACAAAATTTAAATAATTTCCCCTGGCATCTTGGTTTACGTCTTACGTCAAGTACATGAGACAACTTTTACATTTTAAATTTGTAAAAGAAAAAGGTGTGCCTACCATAGCAATGACGTATATAATAATTAGGGTTTAATATATCCCAGGAGGAAAACTGACATAGAAACTAAGGATGTGAGAGGTTTAACCATCACCTAATCCTGAAGAGAACGCATCTTCCTCCGAGTCCGTAAAAGAGGTTGATATTCGTCGGCCGAGTCCTTTGCTGTAACCGAAGCGTATGGATCGTTTACCTACGGGCTTAGAGATCCGAGGCGTGGGTTGGATCACCTAGAAACACGACAGATTATATCAGTCAGTAACAGGTGTTTATGTTCTCAATTAAACCTCGCATTTCGTTTGGCTGATAACGATACTGTTTAGAGATTTGTGATTTATTTTAGGTGAACGGTAATGTTGCTATGGTTCGTTGCGCTATGCAGTTACTAAGATTTTAGCGGCCAATCCCATCCCTTTGCTGTAAATGGTTGATGTTTATTATCTCTTGTTGAAATGAATAAATGTATATCATCTGTCTAAGTTCTTAAAGATCAGAAGTAACCGCTTCGGTTCTAATCCCCCTTGCTGATCCGAAATGCTTAAAGTTTAATACAAATCTACATGAACTTTGATCTCTAGTTATCTGCATTGGTAATGATAAAAGTAAAGTTGCTTAACTAACAGCTTTGATATCTAGTTAATAGTATTGTAATGGTTAAAGTAAGATAACAGACCTTAACTAACTGCTTCGATCTCTGGTTACTAGTATTGGTAATTATAACAGTTAAATTTCAGACCTTAAATAACCACTGTGATCTATATGTATCTGTATGGGTGATGGTAAAAGTAAAGTTGCAGACCTTAACTGACCGCTTTGATCTCTAGTTACCAGTATTGGTAATTATAACAGTTAAATTTCAGACCTTAAATAACCACTGTGATCTATATTTATCTGTATGGGTGATGGTAAAAGTAAAGTTGCAGACCTTAACTGACCGCTTTGATCTCTAGTTATCAGTTTTGGTAATTATAACAGTTACATTTCAGACCTTAAATAACCACTGTGATCTATATGTATCTGTATGGGTGATGGTAAAAGTAAAGTTGCAGACCTCAACTGACCGCTTTGATCTCTAGTTACCAGTATTGGTAATTATAACAGTTAAATTTTAGACCTTAAATAACCACTGTGATCTATAGTTATCTGTATGGGTGATGGTAAAAGTAAAGTTGCAGACCTTAACTGACCGCTTTGATCTCTAGTTACCAGTATTGGTAATTATAACAGTTAAATTTCAGACCTTAAATAACCACTGTGATCTATATGTATCTGTATAGGTGATGGTAAAAGTAAAGTTGCAGACATTAACTGACCGCTTTCATCTCTAGTTACCTGTATGGGTGACGGTAAAGGTTCCAGTGTTTCTTGATCCACAGAGACGAATGCTGTGTGCCGACAGATGACGTTAGCGGCTTGAGACACCTCTAACATCTTGGTGCGAATCTTATTCAGTTCTTCAGCTGTTGCGTCAGTGAAACCTCGCTTGTCGCCTGAGGTTGACCAAGAAACGGCAATAAATTAACTGAACAACAACATAGAAGGACGTCTGTTGAATCGTTAATAGTTCCTCGTAAAAAAAAATATATGTTCGTAAAATCTGCAAAATCAAATGAATGGTCACACAATACGATTTCTGAGCATGTTTCAGTAATGTGTCATTTACAGCTGGAAAAACAGTGTTGCGACGAATGTAAATTAAAAAAAGAAGAGACTTGAACACAAAATACGAGCAAGATTTAAATGGTTTGATAAGAAATTGATTTTAAACTTTTAGCATAGTAGCCCATGTTTTATCATCATCCAAAACCGCAATAATTGTTATAGTTATATTTTTGATCGAACGGATTCATAACAATGATATTAATAAAGAAAGATACATAATCTAACCGTTTTCATGTCCCAGACGCCTGGAGAACGCGTCAAAGTCTTGCAACAAACGCTTTGCCGCCAATTGATGAATAGTCTCTTCCCAAACGTCTTCTTCGCCACATGGTCCAACCCATTCACCACGCACCAGCGTTGCTATGTCGAACGGGACGTCGCAAGTGATTGGACGACCGCAGAAGAGGCCAGACACAGTCACGCCACATTTCCCCATTCGTGTTGCCATGTCAACCTTGGATGTCGTTTAAAATAAGTTAAACAAAAATGAATTAGGGGTCTTCAAGATTTGCTAGTAAAACAAAATGCAATTAATCACCAGATATTCAATCCAAATAAGTGCAACATTAAAGAGAGATATTACGTAAAGTAAAAAAATGATTGAAGTTTTACCAAATTCCCGTCATCTAGTACCACGGCGTCACTCAATGACATTTGAACGTCCCGATCGAAGAGTTCCTCCTCGTCACCAGGCTCCATAAAACTATCCCAAGCTGGACTTGACGGCTCGAAGTCGAAACTAGTCGTGCTCCCGCCTTCAGTTCTCACGACGGGCGAGAATTTGCGAGCTCTGGTGGCGAGTGGGTGGAGCTGTGACTCTGACTGTCGGCGCTCATTGGTCGCTTCCAGGCGCGTCAAAATAGCCTGTATAGCAACCGGATCGGCCACGCCCCCAAAGCGATTATCAGGAACAGACACTGTTCGATTCCGCTTAGCAGCGAGCTCCAAATAGCGCTTTTGAGCCTATAGGTAAAGAACAGTTTTGTCAGACAAAGATAAAAACGAGGCAGGATTAAACAAAGCTGTGGTCGAGTCAATTATAAGTAAAATCACGGTCAGGTCAAAGGTCATAAGAGGATTAATGACAAACGAATGCATTTGGATAGTTTGTTGGTTGGGAACTTACTTGCTATTAACTTGTGACCGAAGTGTGCGACTTGGCACTTATATACCAGCTACTGACTAATGACCTGCCTTGCGACTGCCTTCGCGACCGTCTTTGAACCAACTTGTAAGTGCAGGTAAAGGCGATTCGGACCACGAAGTTCTGAGATCAAGTATAGAAAGTTGTAATCCTTACTTACTGTTTGACCGACATTGGATAGTTTTCTGCGAGGGCTATGCTCGACCGATGGTGGCATGGCAACATCATTGTCTTCAACCATAGGGGGCGTGGGATGGGTAAGACCATTGGATTGACTTTTGGGTGGCAAGACTTCTATATTCTCAGCCGAAGATTCATCTGCAAAAATATCATTATTATATTTATCAATACAAAACTTTGTTTTAGTGTTAACCCATTAAAAAAAGCCTAATGTATTTTGTGTTTTAATCCTCACATGCAGCAATTTTTGTCGACGTTTTTGAAATTCGTTTTTGGGTACAGTATGCAATTTCTTCGTAAATAAAAGTCAAATGACACCATATAGGGTAAATAACTAAGACGGTGTGTAGATTAACCAGAGTTCAGAATGGTTATGTGGACTTATCGACGATTCAATCAGTAGGCTTCAATCGACCTCCAAAATATCATTAACCATAAATGAAGTCATTCTAACCTAGTTCTTGGCTACCGCTTGTCTTGACAGGCGACTTGGGTCTAGTAGGCGATGACGCATCCTCCTCAGCCTTCTCATTACTCGACCCTCTCGACAGAGCTTTCTCCACGAAAGGATTCTTCCGTACCGTCTTAAGAAGCACCGAAGCTAGCGTGCTATGCATACGGTCGGTGTCACACAGAAGACCGTAGACCACCAGGGGTTCACCCTGGAAGATTGGTGGATGGACTGTGGGAGACTGAAGAACTTCAACTCCGTAGGGCAGCTTCCAATCCAGACGGATGTCGCTAATACAAGGCTGGAGGGCGTGCTTTAGAGTACTTAGAACCTGATCCCAGGAAAATAGTGACACGGTTATTATCCACCTTCAGCAACAAGATATTCCCTTCTATTAATATAACACTTTTGTTCTTAATCCATAAAATAAAAAAAGGCCCGGCGAACAATATTCGCAGGCGAAAAGGGCTTGAGCATAAAAAGGTGCTTAACGTCACGCGAAGAGTTGAATTTATTAAGGAAGGTAAACACTCTTAAAATGAGCTATATATTTTAGACAGCAATATTGTTATATACGTACATGTACTTGATCATATCTCAAATTAAAAGTTACAAACAATAATCAAATCCTGGAAGATTAAAAAGGCTTGGCGTGTAATACATGGTCTTCTTGAAATGCTGCGATTTCATCTTTCAAACGCAACGAACAAAAATAGTTGTATTTGACTAACCCTTATCCGGAAAATACAAAGAAACTAGAATTATATATTGAAAATGACGAATTTAAAATGTGCCTTATATTCAGAGTTCCCAATGATCTTTTCCTTTATATTACATGTCGAAAACTACCATTCTTCAAATCTGATAATTTATGACGTCCCTTAAATCGCCATGAAATGAAGAAAGGCGACTCAGCAGAACATTTTCTACTTTAAGACAGACGATCATATTTCGCTGCATCGGCGCATTGTGCATCATTGTTTATGCTGCCGTGCGACTGCCACTGAATTCATTACAGTGAGTTGGTGTTTTGTTATCCTTTTTGGCGTCCCTGAAAATATCGAGGTCCGTGAAAACCGAGAGCGGTACTAGTTTCGTTTGCTGACGGTTGTAGTTGTTGAGAGAAAGTCCTCATAATGCATGCATCAAGTTATCAGGCGAGCGTTGGTCTATAGCGCCGATGCTACCTTGTTATTTACGCAACGTCAATAGACAAAGGTGAACCATTTCAAATGTGATTATACATGAGCCGTCGGGTGATTTTTGTTTTACATGTTAGAGGTTAGTGCGTACAACATCACTGGGAGATTAGTCAGTTCATTTAAATATTGTTTAAAATTGAAGTAAAAGTAAAGAAGTAAAGAGAGTAAAATCATATTACATTTTTAACGAAACGACAAGAAAAACTAAAATAGATACAAATTTATAAAATACTACCAATTCCGAAAAATATACGAGCATTAATTTTTCTAGACAGCATTTTTGTTGTTGAGAAAATGTAGAACACCTGTTTTGATATCACTCGCAACCCAGCTAAGTCTCCGGATCCGATCAAAGCATTCTGAGCGGAAATCATCCAATATTCATGATAAGAACGAGTAATCGGTTTACAAGTAATACACCACTCTCTTCAAAATTGCTACTAATAATTCAAAATCTCTCTTATTGCAAACAGAAAGTTTAAAACCTTCGCGTCCGGTCGGAAGGTAATTGACCGATCAAATATTCCAAGCGAAAATCTGAATTTCATTTAAAATAATTCATAATAAAATTTAAATACACACAAAATAGCCGCCGCGCGATATGTCTTTGAATTATTTATCGATTTGGTATTAATAGGATCTGTGATGTCGCTCCTGAGCTGACGCTTAATGAGAGATTCAGAGTAGGTCATCCCGCGTGTAGATAGCAAGGATACCACAGGGGAATGAGTGCCCGGTCATGCAACGCTTTGGAGGTGAAAAGTTTAAGGCTTGGGTGATTAGTAATCGTACCCTGGATATGGACGGCGCCATTTTAGCAACAATCTACATTGAGCTCTTCAGTTTTTCAAACCACGGCGGCGCCCTGCTTTGGAAGATGTTTATGCTTCTGATACATGGGATTCTACTAAAGGAATTTATGTTTAGCTTTAGCAATACCAATTCCGATAAAACGAAGATAACATTCACAAGTAATTTCGTATTGAATGTTTTCATTATAAGCCACATCTGAAGACGAAGTCAAAAATTGTTAAATTTCCGCATGTCACATTTATACATAATTATTTCCTTCCTGTACAAAAAAACATAAACCAATCTCCACGTTATCTCACTCTAAAAGCACCAGCCAACCGAATAATATTGTATCTCCCCCCCCCCCCCCCCCCCCCCCCCCTACCTCTTTCACTTCTCCGTCTGGATCCTCAGGGTCTTTAAGACACAATCTCAGGTCGAGAACAGAATACGCGGAATGAAATTGCAAAAGTTCAATTCTTCTTGAGGAGCACACGTTAATGGACATTGCTGTCCCTGGAGGCAGAGGTGTTTCTCGTAATACTCTGAAAGAGCAGGTTGCACGAGTACTCGTTTGCGTCTACTTTGGCTTGTTAATACAGGAAGCGCATCCCAAAACAACGCAACATCAGCGCCAATTTCGCTTAAGAAAGGAAATTGTTTTTTTGTTTGAAAGTGTCTTTCTCTCACAGTCATGACATTTCAAGAAGCTCTCGAGTTTTTTTCTAACGTATTGAAATTTCCAACGAGATTGCAGACGGTTATACCAGTCATGGCCACACGCGATATACTAACAATTGACTGTTATTGAGAATATTTTTCAAATACTACATGTAGGCCTGAATTTGAGACATTACCTTTCTAAATTTTCATGAGGAATTTAACATAATTTTCGCAGCAGGTGCTTTAGTTAGATGTACATAATTAGTTTTTGTTTTAAATATAACCGTCTAGGATGTGTGGAAGTTCGTATGGATATTGATGGATTCATCACTATTAGGCGTAGGCCTAAGAGGTTTGAAGTTGGTTTTCTTTTTGTTTACACTCCGGATCCATGTAATCCATGTAATACCGTTCATAAAACGTCGCAAGACGTGAATTGTGACCTCTGGTTTTGTCAATTCGCATCTGTGTTGAAGACAACCGTCTTGACATTTTAGCAAGAACTCTCCAGACTATTTCAGACTCCCACGGACAACTCCCCCGAGTTGCCTCTGCCCCAGGAAAGCGCAATCACCCCCAAGTCGAGTCCAATCACCCGACACATCAATAAACCATCATGACATCACACAAAGTCCCTGTCAATTCAAAGACAGATCGTTGGACAACCTCCCAATTACCCACGAGTGTTGTGGTTTAAACCCCCCCCCCCCCCCCCCACCCAAAGTTAATAATGGCTTACACAACCCCCATCGATGACGTCATGAGAGGTACGCGTGATCGCGCGCGTCTGAAAATGTCAAGGTCGCACTGCGTAAATTCTCTCGCTTTTCTATCTAACCTACAAAGCTGTATTATGGACAGGCCATAGAGCTATGTTAAATTACTAGAGCGCTGGCTCGATGTACACATTGATGCGAGCTGGGCGCATCCATGTTTGTGAACAAACCTATGGAAATCTCAAAATTGTGTACGGCTTTATTTGCATGCGTTTGCATTCTATACAGTGCGTTACCGAAAGCCGATACGCTTAAAACTAAAACGCATGATCAGCAAATGAGTACAAACATCGCAAATGCGCCGGTGTATCTGCGCGCTGCAGTATTTTGCTGTGATTTTTTTGGAGCATATAACTCACAGTTTCTTAGTAAAAAGCTGCGAGTTTCGCCCAACCAGAGTTTATGCTGTCGCAAGTTCTTACCTTGCTTTGCATACGGTCTTTGATGGCAATAAACTCAGCGTGCCCTCTTCCGGCACGTGCCATTCCCTTCACCAGACGTTTAGAAACATTCTCGCCAACACCAAAAGTATGAACTCTGTAGAAAATAAAAGGTCATAAACAAGATTCGAAAACAGAAAAACAAACACTGTCCTGGTGATTGTCCTTAAAACATATTTTTAGGAGACTGGTCAATTTGGCAATTCTACCGAGGTTTGGAAAACAAAGTGGCAATTAACACATTCTCTGTCTATGGCCGATATCTCTTACATTCTCCGATTCCGCAAAATCAATGTTTTCAATTACTAAGAATCGAGTATCAACAAACTGCAACACACTCGCATGATCGCACAGCGTCGATTAGTTTGTATCATCAGAAAATGTTTTTGTCAAACCCTGTTGATATGGTATAAAGACTTCGAAAGTTTTCATCACTGAGAGAAACGTGTGGATGCAGTAGCAGTAACATGATGCAGTAGCAGGTGCTACCTTGCAGGTGTTTTTGATTCAAGAGGTTAATTAAAAGGTATCACAACATGTTGACCACAACTTTGTGAGCTAATTATAATTTGTGACTGAAACGCCACCGATAACAAGTTGAATATCTTGATCCTCTTACCTAGTATGTCTAGAGTGACTTCGCACTAGGTCCAATATATCTCCGGTGTTATTAACCCCACCGTCTGTGAGAACAAATAACTGACGTGGCCAACCTCTGGTGACAGGTTGCTGGTAGATCCACAGCAGTGGGGCAAGAATACTCGTGCCGCCCATGTCAGCTCGCATCTTGGTTATATAGGAACTGGCTTCTCGGACATTGGACTGGGTGTAGGCTCGACTGCACTCAAAGAGAGGTTTGAAGGAAGAACCGAACCCAACGATGTTGAAATGGCAGCAAGTTGGCAGGCTCTTCAGAAACATCATAAGAGTCTCGCGGGCATTAGCGATATATTCACCGCTCATACTACCACTGCGGTCAATCATGAAGATATATTCACCTTGGACATCGAAACGACAGGGTAACATCTGACGAGCTAGACTATTGAAATCGGGGCAATAGTTCAGCATTGATACAGCATTGTGCATTATATCCTTGTGCATTCGATTTAAGAGTTCCCGTCGCTGATCACTCTCCGTACTCTCACCAGTTCTAAAATACTCCTGTTCAACTTTGACAAAGTTTTCGTACTCTGCAGGGCTCATGTCGCCGTGTTCCAGGATGACGATAGGTAAGTGGGGCTTCGGCGGGTGAAGGATGATCTCCAAATCTCGGTCCATGTGATGAGGTTCGGCTAAAGTCACGAAAACATCCGATGCGTTGTCGGCGTAGGGATCAGCATCGACTCGTATCGCATGCGTGTACGACGACACCCCAGCAAGCAAGGCGGGTGCTTTGACCTCTAACTGAAACTCAAAGTCATACTCCTTGGGTGTCTCGCTAACTTCCTCGGCAATATCAATCAGAGATCTAAGAATAAACTGATGGTGCGATGCTGTAGCTAGGCTAGGCTTGGCTTTGGTACGCGAGGAATGGGCGCTACTCTTGCCTTCCGACGGAACAGGTTCGCGGACTAACCTCGGGGTGAATATATGTGGCAGTTTCATCATCACTTCCCCTGATTTACCGGTTTGAAGCAAAGACGAGATACACATGAGTATGGTAACCGTACCGTGGGGTCGGATCGTACCGAGATTTGCACAGAATACACGGGTACTGTCATACTCAGTCAGGGCAAACTTCCCCGGTGGGATGTAGGTGTGGTGGACGCCATTGTGACGAGAGGTCGCGGGGGAACCAGTTAAAATCTCATCGTAATGCTCAACTTCGCATCGGTCCTTCACGTGAACGCTGATGTTACGCCCCTGGGACATACGCGCCTCAAATCCTGTTACTGACGTGTTCTCGTCCAGCGCGAGACAAAAGACGCCTTCAACGACGTGATCCTCATCGTTGAAGTAGGTCAATGATGAGGTTAATCCGAGCGACAGTCCGTTGAGGCAGGTTGACACCCTTGTGGCATTGAGAGCCAGAGGCGATCTAGTATGTCTGTCAATAAGGCCCGGCATGATGACAGTTCGCTACCTGGATTCTGAAACACGTCGTGCGACTCACCTGTACCAAGATACACTAAACAAAAGAGCACAAAGAAAAGAAAAGCAATGAAGCCAGCACCTATACTCATTAACAAACTCTAACATTCTACTCGGAGTGTCCCACAAAAAATGTTCCCTCCCAAAAGAAATGTTGGCGTCCCCCTCTGCATGGACAGAATGTCGATATGATCTTGGAGACAGTTTGTCGAAGCGCGCGAAAGGTCACGTAGATAAACGCACTTGAATTGAGTGGCGCCGCTGAAGTACACACCTTCTGATCATCATCATTTACAAGTCAAACTTGTCTGGAAGTCTCGATGCGTAGGCATGTGCAGACATGCTCTAAAAACACACTACCTAACCAAAGGGCATTCCCGACCAAAGACCAATGGTTCACTTGTAGTTGGTTTGTGATGTCAGTAGCGCATGCGCCATGAAGCTGCAGTGCGAACGACTCTACTTGAACTTGTGTGGCGCCAAAAACACCGTACTCACACCCGGCAAAACAATTTTCAACACGATACTTCCGTTTATTTACACCGTACAAGTTATAGCATAGTTTAGGAAAGCTTACATAATGGTGATAAAGGGGACATAATTACACACTAACGTGGGAAAAGAAAACATGCCAGCTTGCACGGCAAAGTTTCGTTGTCTGCCATTTGTTGTCCCCACTGTACTATGTCATGGACATGTTGCTATTAATAACCAGCGCAACCAACCACGGTAGGTTGGTTGCGAATAGTCGACGAGACTAGTCCAACCATCGTCGACTAGCGTAAGTTCGCCCAGAGTTAGTCGAACTATGGTTAACTATAGTCTTTGATGAACTTGCTCCAAGTCTATAGGCCATAATGACGTCATCAAGCGCTCCTGAACATTCTACAATGATCTACAGAGAGCAAATACCACGCCGTTCATTGTGACGTCAAACCCTTTAACTAGTTTTAGCCAACCTTTAGTGGTAAATTTTGTTTTTGTCTCAGATTTTTGCACATTGCAGCAATATTTCACAAGCTGCGTTGACGCGATTCTGCCGCGATTAGGTGACGGAAATCGGACCAAATTGCAAGTATTTTGCATTGATCTCCATATAGATGGGCATCAATGATATTTTGCTTGTAAGCAACACAAGTTTTTATTGGGTTTCGCGCACCCCACGTGATAACACCCCAACCATCAAAAACGACAAACCACAATAAACAAGTTGCTAAAATTGTAATTGTAATACACCAAAATCAAAACTGGTCGTCACTTTTTGACATTTGTGGTATGGTAAAAAAGATGTTCCTGCGGGAATACCCGTACTGCCTTATGGTGCGATTTGTCCTTTACTTCCTGGGACCGGGATAAAAGCAATTTCTTAGCAGACTAGTTGTTATTGTCTTGAAGTGTCCCATGGGTCAACCTTAACATCCTTGGGAAATTACTGGATGTTGGAGCTGAAATCTTAACAGAAAACAAGATATCAGCTTGATTTCTTAGTACAGTAGTGTCCCATGGGTCAGACTTATAAACCCAGACTAGAACCTCATCAAATACGAGTTACATCCCTGAAAAATGACTGGGTGCGGAGAGCGTCGATCGAGTGGCTTCTTGTTATTACAAGAGAAATGTAATCTCCGTTTCCAGACAGTGTTCTTCGTTCGTCTCGATGTAGACATGGTGGATAATGAAGACTGGCAGCATCGAATGGGATTACATGGAGAAAACATGATTAGAAGACGGTAGCACGCAAGCGATGGACATTATAAACATAGTAAGATGTTGTTATCCAATTACCAGTCTTAGATAAGTTAGCATACTAATTCTCTCTTGTGGGAAAACCAAACTGTCATTCATGTTTTAATTATTACAGAGGTATCCGGACAAAAAGATAAAACTTCACGCTTTGATTTGCTAGTATACGTTACTTTTCTTATTCAAAACATAAGCAAAATGTAGTTTGCCACAATAGTTAAAATAACATGGTTCTCAGAAAACCACCAATTCGATTACATCGATTACATTTTGTTTATAACATAATTTTGTATTTGAAACTGGAGTAATTAATGATGACAAACGACCGTGCATAAACCGTTTGATCCATAACTAATTCTCAATCCACAATTTAAGAAGTTATACTTTAAGGAAATTACCCGACAGGGCAGCCCTAAAACAGCCACCTTAACAACCTACTTGGGTCAATCATTAATACAACTGTCCTCTTTGATAATTGCGACTATCCGTATGTGGTCTATTTCGAGCCTTGGCAGGTGTTTCATTATGTATTTGTACATCATCGCTGTCAAATTGTATTCATAATAATTCCGTCCCCACATGAATGTCTCACGATAGATGGCGAATGAATACATAGTCTCTAAAATGTACCCACTTCCGTTTTGTTTTTAATAATCTTCATCTCCAGTGCCCCCCTCCCCGAGTATCCATGTGGCTTACAAAGTACATAAAGACGAAGGCCAAGGGTATACATTATCAACGCGCTTGGAAGAATTCAGCCGTAAGGACGACGTGATCCTTATTGCAAGCTATCCTGCCCCAAAGCTGGGATCGCCATAAATTGTCGGCTTTGTCACGGACCAGGAAACAAGACTCGTGCGCCGGGAGTCAACCATGAACCGTCCCATGGCGAGTACTATAGCACAGAGAGATACATAGAGAGATACAAATGCTCATTACCATGCACATTATTACTCCTGCGTGCATCTCTTGGTCAATGATGATTGAGTTTCAAAGACTTCGTGTCTATATGCACTGACACCTTTACCGTTTCCTCCTCTAAATGACATTTAATTGTATTTTTCCCAGGTTACAATTTGTTTTATGCCTTTTTAATATATTTGGAAGCCCGCCGGTTCATTATTCATGCATCAGTTCCCATGGTGACCACGCAGAATACATTTTAAAACGATGATTATGAGGACGTTGAAGTATCGCCAGGTTTTCTTTTAACCAAATGCAAGGATTACACTTCAAGGCACAGGACACTGGTTTGTCTTCCGTTGGCTGAATCTCGATTGTAAGATTCTAGGTCAATTGTACTCTGACTACTAAAAGTACTAGACTCGGTGTCACGTGTCTCGGGTTGTGCCGCGTTTGTATTCATGAATTCTGAGGCTGCATTTTTACAAATTAAAGTTCGGTTTATATGGTCTGCGAGACGTTGCGAGGAAACAATACAGCAATGGTATAAAACGGAACCTGCTTACGTGTCGTTATAGCAAACCAGTCACGTGAACAATTAACATGGCATTAATCATATGCGCATGCGCTTTGCACTCTTTCCTTATATCAATGAAGGATAAAGTCGGGACACCAGTCACCAACCATTTTTTTAAATAAAGAATAATAAACAAACAAAACAAAACAACATAAAACAAAAACAGGCAAATAACTGAAAGTATTAATACACTGCTGACTTGACACATAAAGGAAATTATTGGAAGCCAATTAAAAACAACTGTGTTTGTCTTGCAAGAGATAATCACAAGTCTTTTTGGAATTGTGCCCGGTTTCTTCATCCCAAAGGTGCTCGTGCGGTTACAGAACAACACCTCAAAATCCCATGTTTGTACTCCATTAACGAGTTTCATTAACATTTAACTGTTTTAACTCTTGAAGGATTAATGAGTTTCTTACCTCACCTTCAGCTCCTCCTTACGCTGCTCCGTAAGTAGTAAGATACCTCCATTAAAGCCACATCTTCAAGATTCAACAGACTCCTCTTAAATAATGCGGCTAGACCATCTCATCCTTTCAATCGGTTCTCTGCTTGGCCATGTAGGATACATCTTGATACACTGTACATCACTCACGCGATGACGTCATACGCGCGCTGGTCGGACGCGGACGCCCTGCCGACGACGGGGATTGGCGATCGCTTGAGCAGTCTGGTTGAAATGTCAGGGGCCATTAAGGGGCCGGGAGCTAGACCAATAGCTGTAAGCAGATATAGAGAAGAGATTACAAATTACGATCTACGTGAACGAGCGAGGTGTAAAACAAACAGGTGTGTGTATTGAATGTACATGCTTAAAGATAAATGCATATCGTTTACTGTGCTCGTACTTTGATATGATGATGTTAATTAATGAGCTTAAATATCAATTAACTTTCAGCCAATATTCTAAAATCGTTATAGTTGAGAATTCATATCATACAGTGAGTGTTATGAGTAGATATGTAGCAATAGAAATATTTAGTACTTTTAGGAAACAATATACAAATATTACCACACGGCTGACACGAACAGTCAAATCAGGGTTAAAATATCCAGATTATCTTTAAACTAAGACAGTATCAAACCTATTTTGTTAAATAAAATAATACATCAAAACTATTTTTAAATATGAAAAATTACATTTATCCAGCTCACAGCGTCAATTCTTTCATCATGAAATCAAACACGAATTCTTATTACTTATGATAATTAGGTTCTGCTAAATGTCAGTTTTATCGAAATACACGTCACAATGGATTTACGGATTCAAATTCAACCATTCAGTTACATGGCTGTTTCAAGCGCGCACCATGATAATAAACCTACTGTTAACTGTTTAAAAGTCAACGGCTGTTTAGCGATGAAACGAGTCCCATGGGGTTTTATATTTCACCAGAGTTGGTTTCCAGGAATCAATACTCAACTAAAATATTAATAAACCCATCATTATTCTACCGGCTTTTTACTGCCAGTAGCGCAATAATGCATCCTGTGTTTTCAGAGGATATAATGTTCGATTCGCCATGATCGCAGCGAAGCTTAGTACTCGGTTTGTCCTTGACATTTTACGCGTGAAAATTAATTAATGTAGCATTGGAGTAATACGTCTTGACATTTTTTCTATTTTATATTAAGGCAGCAAAAAAAACTACAGTTAAACACAAAAGTAGATCACGTATATTGGTTAATGCAACGAAATTTGGTTTGTTGAATAACCGGCTTTGATAGTTTAGAACAAAAGGAATTGTTAAAATGTCGAAAGATTCGTAAAATGTTGGAATATCAGGCATCGCGATGATGGAGCTTACAAAAACCAAAACAAAACCCAAACGCACACCAACAACCAAAACAAAAAAACAATTGTACATAAATCAATCAATAAGTAATAAATTACGTAATCTTAAAATAAGGTCAACGTGCGTAATTTATTATGTAAATTTTATTTGAAATTGTCTTTTCCCCCAACTGGATGCGAAAAAATAAAATACAAGGAGATGACACCAGATACAAGGTTAACAACGAAAAATCAACAGTCTTTGAATAGATAACGGCCTGACATTTAAGACTGGAGAATTAAATTTGCAATTTGGTCTCAGATATTCCGCATTTTATTCACCAAGGGTTTTACGTTACGTTACCCAGCCTTGACCCAAACTTAAATTATTCATCAGTAGGTGTGAAATTTCACCAAAAACGCTTTCTAGATAAAAGGTCAGTCTCATCGATGGGTCAAGATGACCAGAGAGGTGCTAGGCCGGACTGAACTGATGGGGACGATGACCCTGACTGATACTTCGGTGATAGGTCAGAAATGGTGTTTAGGATAAAATATACTTTGATATATAATTATCTTTTGATACGAACACGCTGATGGCTAGTGAGCGGGTATATATCGCCTTGTAATGAAGACTAATATCTTCTAATTCTTAAGTGAGCTTTAAGCTTGGAACGGTCGATAATGGAAAAACCTGTCAACATTTATCACAAGGCTGTTGGCGTTTCCTTTTTCTAATCATAATGCCATATTACATTGCTCCCGATAAAGGGCCGTAGAATCAGTGCACAGCCCGAGACAACATCAGCTTGCCAACAAATTTCCCCCCCCCCCCCCCCCCCCCCCACCCCCACCTTCCTCCTTCTCAAAACTCTGAAAATGAAGTCAGTAGTCATGACAACGGGATGTGTTGCCGACCTTTCGTCATTTGCTTTCTCCGCAGCCCGTTTCCGTGCGGGCGTTTTCCCGCGTTAATTATGCTCCGTGCACAGACGAAGCACTCTATGCAGACACTTTGCTTTACCTGCGCCGTTTAGACAATAATGCCTTTAGCCATTTACACTCTGCGATTAATACTTTACATTTCTATTCTAACCGTCTACAGCAAATTCTAACTAAATACCAACAACATTATCGTGGTTTTACCTGTACCAAAACAAATCATTTCAACTTACAACTTCTTGTTGGATATAAAACTCACGAATAAACAATATTTCGTGAATATTTCAATCCTAACTGGGAGGTGTGCTTTGACCACAAGCATTAGGACTGGTGGTTTGATCAGTAAATTACATCCCAGCTCTCGTATGAATACAACCATAGATTGTTTGCAAAGGATTTAGCCTCGAAGACCTAATGCTCTGTCTCCCTGAACAAAAACACGACATGATTTGTTTATGAATACGGATTGCAATTTCACTTGCAGAAGCATCCAGTATGTCACCAGATAAGGGTGTGATGGGTGTAGATCAATCAAGCGGCTAGGCCATGGGATGACTTAAAGACGGTCTCGGTAGATTCTTCTCCAAGGGTGTCACGATGAACTAACGAAGACGATAGCCATTTAATCCTTGTATAAATATTGGTTTTTACTACTAATCAGAAAACATTGTTTCAATGGTTAACGTGTTCGTGGCGTCGCATCCGGTGCGGAATGAATTTTGGACTGCATGAAACACCGGCTCCTCGGTAGCATTGCGCATGTCTGTGAAGATAATTAGTACAGTTGCCGGACACGTGATAGGTTTTAACCAGTAATATGGCAAAGGAGTCCAGATTTCATAGGAGTCCAGATTTCATGGGAGTCCAGATTTCATAGGAGTCCAGATTTCATAGGAGTCCAGATTTCATAGGAGTCCAGATTTCACAGGAGTCCGGTGTTCATGTGACACAGGCTTGAGTAGTCGCTATTGTGACATGAAAGCTCAAATAGGAAAATAATCTAAGTCTAAGGTAAGGCTCAGGTGAGTTTTTGTTAACTCTAAGGTAAGGCTCGGGTGAGTTTTGGTTAACTCTAAGGTAAGGCTCGGTTGAGTTTCGGTTAAGTCTAAGGTAAGGCTCAGTTGGGTTTTGGTTAACTCTATAAGGTAAGGCTCAGGTGAGTTTTGGTTAACTCTAAGGTAAGGCTCGGTTGAGTTTCGGTTAAGTCTAAGGTAAGGCTCAGTTGGGTTTTGGTTAACTCTATAAGGTAAGGCTCAGGTGAGTTTTGGTTAACTCTAAGGTAAGGCTCAGGTGAGTTTCGGTTAAGTCTAAGGTAAGGCTCAGGTGAGTTTTGGTTAACTCTAAGGTAAGGCTCAGGTGAGGTTTGGTTAAGTCTAAGGTAAGGCTCAGGTGAAGTTTGGTTAAGTCTAAGGTAAGGCTCAGGTGAGGTTTGGTTAACTCTAAGGTAAGGCTCTGGTGAGATTTTGTTAACTCTAAGGTAAGGCTCTGGTGAGATTTTGTTAACTCTAAGGTAAGGCTCGGGTGAGTTTTGGTTAAGTCTAAGGTAAGGCTCAGGTGAGTTTCGGTTAAGTCTAAGGTAAGGCTCAGGTGAGTTTCGGTTAAGTCTAAGGTAAGGCTCAGGTGAGGTTTGGTTAAGTCTAAGGTAAGGCTTAGGTGAGGTTTGGTTAACTCTAAGGTAAGGCTCTGGTGAGTTTTTGTTAACTCTAAGGTAAGGCTCGGGTGAGTTTTGGTTAAGTCTAAGGTAAGGCTCAGGTGAGTTTTGGTTAAGTCTAAGGTAAGGCTCAGGTGAGTTTCGGTTAAGTCCAAGGTAAGGCTCGGGTGAGTTTTGGTTAACTCTAAGGTAAGGCTCAGTTGAGTTTGGGTCTAGATTTCCCGATTTCATCGACTGACAACTCCACGTGAAATTCAAGCCCATCCAGCGTTCCTCAAACATCTTGCCGATATACTGAAGTAGGCCAAGGCATATTAAAGCACATCCTTCAAAATCCAAACCGATAAATCCAAGCCACTTTAGTCGATCTTTAAAAGACTACTTTCTAAGAAAACTTGAACCGAACCACAGATATCACCTTTCGGTAACAGTTTCAGAATAATAAAACTTTTCTACAAGTTTGCTTTCGTTCGAGTCAAATTTGAGACTGAAGTGTATTATATTAAAAATAGGAAATTTGTTTTCATGTGATTAATTTTCAAACTGATTTTGAAAAAGATTTGCCAAACATTTAATGGTAAGCTACTCTTCAATGATGCCAAACAAAAAAACTGACAGTTTTTTTTTAATTAATGTAGATCTTTAAAGGTAATCGGTATATAGTAAATATATATAATTATGTATAAGACTGGATACTTAAAAAGATGTCTATGGGAAGTTACTAAATATAGAAAATGTGCGTGTTTATCACTGGGGTCTATAAAAGTCTATTTACTGGTTTGCAACGGTGTTTTAGCGAATCTTGAAATTATAAACCAAAAAAATCAGGTAAGGAAATGCGCCGTCTCCAAGTAACGCGCCTGTCTCCAAGTAACGCGCCCGTCTCCAAGTAACGCGCCCATATATCGACAAGTAACATTTTTGAAGGAGAAAACCATTCAGAATGTGTGATTTCTGGGAAAGCAATGACGTCACGCACGTTTTACGTTTCCCTCGGTGTGTGTTTTATTTCGGAAATGCAGTAAATTACCCCGCGGGTTTGCAATCAAGGCCCCTTTCACCTTGGGTTATAATGGGGAGGATTGACGACTGACGCCCGCTAACTAAACACCCTCGGCCCGCTACCTACGGTCAGTTATTAATGGTTTTGTTTTGTCGACTGAATGAAGTTTGCGATTGGGATAAATTAGTAACAGGTAAATTGCAAATTGCCGCCAAGGCTAGAGGTGAAATCCTAATTTAATTACATTATTCTCTAAAAAAACAAAAAAAAACCTAAAGTGTATTTTTGCTAGGAAAAGTAGGGTTGACCTATTCTCTAAAATATAGCGTGTAACGTCTTGGTACAAACACGAATCTTCAGATGGGTTTGAAGTTATCATTGTCAATTTCAGTTGGAGTTCCAGTTGTACGTCACAGGCGGCCTATTTTTTAGGTAGCACTGAGACAATGTACTTTAAAATCTCACAACTTTATAATAATATTATTTTGCTAAGCTCACGAGGAAATAACGACCTAATTGCACAATAAGGTCCATTTTCAAACGAATAATCTCCCACGCAATAAGCATTAACATATAACCCATCACGCCCGGAAACATCTCGTTAGTTTCAAAGCCCTTGTTGTTCCTTTAAAACCACAGTGGATATTTACATATCTCTGAGAATTTTCCGGGAAATCCTGCAAGCTTAGCGGATAGGAATAAACAGAAGCGCCAAGTTGAGTGATAACCCCAGGTTTACCTATAGCGTACGGTAACTCCCAAATGAACCAAATTACATTCCAAACACACGCGATAATTCGCCAGACCTCAATATACCACGGGCACTCATGTACTTCCAAAGCACCACACATTTTGAAAACCTCACGACACACACGTTACTCGTAATCGTCGCAATACCTACCCACTATATTCCGCTGAGAAATAAACCCACAGATATTCAAGTCACGATCAGTGAATGTTTTTTCAGAAATAAACTGCAAATTTACTGGAAAACTCGTACGTCATTAGAGGTTTCTGGTTAAAACAGTTCCGGCGTTCCTAATCATTTCACTGTCGAGTGATTATATTAATCGTGGGCATATCTGATGTGAGTAGTCGCACAGATGAAATTATATAATACTCGTCTATTATTACACATTGAAATATGTTCGGCAACACTATTGAAAAGAAGTATTACAGGCAGGTGCAAATTGTACTTTCATTTAATTATTTATCGGTTAAATGGTTCAGTTATTGACGCAACAACAACAACAACAACAACAACAGACAAGTCGTGCTTTCGCTTCCTCAAGGCAAAATTAGTATAACGGATGGGTAGTCATTCTGGAAGAAAAACGATACCAAGATAGGGTCTGGAGCTGAAACTAAATCGGGATTTCTTGATATCATATTTCTTCTATAGAATGATTCTCATCCATTGGTATAGGTAGTTTTGGCTTTGGGTGGTTGAGGTGTGCTTACCTAGAAGGATTCTCCATCCATTGGTATAGGTAGTTTTGGCTTTGGGTGGTTGAGGTGTGCTTACCTATAAGGATTCTACATCCATTGGTATAGGTAGTTTTGGCTTTGGGTGGTTGAGGTGTGCTTACCTAGAAGGATTCTCCATCCATTGGTATACGTAGTTTTGGCTTTGGGTGGTTGAGGTATGCTTAGATAGTTTCGGATTGGGTGGTAGAGGTGTGCTTACCTAGAAGAATTATCCATCCATTGGTATAGGTAGTTTTGGCTTTGGGTGGTTGAGGTGTGCTTGTCTATATGGTAGTTTTGGCTTTGGGTGGTTGGGATGTGCTTACCTATAAGGATTTTCCATCCATTGGTATAGGTAGTTTGAGATTGGGTTGTTAAGGTGTGATTGTCCATTGTTGTGGGCCACCCTAGTGGCAGCTGCTGTCCACCAAACCAGAAGATGACCATCAGCATTGCGGCAATAATTATCAGCTCACCAAGTCGTTTGCATTGCACCACTCGCCATTGCATCTATATCGCCAAGGGACTATAATCCTCGCTACAGTTTCCTAGCCACCGGCACCGCGTGTAACCTCCCAACTTAATTTACACAAGTAGACAATTCCAAATCTCATTTGCAACGGACGGGAAAGTAACAGTTTTCCCTTCGCAACTTGGCCGAAGGGGAAAACACAGTATACGGGCGCGAATATCAGAGAAAAACAAGAGTCTGAGTTGATTAATAATAAAGTGAAAACATCGATATGACCGGAGGTACAGGAAGTTATCAGAATGAAGGGTGTGATTTCCAACCCGATTGGCAATTGTGAAATATTCAGAATGCAATAACTAGGACAAGCGGTTTTGAGCTTTCGGGCAAAGAACTGATTATTATATATATATATAGTTATAGATTGCTTTACACTGTGTGAGAGGTTTGAACTAACTGATATCATTGGATTTGGTAACATTTATTTTTGGTTAAAAGAAACAAATAACACCTGTTTATAGTCCCGTGTATCAAACGGGAGATGTTTAGATTTGTTCAAACCACTTCAAGAGGAATACACTAAGAAAAGACCAAACACCTCAACTGCCAAGTGCTGTTCGACGTCATTCGACTTTAAGTTCTAACAAGATAATGACCAATCAATATTTCTTCGACACTTACTAGGGGAGATACGCCATTTTAGCTTTTATCGATTTTGACACATTCCTCAAAAAGCCTCACAGGAATAAAATACATGGCGAGTGGGAAAACACGTGCTAATCAAAGATCACAATATCCAAATCGACTGGGAAGTGACAAGAAGATACATATATGTAAAACAATTAAAGGGTAAAATCGAATGATAATGGGGAATATAGGAATAAGTTTTATAGGTTTCACAGAGAAAATGGTGAGAAGTGATGAACGTAATTTGTACATGATTCGCAGTTTCGTTAAAATTGTTATTTTGTATTCAACACATTTTAACTTCAATTGAGGACTCTATTCCAACATAATTAACATTGGTCATCTCGATTTAACAAAATGACACGCGTTGGGTGTTTTGCGAAGGTACAAAGAAACGACTCAAAATGTGGAATTGTTGTTGCCATTTCTTCACATAAATCACTCAGCCTGAGCCGAGAGCCGTGAATGTACCGAGTGGGCCAGGAACAGCCGAGGTTAACACAATCAGAAACGATGATGAAATCGGCGAAAAGAAATTGGATGCAAGAAGGCCGAGTGATGATGGAGTGCTCGGGGAACAGCGGGTAATAATCTCGTGACTCGTTTGTTCAGTCATCACATTTCGATTTTCCGAGAAAGCAAAGTCCGTTCCCGCCTTTCACTCACTGGAAAGGGCTTTATCAATATTTACCTTTAACTTCAAATTGTATAATGACTCTAACTATTGAGGGGACTGAACGAGTCATGGGGTTGCAAATTGAGTAATCACTTAAACAATCATACTTTATTTTTGAACCGGATAAAACCCAAAAGTATCGGCCTATTTCAGTGCTAAACATTAATTTATTTATAGAGTAAAGTATGAGGAAATGATAAGGACCCATACTACATCCATATTGTTAATTGGGTCGTTATTCAGACGACAAAACAACGTCTCCAATAATAGTAAAGACATTCCAAAGATTGCATAGATTTTAGAAGCCCTTAATCTTCCGTATAGCACACGCAGAGGGTACCGTGGGATTTGAATCCGTCATTGGCAACATTTCTTGGCCATTAATTATTCATTAATATGAGCATTCATACGATGGAAAAAAACAAGGTGGATTTTTTCCTCTTCAAAACTTCATGTTAACTTCTGTTTTATAAGGTATATAATTTGATTGGTATCACGAATTCAATCAATTGCGTTGGATCTCCAGATTGGTCCCCCCCCCCCCTCACACCCCCTAAAAAGGTGGCTATTTTAGAACATTTAAATTGTGCATGATTTAAAAAAAAACCAAGAAATTACTTATCACAACCTAATAAGTGCGCTCACTGCCGGTGTCATTAGAGCTGTAATATAATCTTATTGTTTACTACGCCATGCTATGCTTTGCTATGCTATACTATGCTATAGATCATTAAGGCTGAATTATGTCATTATTCTGATGCCGTTTTAGAAAGCAATCTGCAGATTTCTCAGTAGTCCCCATCGGAGCTGTTGATTGGAAAAAAACAGGTGGAAATCACGAGGAAGAAATGAAAGAAAGAAAACATTGCAACAATAATTGCAATGAATTACGTTGTTATCAGCAGAATCTTAAAAATAAAAGAGAACTTTTATCTTCATGATTTTTTTCTAATCACTAAAGGTGCAGTTTATTTGTTTGAAAGCTAAATGCGTTGAAGCGCGTTTCACAACCTTTTTAATATTAATGTAACTTAGACCAGGTTTATATAACCATGCAAAATACTAAATAATTTGGTGTGCCCCGATGTCTGTAACTTGAAAGAAAATGAAAGAACCTTCAACATTTTACACACAAATAGTTGGTAAATAAAAACCATAATAATATTAAACAAATAAACGATGCGAAGCGGTTAAATACCCTAAATTTAGTTTTGTTGTTTTTTATATATTTTTGGTGACACACCAAAAACAATTGACCAAATTGACAAAACCTCTCAGACAACGAATCACTCATTAAGTGTTAAGATATGAAGCGAACATTTTCCCATCAAAAAAGCAATAACGTCACAGAAGAGTGAAAAGTCGAACGGAGCCCTAAAATATGAAAGCGTGCCAACAAACACTTCACTTCTACATCAAGAATAAAATGTGTAATGCAGTCGATTAAGGCTTCTGACATTTGGTATTAAAGCGCGATAGCGCATGAAGCGCTCTCCGTAGTTCAACAATTGACATTTCTGGTCAGTATCCTCCTAACTAAAGCGATAGTAAAAACGCGATATAATCAGTGATAAAACAATGCGAGGACTGCAACAATAAAACAAACAACTTGCAATCATATCTTCATTTTCAAAGTAAAATGTCGGTTTTTTGTGTGTTTTTTTTGTTTTTTTGGGGGGGTGTTTCAAATGTGCTGAGGTTCAAAGGTTACAGGATGTAGTAACATGTTATCCTACTTGCCCATTCAATAAAGTGAGTGTATAGCGCAGCAGAAAATAGTCTAACCTTTTTATTTGACTGCCTGCAAAACGCAGATAAACCAACAAAATGTACATACAGTACCAGCAACAAGATTGTAATGTCAACATCTGCATGCGTAAAATAATCTCAAAATATTATCAAAGATCCTAATAAATGAGTTATAGTTATTTCAAGATTATGATTCATAATTTACTTTCGTTCGCAGCTACGGACGATTGGTGCTCGTTTATGCTCCAGCGATTTGATTTCTTTGAATTGTTTCGAAATGCGTTTATTTTTATAAACCATAGACACGTACTCTGTTGAACTACTTATGACGTCATTCTAGTCAGAAAAGTGTCGATTCTTTTTAAAGCTGTCAGCTTAGCTGTCGAAAAGTCGAGATACAAAAAATTGATAATTAAAAATGTTAATGTTGCTCATTTAAACATAGGCCCAGTGAAGCAGCCGGGGTATAGTCGGGTATCATTCAACAATGACAGACGTTAAATAGCTAAACAAGGACGCGGTGGTAATAATGTGTATGTCAGTGTGTGGCTCATTAGGGCTTTTTATAAATAACTGATGAATGATTTGTGCCTATATTAAATCATAAATGTTGCTAAGGAATATATTACTATTAATGTATGTAATGGATACGTTTAATATCTTCTGGTGACAGTTCAATAATTGAAAAAGCACGAGAAATTATGCAGCCCTCGGATGAATGGCATTATCTTAGCGGTCGTTAAAACTGCCATTATGCCGGTGAATCATGTCATCAGTTATACCATTGAGGTATTACCCTGGATATTTGGCCATGTCGTGAATTAATGAGGCGTGTTTGCTTGTTGGTGAATACCACGCGCGCGGCTTCATCACTCGCCTTCGTTTTACATCAGTCATTTGATGAATGATTCATGCATAGTTCTCGTGGTACAATTTCCCCCAATTTACTACTGCATTATACCAGAATACTGGGTCATATACAAAAATACATCAGTAATATATGATTAAAAACAGACAAAACATAGGCAGATCAATATTGTTGGCCGACTGCTTATAACATAGTGTGGATGTTTTGTTAGCGTACACGATGCCACAGCGAGCATTAATGCTGTGCCAAACTAATCGACTTTAGCGTGTACAGATATTTTTTTAATTAATGTTTTGATGTTTATACGAACTCACGTAATTTATAGCCTGGTTCTGCAATAAGATTTTTGTTTTTAATTTAATTTAATTAAAAATACTGTAGCGGGAAAGAGCTATTTAAAGTGGGAAATCCCCGTCAATAATGTGAAGAGTAGAATCAATTACAAAGAAGTATATTATAATGGCAACCTGCTCTCATTAGCGTGAAAGTCCACGGCACGCGAGTCAGCACGTAAGCTCAAATTGGGACATTACAAAATGACAGTATCTTGATTGCGATAATCTTTATGATAGACCATATGCTTTACCAATGATCATCTAACACATAATACACGAATAAACCAAAAGGGAAAAATTGAAATACAAATTTAAATAGGCCTTTGCACCAAAATGTTATACATTTATGGTAATGTATTCGTTGGTGGACAAACCATTATGGAATTTATAACAATAAATTAGGTACAAACTAAATTAAATGTATCATTTAAATTTCACGTAGATACGGACGACGAATTCACAAATCGCATTTCCAATGTTGTTTTATTTATAGTTCTACGTGAACAACCAGGCCTGCCATAAACATGATACTAAAAATGAAAGCGAATCACATTAGAACGTTTTTATATCGTTACAATTTAGTTTGGCGAAAACATATTGAGATCTTACCTTAAATGCGACTGGTGATAATCCAATCTCTCAACGATAGTACGGTGCATAGCCTATACATACCTAATTTACAGCGGTTCGATATTACGATGCTAAGCACACACACACAGGCAAAACGGCACCTACTTATAAGCAGCTCGCGGGGTCCAATTGAACTACGTCCATCTCCTCACAGGTCGATAACAAACATTGGCGGAAATACAGTTAAGCACAGGTCACAATTCAAGTCATTTATTAATTGGTGGATGTCTGTTTTCATTGATTCTTGTCAGTTATTTGACAGTTCATTGGTGAGCGAGGCACGGAATTAATCTTGAATATTGTCTCGGGGATTATTTAGCGGTCAAAGGTCATGTAAACGAGGACCGTAGTCTCCGTACGCCGTAGATACTTTCGATTTCAACTCGGTGGCTAACACTTGATTAAGCTCGGACATTTTATTTCGGTTCGTTTAAAGTGAGGGTACTCGAACCATGGGAAAAGTGCGGACCTTCATAAAAAGTACGTCTACTCGTACAAGTATCTTTAATTATTCCCCGAAAATAACGTAAATATTACAACAAAATGAGAACAACATTGTTTAAATGAATGACCATGGTGTGATCCGCCAGACAGGGACTTGGAGTTTTGAAAAACATGCATAATAAATTCATGCGAAGTTTTCCGACTTTTTAGCGGACATAATTTTTGTTTCGAGATGTATTCAACAACTATCTTCAGGGCGTCTCTTGTTTTCTCAAAGTCTGTAGAGAGTCAAGAACATTTTGAAACTGTTTTCTAACAAAATTGGAAGAACAAATATTTTTTCCCAGATTAATTAGTTTTTTTGTTTGATTTTTTATTTTGGCACTTACTGACCTTTATTAAGATAAGATTGGAAAAGTGGCGTCGGGATGCAACATCTTTTACAAAATATGTTAGATTTACCTTGCGCGTTATTACTGTAATTTGGCACATTGCGCAGAGACACATTACATGGGCACTAAAGTAGATATCTTTACATTAAAAACAGTAACGAATGTAGCAAGTTGACGCAGAATGTTCATTTATATATCATCTCAATAAAGGTCAATCAGTGCAAAAATGTTGAAACTGCAAATCTAGAACTGCACGAGTAATATTTCCAACTTCGTTAGGAAATACTTCTTTTTTAAATCTCCACTCTCCATAGACATTGTACGCAACGGCTGAAGTTGCGTCAGGACACTACATTATTTCCGAAACATGTTTAATATTTAAACATTCTTGACGAATTTTGCATTTGACAGCTCCAAGGTGCGCGTGAAAGCAATTCGAATTAATCTTTAAAGACAACGCGAAACCTCTTACTTCATACAATTATACAGCTGTCATTTTCTCGAGAAGAAAAATGTCCAAACTCTCTGTACTTACCATGTGTACGTGTGAACCCTGTGCATACACTTCCGTAGAGCCACATGCAGACCCGCCGCACCTGTGTAGACGAAGCGAAGACTTAATTCACGGCGCAACACCCCAAATGTAATGCATCTCGATACTCAACCAATGGACTCCTGACATTCTGATAATATTCACAAACACAGAATTCACTTCAAATACAGTGTAGATTGCTCGTGTTTTTTATGCATAATTCCTGTTGAAGGAGTCGTAGATTTAAAGAGGGGAAAAACCAAAATGGTGGACTATTGTTGATGATGCCGTGGGCGAGCCGCATGCCTCGTGCGGTTAGACCCCGTAACAATAGGAGTTAGTTATATGCAAATTTGGTGATTCGGATTTGAATGATAGGGATCTGTAATGGCCCTGTGTGTGTGTGTGATTACATGGGTATGGTAAATTGGTAACATTTGTAAAATGTCAGACTGGTATAAAAGAATATAGGCAGCTTATTGCATTTTAGGGCCATAAATTATTTCAGATGTTTTTTGTTATGTTAATTAATTAACAATGAATGCACAAGAGGCTTACGCATGGGTATCACTGCTGAAAAAAAACCACAGGCTCCAAAGGTTCCTATTTAATTTTAATTTTTAATTTTAATTTTTTTATGTTTGCTTATTGTAGGAAAATTAATGCCTAAATTACCAATAAGAGGACGTCCGTGTACACCTTTAATCAAATTCTGCAGCGCCATGGCTGGGAAAAGCCGACGCATGTTTTAAAAATGGCAGTCTTCTCTAACAGCCAATACAATTTCAGCTATCAGATCGTGATGATAAAAACCACTGCACACTCTACGAGAATTGGACGTGATGTCCTCTTTAAGGACGGTTTAGCCTCGCCACCTGACTGGATCTCATAGTTGGACGGTTTAGCCTCGCCACCTGACTAGATCACATAGTTGGACCGTTTACTTTGCAAATCTGAGGGCTTGGTAGCATGGGTTAACGCGGATAACGATCATGTGAACGCATTCACGTGTTTCCAGGCAATTCCTAACGACGAAAACACGCGATTTTGTTTTGTTTTTCACCATGTCAAATATTAATATTTCTCCGGCCTTGGATTTATGAATTGCCCGTTTTCTAACCAATAGTTTGCTTGTCAAATACTGAGACTTACAAAAATGAGAAATAAAATCTGTATACAAGTTTCCTTGTATGTGCGTAAAATGAGAAAGCCAACCTACTTCATTCTAAAACGGAACCCCAATTTTTGTATATATATATTTTTCTTTTTTATTCCGACGGGAAACTTATACAAACTTCATATAGCTTTAGGCTAGAAATCGGAAGAATAATGATGATGTGCGAATGCACATCATCATATTCAGTTGCCTGTAGGCGTGATGTATTGTTCCCCAAGCACTTGTCTTCTCTTCAATGAAAGAAGTGGGTGGAGTAAATAGATCACAATTAAGTGGGCGCAGAAATAAATCATCTTAAAACTAAAGCTTTAAGTTGTCATTGTTGGGTAAATTAACCCGACAGAAGATATATACAGCTGAAAACAAAATGTTTTGACCACTTGTTTTGTTAAAAGCTTCTCCTCACTGGAAACGAAATAAAGGAGCCAATTCAGAGTGATGTCGCTCCTCTCGATTAAAACTGACCTCCGAGTTTCTGAGAATATCATTTCGCCTAAAAGCATCGTGCCTTCCACACGGAGCGACTAACTGGGAATAATTGGAATTATCCGATCGTAGGCTTGTCTTTTGCACCGCGCATGAATTTGGTATTAATTGAAGCGGACACTTCGCAGAGTGAATGTCTTCCGTCCATCAGAAAGGAATCAGATCTTATTTCCCAAGACATTGGGCAAGGTTCAACGGTCCCCGTCGATGAAGCTTGTTGCTTTCATCTCGCGTCTGCAGGAGATATGGCAACTGGGAATTCTTGTTTACCCGACAGATATTCCGCAAATAGAATCCTTTTATCGGAGTGCGATGATCAAAACACGGTGCCACTGTTAAGTGGCGAGGGAGGCATAATTTGCAAAATATAATACGGGCAATTATCCTGGTCGTGTCTATCCACACTAAATTTTCGAAATCTTGCTATCCCTTAAATTAAACTCGCCCCAACAGTAACCCTGACGACCACAAAATATCGATGAAAAGGGTGCTTGGATGGATTTCGAACCCGAGATTTTTTTCTTCAAAATAATGTAATGTACATGTTGGGCCTGCCGCCCATACATATAACTAGTCGATGGAGTAATAACATTAGGCCATTATGCGTCATTGTTAAAACTATACTGAATAATCACCTCAGAGGGGGGGGGGGGGGGGGGGGGACATACGCAGGCAGCGTGCCAACGTTCTCAAGTCTGCGTCATCTCTTAACCATTTCGCGTAACCAGGACGTAACCAGGACGTAACTATCCGCCAAAAAATCCCGAGATTTTTGACGAATAAACACGTCCCGAGTAAGGCCAGATAAAATCGTTTACTATCCACGGATGACGGGTTAATCCGTCAGGCACAGCAGTTTAATTCCGCGGAGGACGTGTATATACGCTGCAACGGTTTCCTTGGTTGTTGCGGTTGACGTGTATTTACGTTACCCGGCGCGAACTGGTGTTTTGCCAAGATGATCAATGTCTTTATGAAAGGCGCCCTCATCGCCAGTTCCTCTTATCAAGGCTCCTAACATTCTCGTCAAATTACAACATTCAAATACACCGAAACAACCCGTGATTTAAACCATTTATTTCAGTCTTGTTTTTATTATTAGGCACAGCATTACTGGGCGTAATACATAATGAGTTATGCATACTATGCGCACTCTGTGTACGCTGTGTACTATTTTTTTATTGGCTTTGCGTACTATACACTGCGTACTATTGATAAATATTTTCAGGTACATGCATATGGGTCACAAATTAAGTTCAAGGCCCAACGAGTTCGTCTTTGCAATTGTCCCATTCAAGTCGCAATGAACGACTTTTATCCGTTTGTTAGGTAGTTTGCAGTTTATATTCCTTCTCGAAGGACCACCGCATAAACCTAGCCACCTGTTTAGCATTTTATACATGTCCGCATTTTTATCAACTGGCAGCTTTTTAAGTCAATTTTTGTTGTAAAAAATAAACAATGATTTTTGTTTCTTGTCATTTTAATTACACAACATTAGTGTAATACTGGAAATATAGTAAAATGTATAGATAAAGCATATGAAAATATTTAACAAACAAATACAATTTCAAGAGAAAAATTAATACATAGGTAATGTTAAATTAAATAAAGCACCTAAATTAGACACAAACCAAAAAATCAGTATAAATAAAACAAAAATGGCATTTTAGTTTCTGCCGTAGGAAGCATTGATTGAACATATTTGTATTGCACTTAATCATGTAAATTCAAGTCAGGAAATATTTCTGGCTGCATAAAAGAACAATTAAAAGTCCTCCCATCGGGAGTATCAATTAGGATCCCAAGAACTATAAAAGCAAAGATATTTCAACTATTCAATTTTCTGCATTAGTAGTAGAGCAAAATAAATTTAAAAAAAGATAAAAAGATTTTAAAGCAAATAAACATGTTTTTATTTATCTTACTTTTAACACATACAATTATTGGTTTTAAATAATTTTTATTCTGGGCCCTCAAGTGTTCCTCTTCATTTTTCTACAGATAACCCTCACGGTATTTCCCTTTTGGACATGTTTAAATCCATCTTTTGTTCACAAGTTTACAGTGAGTATAGAAGGTTCGTGTACACGCACAAGTTAGGCTTTTAACAAGTCTGTATTCCACAAGTTAGGCTTTTAACAAGTCTGTATTCCACAAGTTAGGCTTTTAACAAGTCTGTTTTCCACAAGTTAGGCTTTTAACAAGTCTGTATTCCACAAGTTAGGCTTTTAACAAGTCTGTATTCCACAAGTTAGGCTTTTAACAAGTCTGTATTCCACAAGTTCAACATTCCACATTTACATACAATACAATGCGAGTGTTTATCTACAATGCGAGTGATTATATGTCTCTTTCGGACAGTTGCTATTCAATAAGAATTGAGACATTTTCAATTTGGAATGATCCATTTCAAGATTCGTTTTCACTAAAGTTTAATCTAAGATTTGCTTGTGACTTATTGGCAGCTTATAAGACATTGATACATTTATATTGCGGCAGTACTGTACCTCACATTAACATTTTGCTTAATTTCCAATACAACGAGCCAAATGTAATGACCTAAATTCACCACATACTGCCTCCAATGCGACCTCTCATAAGACTATCACTGCGTTGCCATGACGACTGGATGAGAGCTGAGCATTCGCAGCATCTTTTCTGCACGCGGTCATCGTCGATGGGTATTACCGGTAAATCAACCTTCAAATGAAAAACCACTCAAATCAGATTCCATATTAAAAGAAAAGCCTAAAAATACAACAAAAATAGGACCGTGAAAATCAGAATAAACATTAGGTTTTTGCAGGCTTTTAGGGGTAATGTTTGTTCCTACTCATCCATGTCCACAGCACCATTAGCCTCATTTGGCATGCTCTTATTGTACCCTATCCCCAACTAAGCTCTTGGAAGTACACATTTCAAAGTGAACAAGGAAATTGGCAAGGCAGGACTCGAATTGTCAGTATCTTTGTTCGAGGGCGCTAGTCAGAAGTCATGAACACCAGAATTCCTTGTGGCCAGGGATCACGCCCAATTTTACGAAGCAAAATGGGAAGCGACATTGTGGATCAGTCGATGAAGTACTACTGCACCTAAACCCTCCATTGTGTGATTTACAAATGACAGTGTGTAACACTGTTAACATTCAATGAGATTTCAAAGAGTTGTAGGATAATAAAGGAGGGGAAAAGTAGGAATTCTTGAAAGCCTGCATTTAATTACTGACCTGCAGCTGTTCCTTCCAAACACTGTTCAACGCAGATTCAAACTTGGCTTTTTCCTTGACACTATTGAAGTAAAACACCCAGGGGTTCTGCGCACACTCCGATTGAAACTCCTGCCAAAAAAACAAAACTAACATCAATACCAAATTAAATTGAGACCAGATAAATTGTGATGAACTTGCGATTGACTTGTGTTGGTAGACTTGTGATTGCATTCTGATGGTCTTATGATACATTTTAAATGAATTTGTAATGGACTATGAATGGACTGACAGAGGCTTAGCTTGTGGTTGCCTCAATTTTATACACTCAACTGGGTATCAATGGGTTTTTGTAATTGGTATCCTGTTCCTAAACTACCCCTAAATGCACATCCCTACTTTTGATGGACTTGTGATAAAATTGGGATGGTTTTATAATAAATTGTAGATGACATTGTGATGGACTATGAATGGCCTGAGGGAGGCTTGTAGTTGCCTTAACTGTAAACACTTACAACAATGACATAAGTGCCATCTTTGGGATCATGAGTCAGCCTCGAGATGTCGGTGATATCAACCCCAGCTAGAAGACGATAGAAGTTGGTCTGACAATCCTCGTGGCATATCAAGAGTTTATGAGAGGTAACGACTGAGCAACAGGGTTGACAGGGGGAGGGGGTGTGGGTGGGGCTGCTAACTGCAACCTGCTGTATGGGAATAGATAATGGCACAGATGAAAATTGTTCATTATTTCTTTGCAGTGTAGAGGTCAGAGACCATTGTCCGAGTACAAAGGTCTAACAAGTACTAAGCTAATCGAGTACTAATTGCATCCAAATACCTTGACACTTTAGAAGCTGAGCCTGAGTACTGAGACGTCGAGGTACAATATAATTACTTGGTCTTCGACTATAGGTATTTGGGTACTAAAGTGAGTACTGAGACGTCGAGGTACAATATAATTACTTGGTCTTCGACTATAGGTATTTGGGTACTAAAGTGAAACAAATTCATATCTTAAGTAATGAGTGCAAACTCAAACCACTAATTACGCAACGAGGATGGCAAGATCTTCTTTTAGCAAGAATTCTTAAAAGCCAACATAAAAGTATTAGATTTTTCCACCAATTCCTTCAAATTGAGTAAAAGTACTCTGATGATTGAGTACAACATCAAATAGTTTAGTCCATTGCACTGCTACTTCTCAAGTACGAGTTCCATGAATTTGAGTCCGAGTATTTTGATATTCAGGTGTACCTTAGGCCATGTGTAAAGCAGGCTTCTAGAGCTATGGCTATGTCTACTGTCAGCCTGATCATGCGTAGTTGTAATGGACGAACACTTGGACAATAGCCATAGATAAGAGATTCGGAAACAGCCTTCATCTCGGAACTTACTGTTTGGGCTACGACCTGACAGATTGCCTGCAGCCAATCAGAAACCTGCTTCTCCGTGTCACAGGTCAACTCTAGCGACGAACCGTCCGATATGATCAACTCAAAACTGTGAGGGCGCTCTCCATTCCTCACTCGTCGGCAGCCTCCAAAATACGGCGTTCTGTCGTTTGAAACCAAGAAGTTATGTCTAAGCATACAATATGTAAATTGAGTATTTAAAATATGAGCCCATCACCACTTTGCAACAATGCCCTCAGAAGAAATAGAGTTCAAAGGTCACATAATCTCACCTGAGCTGTACGCTAAGGTCGGGCTGCTGGTTCTTCCGATGAACGAACCTACACAACATTTCATTCCTCAGGACAAACCAAGCCTTCTTCCATGAGTTTCCAGTAAGAAAATTCCCAAGGACCTTGTAATCGAGGTAACCTTTCCTGCTGACCTGGGGTTCATACAGCTGGAGGTCAGGGGTCATGGAGAGGTCAGCCAGGTCCTCCCAGTGGACTAGGGAATACAGATGGAGCTTAATATTTTGCATCTAAGATAGAAAACAAATGATATTTCTGATTAAATACGACAACTGAAAACAAATATTTTCTAGTTAATATTTTCTTGGTTAGCAGTTTATAAGCATGAGAGGTTCTCTCGCTTCACATCAAAGTGAACAATTTTGTTTCAATTAACAGAAATTAGAAGAAAAAAATACCAAGATCAAAAATTATACTTAAGACTTACTTCGGTCTTGCTCTCCTGTGCGGCCCACTTTCTCAGCGTTATCATCTGAGCTGTGGCATCTGTCAAGATGCTAATTGGCTCCTTAGTAAGTTGACTTTCCTTTACGACACGTCTCAGGGAAGACAGAAAGAACCTAGAAGAAAAGAGAATGATTCAGTGACATCCGAATGTCATTATATGTACTCCATTGGCAGTTGAAAAGCTATGAGTACATCACAAGACTCAACAAGTCTGTATCTAGTCAAACGCAAATTATAAATTGCCAAGTCGAGTTGCAAGTTATTACAATAAACTGTGGCAAAAAAAGTTACTTGTTAATGGATTTGCGAACCGACTTGTGATCTACTTGTGAATCGACTTCAGATGAACTTGCTAAAAATTGCTAAAAAGATTCCGAATGTAACGAGGATTATATGTGCATTCAGACTTAAACTTGAAAGCTGAGCTCGGGCCATTTTCCAAACCCCAGCTTACGCTACATCTCTCGCTTCATTATTGTTGCCAAACTGCATGAACGAAGCCAAATATGGAGACGAAGCTGGGGTTTGGAAAACAAGTTTGGACTTGTACCAATCACACACACATTTGAATCATTCCTATAAATGAACTGCAACGATCAAAAACTAAGATAATTAAAATTCATTCCTTTAGAAAATGTCAAGAGTCTGTAACTCACCTTGTGAGTGACTCGTCTCCCGTTGTCAGCCAGTACTGGTTTCTTCTGTTTGTGCACACAATCTGAATGGTCTGATAGTTCAGACCGACCTGTCAGAAAATTGCAACAATGCTTGATATGAACAATCCTTCTGTTTCAATAATCGTTACAATGCGACAAAAAGTACAGTGGAAAACCAGTTACAACAAAGGCAAATGAAATTGTGCATACAATCTGAACTGCCTGGGAACTCAAACAACTTTAAAAAAGGGTGAAAACCACAATGTGCCAGTGAGATAAGCAGGCCTTCATTTTAAAGGAGCTTAATTAATCCATACAAGTCACAGAGAGAGAAATATAATGTCACTGGATGGGAAAGCGCCATCATTCTCTTAACCAAAAGTTGAACTACTGGTAAATGTTGTGTTCCTTTTCTTGAGTATGTGTTTATTAAAGGCATAGACACCTTTGGTTGTCATTTTGAGTAACTACAGATAGTGTTTTGTTAGCGAGAGCAAATCAATCTCCTTAATTCATTGTTTTGATTTAGGGAGAGCGATTTTAAAATCACTCTCCTTAATTCACCTTTTGATTTAAGGAGAGCGATGCACAGCTCTCCTCAGATTTATTAAAATGAAAGCCTGGATAAGGTGTATAAATGAACAATGCAGAAGCCTATGAGGAACTCAAGACATCAACAGCTAGGATTCTCAGACTTCCGTCGATATTTTCTAAAGGTTAAGCTCACCGAGACATAATCCAGTGTGGTATAAGGTAGTCTCTGCTGAGTAGAGTAGTGACCTTGCTTATCACCTCGTCTCAAGATGTACAACATTTGATCAGTGAGTAGAATAAAGGCTGGTTGTAAGTCACCCTCCATGTGACCGGTACTCATTCGAATCAACTGAGAAAAGAAGACAGAAAATGGTTAAAGAAAAGAAGTATTAAAAAAAGAAGTATGGTGAGGCATATAGAATTCTCAACCAAGAGCTGAATAATAAAAATGAAAGTGGGACTGGAACCTGCAACCTCAAAAACACAATTCTGGACCCGACTGAGCCCCATATTGGTGGTCTGTCAAATTTACGTCTTTCGTACTTGGGCGCTAGCAACCAGCTGAAAACCATACATGTGATCTAGACCAATCCTTGTCATACATACCTTCTTAAACTCTTCATGCTCCTTCTTAAAGACTTCCAGCATCAAATACAACTTTAGATTGTTGTCCACTCTGAATATATAATATTCAAAAGTTAATTTGTTAGAGACATCTTTAAGATATTAATTTCTCGATAATTGTGATTTTTTTACAAATACATTTTGCAAGAAGGTTGCACACTTCTTTTTTTTCTGTCGTGAGCTACATTATGCTCATCTGTGCCTTGCTTTTAAGTTACATGAACACTTTTATACACTACATAACAACAATAGCCCTTTCCAGGTTGATTGTCTACTTTCCATTTTTTTGATATCCAAGTGTACAAAGAAATTGGCAAGGTGAGACTTGAACCTGTGACCTATGGAATACCAGACCGGTGCTCTACCAACTGAGCTATCTTGTCCTATGTTGGCGGTCTCCCAAATTGTCACTTTCTTTGTTCGAGGGCGCTAGTCCGAAGTCATAAACACTTTTAATGTATTTTTTATTTTGTTTTATATTTACTTACTCAATCTCTGCTTCGTGACTTTCACAGACCACATCCAATGTTACCATAGTCGCCGTTTCCTTGACAACCTCACTGGTTCTCTCATCTGCCTCCATCAATTCCTTGAATGAGGAGTTAGCATCAGAAGATGATGACTTTACCCCTTGACCGCTACTACCGCTCGTCTCGTTTAATCCTTCCTCGCTTGGATTGGCCGAGATGTCAGAGGCTGAGTAGGAGGAAGAGCTTGGCGATGGGAGAGCGAGGGGGTCCTCAGGACTCAAAGAAGTTGGTGATGCAGTCTCAGTGAACAGGCTGGCAAAACTGGCTACTGTCTCAGAGGGCACGGTGGACAGAGAGCTATTGAGATCTGAATGACTTAGACTCTGTACACTATTCTTCTTCTTGATCAGATCGGACAGGTCCTGTGACGATGGACGATCTCCTTTGGTTGCTTCTTGTAGTGTACTTAGAGTCAGTGACACCGTTTCATCAAAGTTAAGACTTGCTCTTTTGGTAGGGGCTACTTCAGCCTTCACATCTGGACGTATAATTTCAGGTTGGTGCTTGGCAAGATTGGAACTGTTTGTTAATGCTATGTCGCTGTCAAATGAACGAGGCTCAAAATCGAAATCCTCTTTCGTGAAGATCTGTGGAGGCAAGTCATTAGTGTCTTCGGTCTTATCTACTTCTTGCCTCAAGTTGGTCGTCTTCTCATCTATTTCTTTAATAAATTTTTTAAGATCGATCGTCCCATCCGTCCCGTCACTCAGTTCATTTGGTGTGCTTTTATCTTTTTGAATTTCTGTCTTCCCATCGAAACTGATGCCACTTAAACTGTCGGCATCGGATCTACCCAAGTTGGCAGCCTCGTTTAATGATCCCCTGTCTGAGAAACTCTGCAAGGAAGAGCAAGAGCTACATTTGGATATCGAGTCTCCAGCTTGGGCCTCCAACCTTGGACTAGGTGACTCGATTTCATCACACATCGAGCTCAGCGTACCAGAGCTTCCATTTCTTGTCAGCTTGTCTTTGTCCAGCGAGGCTCTGTCTCCCTTCTTCTTCTTGTGACTTTTCTTTGTCTTCTTGTTTTTGAGCCGGGTAACTTTAAGATCGCTGCCATCAAAACCTTCCTCCACTGATTTGAAGGAGGCATCTGAACTCAAAGATCTCTCGTTGCGAGAGGGCACACCCAGCGAGGCAGGCCTAGTCGGTTTTCCTTCTATGATTTTTCCAGCGCTGAAAGAGCGGTTGAAAATCTTGTCTCCTTTCGCTTCTTGTGGATGGGTCTCAACAAGTGGTGGAACAGTTGCATCAATTTCAGAATAGTGTTGTGGGAAGGAGTGTCGCTTTTCAATTGTTGATCTGTTCTTAATGACAATAGTTGGAGATCTAATCCCAGATTGTGGAGATTCATCCATTGGTGAGAACGGCTCTGAGCTTGCGATGGAAGAGATGCTATCAGGAATGGTTGCTGGGGTACTAGGAGTTGTGGGTACACTGTCGTTGGAAGGCGTTGTGATGTCATCTTCGGGTTCTGATATGGAGGCAGAACGTGGGATGTAGCTGACCAAATCAAAATAGGCAATGTTCTGGAAAGAAAATTATTTGCAAAAAAGATGTTTGCATTAAGTGATCATTTGTGTTTCTCCTCCCAACTCTGTTATATAATTGACTGTGTACCCCCCCCCCCCCCCCCCCCCCACCCCCCATTCTGCCTTTGGAGATTTTAAGATCGAAATATCAGGGGTTTATTTTACTCGTGGTATACCGTTTTAATTTTCTCACTGCTAAGTCAAGGCTGGTCATAAAGGAGATGTTTAGAAGACAACATCCAAACGTCACTCACTATTTCAAGGTCAAAGGTTATGTAGTCCAAGCCAGCAATGAGAGTCTGTAGCACCATGACTCTCTGCATGTCTCTCAGCATTCCTGTTCTGTAAGAAAAAGTAATAAGTTTCCAAAAACAAGAACGATAGCTGGATTAATGCTTGGATTGGAACTCAAGGAGAGGCCACCAGAGTAAAAATAACTTCTGCAATTAAACAATATCTTTTGTATTTGTTTAAGTAAAGGCAATTTGGGGGTACTACTTACTCCACGTAATACTTCCGCATCGTGCTTGGATTCTCCTGAAAGCATCTTAGATAACTCTCCAAGGATGTGTCATTAAGTGATTTGTACAACCACGCCCGACCTGTAAAAATAAAGAGAACAATTTACATGTACATCTCTCGTTGTTGTACCTACTACTACAGACTTGAACATGCTAGCCAACCCCAGCAAGCTCAATATTAAGTGGTAAGAGTTCCTTAGCTAAGGCTAAATCCGCTATAAAATGTACACCTCTCCAAAGCAAACCCCATCTACAAGTACATGTAAAGGCAGTATTTTATTTCAGTTTAAATGGAGAGAGTATTGAATTTGTCTGGACTTACTTCTTCCAAGATCCGTCGTCAGTCGATCAAGCTTTGATATCTCTTCGATGATACCTCGATGAGCAAAGAGCTTTGCCACACCCCAATAGCCACGGGTTACATTCTTTAATCTAAAACACAAGAAAAGTAAAGGGGATAAAAATCATGAATAGAACAATGTATACTGGTACCCATTTGGTATTATTCACTTATAATTTATCAATCAATTAATCAATTCACACAAATAGCATGGCCTATACCAAATTATTATTTTTATTTTTGTTATTTTTGTTATTATTATTTATATATTTGACCCCAAAAGCACCAAAACAACTGATTAATTAAAACAACTGATTAATTAAAACAACTATTTTACTAATAACAGGCATGTTTCTTACCCATGTAGGAATGCATGGTCCAGTCGCTCCACTAGTTTCTGTAAAGGTCGGTCATCATTGGTAACCGTTATGATTTCACCATCAGTGCTACAACTAAAGGCATGAACCTTATTGGGAAGAAATAGGAATAAATTGAATAATTGTCTTCATTATTTTGGTCTAAGATGTAATGCACGTATTTTGAGGATTTTGAACTAAATAATTGCACGAAAAATGTATTGTTTTATACTTATACTAGTGTCGCAAACTGCAAAAAGTTTAAGTTAGCCTAGGCCTACTTCATTTTTACAACAAATACAATGATGTCACTTTGGTCACTAAACGTCAAAATGACAAATAAGCCTGCATGTAGGCCTAGGCATAGGGCCTAATAAATGTTGATCTCTTAACCTAGTCCGACAATTTGGGACTCTAAAATACTGTGTATAAGAGTCCTAAAACTTAAAGTACTGAAAACATGCAACATAATAAGAAAATAGACGAGCATCAGAACCAACCAGTCATCATACACGCCTTTATACTTATAGCGCCATTAGTCAGTCACACCGAACCATGCAGTCCTACAACAAATTATCTACTCGTATTTCAATGAACTTGCAAAATAACTAAAAATATATATTTTTTCAGCAATTAGACAATTTCAATTTCGGTCACTAATCTATTCCAAGGCTCTGTCTGCTCTTATTAAACCAGTTATTGAGGTAACCAATTAACTTAACCACCAAATTTTTCTATTTAAACTTAAGTTAAACTAAGCCAGGTTAAAAAAGAAGAAAATATTAATTTACTATTTTTTTAATTATAAATGGCTACTTTTATAGATAAAATTTAATAATACTAATAATGAGTAATATTAAAACTTTAGGGTCGTTTTTATGAACTCGCTAGGACAATGACAAATAAGAACGAACCTACACCATACAACTACAACTACAACTTACCTAAATTTAAGTTAACTATACCGATTTAGGCCTATGGCTAAGTATTACACGATGAGCATTTAGAATTTAGAAAAACAAACCTCTTTTATGGCCTTCGCAATTCCTTCTAAAATCCTATCCTTGAAATGTCCACGCCTAGAACTCATCCTGTCGGTCTATGTGAGCATTTTCCTTTCAACAACAATCACGACTTCGCCGAGGAAAGACTAGAAAAATCACCAAAGCAAAGTGTATGCGTCAGCTGGGCAATTAATACATTTCGCGACAGGCGGCGGCCATTTTTAATGTTGCATGCTGGGTCATAATATGCGTCACGTGCACGTACGTACACGGGAGCACGTCACGAACGGATACATGTGCTGCAAAAACCCTCTACAACCGCCTCCACCACACCCAACAAACAAGTGTTAGTTTGTGACAATGGAAATAGTATGAGAGATAAAACTATGATAGTAAAATGTAATTAAAAACGATAGAAATGTACAATTTTGTCCCTAAAATCATTTTTCCACTAACCTTTTTTTAACAGGGCTGGGACGTCTAATAAAACGGTTCCTGGAAGCAAATCTAACACAAAATGTGTAAACTAATTTTAGAAAAAAATTAAGATTACTGAGTTCAGCGTTTTATATGAAATTACTCTTTTCCTAGCAAGTTTTAAAATTGGAGTTTCAATTACGCCACTAACAATAAAATGCCAGTGAAAATATATTTCATAGAATTGTTTTTATTATAAGTTGTTTATTGTTTATTTAATATCTTAAAACATATATATGCAAGATGTGCCCTTTAAAAAACACACCAACAAAACACATTTTTGACACGCCTTTTATTAAGGGTACAACAACAATTGATAAATGATAGGTGAATATTATGTACACATCCGTTCAATACTGCATGGAAAAAACCACCACCGAGTTATATTTCCTATTATGTCTTTTTGAAAAACGCAACAGTTTATAAAACCATGGTTAGGCTAAAGGAAAACCCATATCATAACCATATTGATATTGTATAGATGCGCTAGGGAATAAGCTTCAATTTGAGACAAGTTTTAGTTTGTTCACTTCCTGGTTGGCTGATGAGCAATCATTGTTTGAATAAAGTGGAGTAAAATACCATTTGTTACATGTTAGAGAACCTTAATCAAGTACGACACCAATTCACTTTTACATGTTCTTTATTAACAAAACTTAAAGCATCTTATAAAACAACCTTGTATCAACAGAAACATAACTTTAATTTTTAAAACAATGGTTTGAACACCGTTCAAATTTTAAAGTAATCCTGACACTGCCTTACAAGAACAAGTCACGTCGACCAGGATAGCGATTAGCAAATGCATTCCTTACCAATACAAGGCTCCTTAACTTCGTGCATATTCGATATAAACAAACGATCTCTGCTAATGTGTCAACTGCACCATCTTGTCAAAATGAAGTGCCCATCAGACAATGTCAGACAAACCCGGGGTAAGTTATGTAATCAATGTCCCAAAGCCCATCCTGCAAAGGATTAGGCAAAGCAAAAAAAGTTGTTTGGAAGTGGAAATGAAGTTAAAATAAGTAAGTATTCGAAATGTATTTCCGTCATGATGAATTGTAATTTGAGCTCACCCAACCGTTGAGATTTTCATTCATAATTATGTGACGGGGAACCCCCCTCCCCCACATCCCCTCTTTTTTTGTTTTTTTGTGGTGGTCATTGTGCTTACGGAGTGTTGTCGTGGTTTCTCAGGAATTATTGTTACTAGGTTTTTAGGGGTGCGCATTAGGTAACAATAGTCGAGAGAGTGTATAGGTATATGGGACTAAAGAGGGAGTCTGTCGGTCCCATAACGAGCTGATAGTAAAGGCCGTGTCTGAATCTCTTGTCTAGGGCTATTGTCTAGGTGTTCGCCCTTTACAATTACACGTGAGCAGGCTGACAATAGACGTAGCCGTAGCTCTGAAACCCCGTTTCGGACACGGCCTAATACTCGTAATGCCAACAGCTCAGCTCAATCAGGGCCGCCGCACGACCGATGGGTGGAGGTCAAATGCACACAATGCGCGGATGTTGATTACAATGCAACTTCCGCATTCCTCAATCATTGCTCATTGGAAAACTAAGCATACAAGTCAACTAAAAGTGGGCACTTTTCAATCGTTTACACAATAACCATGTGGACTTTGTGCGCGATATAACTTTGCCACTCACATAGGCTTGTTTCCTGTTGCATGGATTCCGCTGAATTGAATTGTTCCCTGTGTGGAAAAAAGCTATACCAACAAACTACACGTTTAATCAAGAATTATAGATTACAACAGATCAACTATCTTCACCACTCAAGCCAGTCGGTCGACTTGCGTAGTCGGGCAATATTGAGTAGCCGGCTATTGTTTTGTACTAATTTATCCTTTTGTTCTTAAAGTAAAAAATGTATCCCATTTGCTTTATTTATTGAGTTCATTACAGAGCTAGGCCTAGTTTTGGAAAAAATTAGTTGACTGTGGACTTTTTGGATAACAAGAAATACGAGTATTATGTGTCAATAAATCCTCCACGCGGTTATTTAAATAGTGAGATTTCTTAGAATCTAATTGGACTAAACTTTCGCTACACCTCTCAAAGTAATATATTTTACAAGTCAATAGTCTCCTTACACAAACTGGCCCTAAAGGACTATATGCCGTGAAAATCACGCATCACAACGGCTTATCGCTCTGTCGTCAAAATGGCAGCCGGGTGCAGTCATTATTACTAATAATAATATTAGCGTGGTATCATTGGAGAATATTAATGAGGCATCTAGTATTCACAACATTACAATATAAGGGGCCAATTTTATAGAGCTGCTAAGCACACAAATTTGCTTAGCTCAAAAAAGTCTTGCTTATTCAACAGGTTACCAGCCAACATTCTATGTGTTTTTCATGCTAAGCGAAAAACCAGCTGATTATCAATCAAAAACAATAAAGATCACGTGAAAATTTGGTCTGTAACCTTGTTTTTGCCAAGGACAAATGTTCATGCTAAGTATTTCTGTGTGCTTAGCAGGTCTATGAAATTGGCCCAAGATATCTTATATTGCAGTTAGCAGTGTATAATCTCGCTATCCGATGCGGGTAATCTTCATGTATTATACAGGTGTAGGAATCCGTTCTGCGTTCTGTATGCTGTCTACACAAGACTTGTGTGGTACATGTACATGTACTACGTGTATATTAATAGATGTTTGCGCATTATACTGCATAATGATATGGACCTTGTAAATGGTAAACATTAGTTGATTATAATTTTAAGTGTGTATAATCAACTTTCGTACATTTATTATTGTGTCGAACGAGAACAGGCGTGCGAAATAATTTTGTTCTTTTCAGAAACATCAGTTTCTGGTATTTCTATTCACAAAAATAGCAATTGCTTTATGTGAAGCACGTTGTCAATACATTCTTCCACATCGATTAAAACTCAGAATTCGTCTGTTACAATTAATACTTTCTGGCGCTTACCATTAAGAGTATTCACATAGTCACGTGTCGATTGGTTGTGCAGCTATAGGTGGCAGGTGTAGCCTACACGGTGAGCTCAGATCGTCTAGGTAGGTTTCCTATTAAATAGACATACAAAGTAGTTGAAACAAAGAACTCGATTATAGTATTGTATCTCTTATATAGCTTCATATAGGACCCCAGAAGTATAATTTCGAACAAGAAATCCCTGTGGCATATAATGGGACTGATTGTAGACATGCGCTGAGGTTCAGTCTTTAAAAAAGAAAGAACAAAACTATTTTAATGTTGTTATACAATACATGTATAATTGTGAATTATTGACACCAAACTATATTTTCAACAATTGAAACAGACGTACTATGTGTTTTTTGTTCATGAAAATAAAAAGGACACATGCGATCAATTTCTTAAGAAAATTACGTGGTTTAGGCCTACCATAAAAGATAACTTATTGAAACATTTTTTTTTAAATATGCCTTTTTGGACAATTGAGGGCATTGTTGCTTTGACGTCATTTCAGGAAGACACTGTTTAGTTTTGGGGTTTTCACGAGTTATCAGTAAAAAGTTACGACAAAAATATCTAAATTCTAGCACTTTTTCGCTAAAATAGCTGAACAATTGAGGTTTCTTCCCCAGTAGTGCTTACGAGTAGGAAAATTCACATTAGCATTCAAAAATATATATATATCCTTGCAAATGGCAAAACGAAAATTGAACACCAAGGTGAATTTTTTTTCAAGGGCTTATATTTATACATTAAAACATATTAAATTGTATGCAGATTAAAGATTTTGCTATAAAAGATTATTGTAATTTCACTATTTATAAACTTACGGTTCATTACCTATATTATCATCAAACAGAATCAATGTACATGCGAGGTTTTATTATCTGCACACGAGGTAACAAAAGCCACAATAGATTGATAAAAACAAAAGACGGCATAATATCGACAGCAAATGAGCAAATAGGGAGCTGTGTACAAAAGCATTGATCGTGTGTCCCCGGGAGAACATCAACGGCCATTCCATTATCAGCACATAATCATAATACAACATGATCATGTTCGCTGATTATTTCAGAAGCAATGTAATCATCTATGTTAATAATCCCCTTTTAAATATACATGCAATATGTTGGTTTATTTTCCAAATGGTTTATTATAGCATAGATATTCGTCTAATAATTACAATATTCCGTATATATCTTCAGTAGTATTTACTACATTATTTTGCTAATTATGGCCAAACATTAAATAACGATCATCTAAAAATGAGCGCCTTGTTTATCGTTTATGTTTATTGCATACATGAACGTGAGTCGTTTTACGGATTCAATATAGATTACCAAAGCAGACACTGATATAAAATGCTGATCAGGTAAATTATATGCAAGGAACATATGGCGCCGGCTGTCCGTATATGCTTTTCATTCTTGTTATCTTTGATATACAGATAACAGTAAAACACATAGTTTCATGATCAAATTCACCTTGGTTCTGTATATTTGATTGTACGTGATATTGTTTTCGGAAAGGTTTAAATAAATTAACGAATTTCATTTCAGAATAATTTTATTCGGATCAAAACATTGTGGTTTTCACTCCAAATATAGTATGCAATTTTTTTTTTATATAGGCCTATAGGTGGAGTATAACGAATTTTCCCAGAAAAAACAATATATTATTGTCACTAAAAAAATCTGCCATAATAATAAGATTTTGTGACTAAATTATTTTAGATAAATCAAAATTTTCGTCATGAGAACATTTCGTATAAATTATTATTCAAGTGCAGGCCACCTATGAGACCTATTATTTTCCAAGATTGACTTCAATTTAACAATCTGGTTTGCGTTGTCAACAAAACTCAGCTGGTACAACAACTTCAGCATTCAGTCAATTTCCTGTCCCTGTTCCTGCTTTATATAACCCCCCGCCTGTGTGGCCTAACGAGTACAAAGAAAAGGATTCAGACGGTGGAGAGTAAATAATGATAATAATAAATGCTCATTTTTATTTAAAAAAACCCCAACAATAACATTAAGGTATATACATAATAGCCTATATAGGCCCTATTTATCGATAAAGCGTCATTTTTTATTTGCACCCTGAATCTCACTCATGTGTGTTGTTAAGTGACTGCGAGATTTCTTTTTTTAGCTTGCCGCTTGGTTGATTTTGATACGCCAACGCGCACCTAAACAATGTCCTAGGGGCCACGGCACACCTCGCTAACCACTCTCAGTCAAGCTTACTATATACTCCACGAAACGGTATATCTACACAGACCCCAAAAACTTACTGTAGCCTACGCGTGACGGTTATTGCTAGCCGTGCCCCATAGACTAGACTAGACCAGCAACATGAAAAGCTGCGCGCGCATCGATAACTGATCGCCATTTTGGATTCCACATTATTTTTCGAAGCGCTAATTCCGCGTTGCATTTTTAGTCTTTACGGCTCTCCGTGCTCGACTCTCTCCTGAATTGGACCGTCATCGGCCAGGTAAGGTTATACCCTGTCGGGTTTGAGCATTCCCGTGACGTAGTTTGGAAGATGAGAAAATATTTTGCGTTGGAAAGAGTTTCAATGGGCCGTTGCATGGTTCGTCGTCTAGCGTATTGACAATAGAGTAGTATTTCTTTACGACCCGAAAGTTATAATGTAAAGTTCCTGGTACGAGTGCATTGTGTACATAAGCAAAACGATCCCTACATTATTGAAACATTTATGAATCTGTGGTAGTGTATCATGGTTATTACTTGTCCATGTTGTGTTGACAGTTATCGTTGGAGAACTTGGATTCCATGGAGTAACGTTAAAGTAACAATGTAGACAGTGATTATGTTAATACGCACTCAAAGCCATAGGAAGTTGAATATAGTGGTATGGCAATTCGTCCTTGTATTATAATGCCCGTCCGTGCGTGTGTATGGCGTATTATAATAGTAACATAGACCGACGTACAGGACCGGGGTGCGTTCATGTACGTGTTATGTACAATGTGTAACCCAATTCACGTCGGTAAGACGTGATGAAAACGGAATTTGTCTTAAGTGTGCGTCAACCAGGCTAGCCTAGTGGTTGTTGTTGAGTGCCTGTGTACATGTATAGCTTTATGACTGTGGGAATGTGTCTTCTTAATGAAAGTGTCTAGTTCATTGTGATTGAAAGCGTATGCGTATTCCTCCATGCGTAGATTAAGGTGTGGATGGGCATCGATACTGTGTTATTGTTCAGCAAATTCACCGCATTTGTCTCGTCGTTGTAGGCTCGATGATTTGCCGTTGATTCGGCGTTTCCTTGAGGATATCGCATGATGATGCCATTTTGAGCTCGTAGATTTACGTGTAACTGCTTTTGATAAACATTTCCGGCGTTCAAGGTCATTCGGTCAATTGTTGTCTTGTTTTTTCAGTTTAATCATATAGCTAGCTCTTATTATTATTATTCCTTTTTACAATTAGGACAAACCTCGCTATACCTGAGGTATTACAAGCTGACAACCGACGAGTGCGACGACCATCAAATGTTTTAACAAATTTGATTTTGTTTTGAATTGCAATTAAAGCTCTTTGGTTTGTTATCGTTCAAAGGTTAAAAAACGAATCGATTTTATTTAGGTCAGTGATAAAATTAAAAAAATGTCAAATAAGGTGTTTTGAATTTTGAAAAATTAAAATGACATTTATAACGAATTAAAAAATATACTGACATTACACAACAAACTTCGGAGACACAAAGACACACCGGTGTGTTTCTTTAACCCCAACCCCCTTAATGATTACTCAAGACTTCCCTGCTCATTAATCCTATACAGGGCCCAACGGAAATGTAAAACAGTTGGATAAGGTTGGAATTAACAGGGTTAGGGTTAAATAAGTGCATACAAAATGAATAAATAAGGTTACAATTATTTAAATTAGTGTTTTGAAAAGCACCAGCTATATAATCGTTTATTATGCAGAATATTTGAGACCGCAGACAACCACTATCGTTTAGTGTGTGCACTGTCAATAAACATGTACCATGTACGGGTATATGTTGTTGTTGTTACACTGTATTGGTATTACGTAACATGTTAAATATGTGATGATTTCTTTAAGGTTATACTGCAAATTTGTGCTTGTCAAATGTTTACATAATATAAGATAGTTTGGTCAATAATTGTAAGTACATGTATTCACATCAGTTTAGTTTGTGGGCTACTTTCGACAGCAACTGGAGGACAGTTGCTGACATTCATATGGTTATTTATACAAAAATGTTAAATCAACATTTATACAACACAAAACCACCACCCCCCAAAAAAAAAACCCAAAAAAACCCCCAACCCCCACATAGTCACTTTAGTCAATATAACCGCACACGTACATGTACATGTACGTACAGCGGACTTAGTTTAGGTGAAGTTCCATCAACATTGGAATAAACCAGTCTGGATTATCAATCTTTAAACATCGGAAGCTCTTTGAAGTGACCATGTGACTAGGAATAGTTGAACTTTGACTGTTAATTATGTACACCTAAATATCAGTCAAAAAGAAAAAATGACGACATTATAAAACCTTTCAAAACCTTTATTGAGCAAATAGTAATTATATAAGAATTAATCACAAGTCGTACTTTATACAAACTTTGATTACAATTGGTTTTGGTTTTTTTAACTCAAAAACGAGAAAATGACTTTTGGTAATACAAATTATAATTTAAGTAACTACGCGATATAATACATGTGATGTGCTTCACTCGTAAACCGTTCATGTTCTGCTAAAAGCAATCAACAAACCGAAAGCAGTTGTCAGCCGTGTCGAAATAACCATGCAACGATTAGTGAAGCGAGAGCTTATATCGATCAAGGTAGACGATCTCACAAACAGCCAAACGACAAAACTACAAACTGTACGCATACACACAATTAAATATCTGGCGACTTATTTGTTAAAGCATGGTTAAAGCAGGCGAGAAGTGCGGCAGTGCAGAAAGGGGTGCACTAGGGCAATTTCTGCGCGAGCTCATTAGCTTGACAAGTGCACCCACATTTTATTTTATTTTTGAAAAAGGAGACCGTTTGGGTAAACAAAAGTGGGATTATGTAAAGTTTGGGGGCTTCTATCTAAAAGCAGACTCGATAAAATTACGCTTGAAAAATGGGTCCTATTTGACAGAGAAATTGGAGGGATACCATTTGTAAAATGGCTGCAAGCAGGTTTGGGAAGTATCACTTTTTCGGAAGGTGAGTTTGTTTTGGTGTGAATATTAAAAAAATGTAATTGGCTACCGCACCCAAACATTTTTAAGAAATGGAAAGATGAAGGATCATACAATAATTTGTTTAAGTAACCCCAGTGATTTCGGCTTGCATGTTATTTTGGCCCCGAACTTGGTTGATTTTACACTGTTATCAATGGGGCCCGCAATTAAGAATAGACCTCGGTTTGGATAGATATTGTGATGTATGAGGTTTGGTTCACTATGACTGTGGCGTGTGTTGTTAACAATCAGAGGCTGAAGTTCTAATGACCCTTGAACCGCACGTTCAACTGTACCGAGTTATTAGGGAAAATACAGTAAGTATATCTGAAGCAATTGGCCATACCACTTTGCCAAACGCCACCTTAGGTGTCTTCGTGCATGTATGCACTAATTGCAATGTGTACAAGGCCCCTCCCATTTGTCATTAATGTGGCTTTAATGTTGACTTTCCTGCATATAACATTCTGTAAAGACACGGCGTCTCGCAGTTGATTACAAAATAAGCAAACTAAAATCCAGTATCGTAAAATCTTTAGTATTGAATTAAATTTGGGGGTCGTATTTCTTTAACGGGTACTGACTTTTGTACCCATAATATTGTACACCCCTACTCATTTTCTAGGGGATGTGTTATCAGATTTAGGTTGTTGCACTTGTTTTCCTTATAATATTATATCATAAAGCTAAACAAGGAGTCCTTGCTACGAGCAAAGGCTCATCATGTTATTGAGGATATCAAGGATATTATGTGTGTTGATTTTGCATATTTCTATATACATAGGCCCTACATGTACATAATTATATTGTATACTAGTGAAGTTTAACAGTGAAGTTTCAAGATTGGAATTAGAGAGGAATTTTTAGAGAAACTGTTTTACAAAGACACCCTGATTTTACAAAGTGTACATGTTTTTTTAACGATTCACCAAAAATGACCTTGTTTGTGTGTTATACGGTTGACTGGCTTGCGTTTGCATGTAATGCGCTAACTGGTTAACTGCACTATTCTTTTGTCTGGTTTGAAATCTGGATTGAAATCGAAGTCAATGGGTAATTTTTGAAGGTTGTGGGTTTAATTCGAGCATGTATGGGGTTAGAGTGCGCGCGTTTGCCCTTATAGGCAAGACCTAGTGCGTCTACCCACCACTGGGAGTACATTGTGACGGAAGATATGTTATGGTTGATTTCTCGCATGGCGCCAGAATAATTGCATCGAGCTGTTTCATTCGTCCTTGAATGCAGTTTTATACAATCGGCACTTTTGTAATTATTATTCTGCAAGGGACAACTCTCTTTTAACACAGTGTAGTACGTGTTCATACGTTGACTCTCTCCGGCGTGTCCAATTTGGTTTAGATTAGTCGTTTTAAATGACTTGCGGCAATCTCAATTGCTGATCAAGACAAGTGAACTATGGCCCCTATTGGTATTTTGGACTGTCTCGTTTACCCCTATGGCACATATCAATGCCGATACGAATACGATGTGAATTGTAGCACATTCATTCGCAGCGCAAATACTTGCCATGACGTCACAAATTCGCGTTTGCTCTTTTCATGGCATCATCGATAAAAAAGACTTATTCATACACCCCTGACGTCTTTTTAGCAGATGACTACTCTACGTGAATCGTTAAAATCACTTTGCTTTCATCCATCTTCTGTTTTTACTATGTAGATACACTTAGACACATGTATCTCAAAATAAGCTATTGCTTTTATTTAGATGCCCGTTTATGTAACCTTTAACGTAGATAATATCTTATCATTGTCAAAGTATGTACGCTAACTAATTCAGTTCACGAGAAATTAAGCTCTATAAATCAAAAGGCAATTTCAGTGCGATTTTGTCCAATCGCTTCTTTATGGGAATTGATTCAATGTTTGACACATTGAAATTACTGGTCGTACCAGACGTTATTCTGGTCATTTTAAGTCTGTCGCACTGTCGCACACCATTCAACTAACTGGTAAATAATTTGAAATTAAGTGCATTGCATAGATTACACGTTATAATATTATTAGTCCCGAGTGGAACCAAGGTGGAACTAAACAAGATAGACGTTGCTTTGTTGAAATCAAATTGCTTATCCTAAATACACATGCACATAGCACGATAGTGCTATAGTATAGACTACAATAATGTAAAGCTTAAAGCAAATTCTGTTGTCTGATTTGTTTTTTGAGCTAAATTGAGTCAGCCATGTGTACTGACAGCATTATTGATGTTAACAAAGATGGCGCCACTGTGACTGTATGCTGTTTATACGCTTCCGTAGTCACAAATACATAGACAGGCAGAGTAGTGCACAATGTGATACAACCATATTCGCTTGATAATACAATTATGAATGTTTGCAGACAGTCGGAGTATGTCATGAGAACAATATTTGGCTACAGGGCCGTCGCAGATTTGTCCTTTGAAATAATATAGGTAGAATAACATACAGTGGCAGCATTTTGAAAAATGCTTGTTATTCTACCTATCTTTTATAAAGGACAAGTCTGCGATGGTCCTATAGCCAAATATCATTTCCATGACATACTATAGATGACCGTGTGCCAAATTCCATGCTTCTATCATTTGTCACCATTCTGTCTGACCACACCCGGGTTTTTTTGTATTCCATATAATAATTAACTTTTATATAGAGCAGTTTGTTCATTGTAAATTGAAAGAAAGCTACCTTTTATAACATCATTGAAATCCTGTTAGTGGTCAGGTCCAACAGACAGATATTTCAGTAAATAATATGAATTTATTTATACCATGAAAAAAAAGGTGTGAAAACAAGATTATCACATTATTGCGTTGATCAAAATTATTGTATAGGTTGATAGAATTACACGTATGTGCATATTCAATTGACGTTTAAATTCGGTCATTTTAATTAAATTTAATTCTGGCTTAATTTTATTTAAAAAAATCACAATTGTCTCAGCCGAATACATATACTGTACGCTTATCAAATCTAATGGTCTCTTTTTCTAATGGTTCCATGTTTTTGCCTTCGTCAATTTTTTTATCAACGTACTATTATGATAAGTAGTTTGCGGTAACACCTGGAGAACTTTGCTGGAGAACTTTGTTACCACAAAGTACTTATCTCAATGCCTTTTTGCAATGCAAACCTTCAAATGTATTTCTTTTTCATCCGTCCCTGTTTGTTTGTTTGGCAGGTGTAACACTCGTGTCAACACAGGTGTCAATTCGTTGTTTTGTTTCAATCCCCCTTTTGTAGGTGTGTCCCCTATGGAGACGGTACCAGATCGCATCCTGCGGACCCTGCCCCGCGAAATACAGTTTAGGGAATCGTTTATGATTCCTGAACATATAGGTAATAAAACATGCAGTCCATACCGACAGACGTATCCTCATACTTTTGTTTGGGCACTGGCCTGGTGATCAGTCTTTTTTCTTTGTCTTCCATTCTGTGCTTTTTAACATGTGTTCTGCGCCTTTGATCATTTTGTATGTAAGGGCGCAATATAAATTTTTAATACTATTATTATTATTATTATTACCTGCCAAATCGTCAACTACATGTATTATTGCACTTTAATACACATAGTTTTATTCAAATGTAAGCAATAAGTTCTTTTAGAATTTATAAATCCGATTTTAGACTGAACTTTGAAATATTATTAGTTCGGGTGGCTATTTATTTAACGAATTTTCATGAAAGGCTGGTATCTAAATCTATCTATAATTCAGTAAAAAAAATGATGTAAATGACATTGGCTGCCCACTTTATATTCCCTAGTGAATTAATATACCCCCCAAAATACTAGACGTTAAAATATGTCGGTATATAAGAACAACACTTTGGAGTGTTGCCTGATTTTGTAAAAAAAATGTGTTTTCTTCATCTTTCTAGGTGTTTGGGCGAAAAAAATTATCAAGAAAGGAAAAGTGTTTGGTCCATTTGAAGGAGAAAAGAAGAAATTACAAGACGTGGAGGATGATACGTATAGCTGGGAGGTATGCTGGATAAATCCATTGGAATTATAATAAAATCATTTGAACGATAAACAACTCATTTGAGTAGGTATATATGTTCACTTGATTTAGAATATTAACAGTTTTCCTCTTTACTGTGTCTCACATTAACCTCAACTTGAACTTATAGTTTTATATTAAAACATTCTAGATCTACAATGTAATAAAAAAAATCATGAAATAAATGTATCGTGAATTGCGCAATATGGTGATAAAATGTTGTCTTTTACGCGGGCTGTTCGCGCAAGAATTGATACGAAATGTTGAACATATTAAAACATAGTATGTTGTTATATACCTATAGATTCGTGGTCCCAAAGGGCGTCGTCTGTACTGCATTGACGCAGCTGATCCTAACAAGGGTAACTGGATGCGCTATGTAAAGAGCGCTCGATACTACGAAGAACAAAACATCCTCGCTTCACAAGATAAGAAACACATCTTCTACAAAGCCATGAGGGTAATTAGAACGCTGCTGGTTATTTTCTTAACTTTAGGTATATTATATTTTAATATTCCTTTATTAATTTTTTCTTACGGCCACTTACTTATCCGCAGTATTTTCACTTTTGTGGTAAGTGGTACATTGTAATATTAAAAGTTATCTTTAAATTATTGAAAACATGATCGGCGTGATCTCTACAGTATGACCGTTGGGCGTTGGCCTTTTAGTAAAAGAAACTTCTGAATTTCCTGCTTTTAAGAAAATTTGTATCCACCTCTCAACACACGTCGCTTTGGTAGATTTAGGCGATAGACAATAGGCGGTATAGTCAATAATTCCCCGAAAAAATAGTACAATGAAAGATGACTCTAAATGAAATCATGATAATGCTACGTTATGCATGTACATGTATGTCAAACCTAAGGCAATTCCGATGTTATCAACAAATCAATGTAGCTTTGTTACAATCGAATGTCTCAAAGAACACGAGGTACTCTCTTTCTTTAAATTCAATAAATAAATTTAATACATTTTGCATGAGACATAGTACGAACAAAATCCATTCACTTTGTTAAACGAATAATCACTTTACAAATTTCGAATTTTTTTAATCAAATTTTGTACAAACATAAATTTTTTAACAACTTCGTTAATGTTAACCATGGGAATTAAATATTCATCGGGAACAAAACAAAGCACCGGGAAAGCAAGTTTATAAATCATGTGGACTTTTCACCTTATTCGCAGGATATTCCCCCAGGCGAGGAGCTTCTTTGCTGGTTCTCCACGGGTTATGAACTCTCGCCGCGTAAGGAAGAGACTGAAAATAATGAAACCAGTGAGGAATCACAGCACGATACTGAACAAGAATCAGACTCAGGAACAGAACTTGAATCCGATCTAGAAACGGAGCCAGAACAAGAATTAGAACTGGAACCAGAACCAGAACCAGAACCGGAGCTGGAACCAGAGCTCGAACCGGAGTTGGAACCGGAATTAGAACCAGAGCTAGAAGCAGTACCAGAGCCGCAAATAGAACCAGAACTGGAACCGCAACTGGAACCAGAACTAGAACCGCAACTTGCAATGGAACAGGAGCAAGAACTAGAACTGGAACTAGAACTGGAACCAGAACTAGAACTAGAGCTTGATGAGATTGGCCAGACTCCATCTTCAGCAGGTGGAAATAACCCGCTGGCTTTCGCGCTTGGAGGAATTCAAATTACCAACGTGGTCTCACTAGCAAGCCCAGAGAATGCGGCAGAGTTCACCGCCAATCAAACGAATGGTACGGTTTCACAGATATTGAAAAGATGTAATCAAAGTCATCCCAAATGAATGCCAACTCAACCCCGAGTCAATGACATGTCAATCGCGCGTCAGTAACAGAACCTAACAATTAAATTGAAGAATTGTAAAGGAAAGATGACTCAACAAAGAAATACCGGGTTCTGAAATTACAAGCCAATAATACAAAAAAAATCAAGAAAGTCATAACAGCAAATGCATTGCTATTGCTACATTGCCATTGTGAATAATTCAACTGTATTAGAGTCTACCGAACTGCTGATCTCAAACATTATGTTCTTTCGAAAAACCAAAACAACAATATTTCGTTGTACTCAAATATTTACAGTTTGTAGCTTACATCGCCCATTCTCTTCCTCTTTGTTTCTTTTCACTAACATCGTTTTTGTTTTCTTTCGCTTTCAGAATCGACAGAGAGCGTCATCCTAATGCCGGTCCTTGAAAAAATCAATAATGAACCGACACGAGACGTTGAGGGCACAACTCAGCCTGGCTTCATCAACATACGGATCTCACCAACAAACCGTAGCTCTCCGCCCTTAATATCCCCGATGTTCAGCAATAACTGTGGAGACGCACAGGTGACAAACGGAACCGTGAAGGAGCGTGAAGGTGGGAATAGTTCAATAAGCAATCCCGCGGATGAAAACGCTAGAGTTGGTAAGATAGTTGAAAATGTGAGTTTATTGGGATGTAACACAGTTGAGGTAGAGCCGCACAATGCATTGACTGATGGGAAATCTTCCCAGCTGGTTAAGATTAAAGATAAAGATGATGAAGTTTGCATTGATGGCAAAATAGAAGTAGAGAATGAGAAAAGAATAACCAAGACCTCCGGCTCATCATCAAAGCCGACTGCTGTTGTGACGCCCAATGAGTCACCGGAAGGCCAGAGGTCCAACGGATGCACTTTGAAAAATCCCCAATATATGTCGAAAAAGATTGATTTCTGTGGCACAACCAAAAAAGGCAAGAACATTCTAAAATGCCTGACGTGTAGACAAATCTTCCTGAACGTAGCCGAAATCAGAAATCATTTCATGAACAATACAGGTGCGCTTATTAGAAGACGGCGGAGGTTTAGAAAGGGAAGCAAAAAGTTACTCAGTAAACAAAATAAGATCACGCCCGACCAGCCTACAGAGGAGAAGACTAATGCCGAGGGTAACGGCCTAGGAGTCGATAACGAAAATGAAATGAGCGGAATGAATGCCGTCATTCCAGACAATGGGATGGAAATTGATAATATCCAAGACGAATCCACAGAGTCAGAGCCCGTACCCTTGGTAGGCCTCAATTCAGAACCGAGCATCGTGGAAGAGCAAGTTAATGCCGAGCCAGTTGCACTAACGGCACACTCATCTAAAAAGCCTGTGTCCTCCTGTGAATTCTGTGAGATGACATTCAGCAGCTTGCAGTCGCTTGATATCCACGTTAAGGCTCACTATACGGGATTGTTGCCGTACAAGTGCAAGATTTGCCAATCAGAAACCAGCAGCCTGGCGTCCATTCATGCTCATATAATATCCCATCAAATGGACGCCGGGTCTCGGCCAAACTACGATCAGCTGACAGAGGTGGTAGACGCGGTAGGTGCTGATGTCGAGGTCTCTAAACCGCAGAGTCAGCCATCTCAACACACCGAAAATATGCCTGGGCCGTTAGCCAGACGACGACGACGACGACACGTCAAAAACCCTGTTACGAAATCTCACCGCCTGACGAAATCGCAGAAAGGGACAGGGAATTATGCAATCCCGGTTGGAGCATCCAAAGTCAAAACAAGAAAGGTGCAAGAAAAAAAAAGGTGCATCAACAAAATCTACCCGTGTAGCTTGTGTAATAAGATGTTTGCATCTTTACCCAATGTCTATCGCCACAAGCGAGTCGTGCACGGAATGAGTAACTTTAGACGTAGGAGAATAAACTTAACACCGAATCTTCAAGAAGGGGATCCGAGAGGACTAGAAACTCAAACGCAGTACACTAACTCCAGTGACGGTTCTTCTACAGAGGACATCCCTGTTGTGTCTACGTGTGACCAAGTGCCCTCTAGCACATTCGTACCTAACGCACATTCACCTGCAAATGTGTACGTTTTCAGCGGTTCAAAGCGAGTGAGACCCATTCTGCCTGCACCACCCAGGGTTGTGGGAACCAATAACTCAAGCATGCAAACTGCAGGTTTAAAGGTGAATTCCCCGACTTCATTCCAGCAATGTCCAAAGGCCGTCATGTTGTCTACTTTTGGTTGTCCCAACGATGTCCCTGATGACGCAACCAGACAGTTCGGGAAACAAACACAGTACTCGCCGAGTATTTGCCCTGCTAGCCAAGCCACCAGCATTAACTCCGTAAGTCAAATCGATGCAAAGTCACACCGAGTTGGACGTGAAAGTCAAACACAATCTGATCCTAATATCCAGGGTTACCGTAAAGCTAAGCAGATAGCCAATGCTCCACATAAGTCGGTATCAAATTACGAAGAAAACACGGTAGTTGTTAACGTTTCTGGGCATCCGGGCATCGTACCAAACTGCCAGACCACAACGGATATCTACCAAGACATGAAGACTCGTCAGTTTTCTGTTGTCAGTCCGCAGTACGCCAACACCCCGTCTAATCAGAGCTACCCTCCAACACACACCGGTCACCATCCAAACACATCGTCCCCTAGTCCAAACGAGGGAACGCTTGCTTCGCATCATCAGCGCTCATTTCCGAAGAAAATATTCCAAGTGTCTGCGCCTAAGCCGAGCATTGGCAACCCAAGCTCGGACTCTACCAGACCGCTATCTTTCATCCTTCCAAAGGGTCTGAAGGTAACTACACACGATTCCTGCATCGGAAACTACGACACGTTTGGAGCAATGAACCTGGCTGCCAAGAGGCCGTTTTCGAAACCTAGTGACAATGAACATGTATTGGATTTAAGCCTTCCAAAGAAAAGGCGACTTGAGGGTGAACCTATTCCTTATAACCAGACTCCAGAACAAACGGTCCCCTTGGACCTTAGCAAGAAGACGACAAGCATCCCAAGTAATTCACATTCTGCCGATGATGGTTCAAGAAGCACGGGAGCGATGTCAACCCAACTTCAAAGGACTTTAGAAGTGGTGAACGCTCAGGCTGCCTTGCAAGTTCAATTACGCAAATCTGATTTGAACAAATTGCAGATGGCTTCGGCTTCTTCGGGATCCACCTTCTACTCCCTAAAACATGAAATTAAGCCAGCATCCGTGTCCGAGACGATGAAGAAATCAAGCATCTTAAATCCATTACAGATGAAGGAATTTTCGCCTCCAAACTTCACAGTAACACCAGTATCCCACGACGACAAACAAACCTTATTCCAGGCCATTAGCCCGAAACAAACCCCATCAGTGCCAGCAACAATAGACAGTAAACACCAGCATTTGAGCATTCTATACCCCAGCAGTTGTCACAGTGACGTCATCCAAAGTACAACTGTAGATAGTTCTATCCATAAGACGGTCTTCCAATACGAGAGTGAGCAGTCCTTCGTTACCAATAACTTTGCGTGTAATGTGTGTGGTGTAACCTTCCCCTCCATGGCATCTATGAATGCACACGTCATTGACCACGCCCAAGATTGGCCCTACAAGTGCGAGTTCTGCGTTTGGCTCTTTCAGAGTCCAAAGAAACTAGCTATCCACCGAACCCTATGCCACCACGTCAAGAAGATGTATGCATGTAGCGTCTGTTATAAAGACTTTGCCTATCTTTCTAATCTAAAAAAACACCAGATGGACTCCCACGGACTTAAGGAATACAAATACAGAGAGTCGAACCCAGGTGAGTTACGCCCGCTTAATTTCACAGACCCAAGGAAGGCTACACTCCACGCCCAGCCCCCAGCCAGCACCCACGCCGAGCAGCCACCAAGAGTATCGTTCATTGCTCAGGAGATGAGCAAAGTAAGTCCCCTAAAAATCGGCAAATTAACAATTCCAGTGAAGACATCTATGTCTGGAGCCTTACATGTAAAGGCAAAAACTGTACCTCGGAAACATGTTCCCCTCAATCCACAGAGGCACCACCCATTTGCTCATGCCCGTCAAATTGGGTACCTAAGTATGCTTGCTGATCCAAAGAACCAACAACAGCTTAGCGGTACGTTAGTCAACAGGTGCACCAAGTGTGAGAAAAAGTTTGACAGCGTGGCATATTTCCATAAGCACATAATGGAATGTGCTGCTGAGCCACAGACAAACCAGCCCAGTATCGAAAGACCTGAAACAGATCGAGTAAGTAAGATGCCTGAAACCAAGCCACCACCATTGGCACCGGCAGAGAACGTGTGTAATCAAGCCAGTAGCAAACCGAAAGATGAGCCTAATCAGCAAGTAATAAGAAGCACCTCAGACAAGCCAAAGAGAGCCAAACCGGGCTTGAAAATCTACAACCCGATGAAGTACTCCCGCCGAGAACCGGCAGCCAACATGGACGACATCCACGCCTGTCAGGGCTGTGGAAAGAAATTCTACTTCATCAACAGGTTGGAGAGGCACATGAGGATGTGTCCAAATCGGGATCAGATCAAACTCACCCAGATCCTTCAAGTGAGACGGATGACAAAGCTAACGGAGGAGGCCAAAATCAATTGCCAACACCAGTGCCCCTTCTGTAAGCATCACTACACGTACCTGAAGAGTTTGAAGAAACACGCACTTGTGTGTCAGTTCCGACCTGCTGATATTGTAGATCCTTTGAAATATATCGAGGAAAACTCTAAAAAGAATACAGAAGTCCTTGGAGGGGGTCATAAGAATGAAAATGAAGTTCCCATGTCTATGAATGAAGGAAATTCTGGTCCAGGGGCTTTCGTGGTGGCTTACGCTTCAACTGATGGTCCTCCAGAACAGGACACGAAAACCAATAAGGTGGCGACAGTTAAAATAGGAGCAACTAATCAACAAAAATCACAAGGAAACATTGAAACATCAAATAATCTTAACGTTGTCGAAACATCTGAGGAAGGAGAAACTTGCAACGCACAAGGTGATCAGATGTCTCCCTCTTCACCATCTTTCCAACTGAGACTGAGAAGAATGAACGTTAGGTCTGATAGTACAAAGAGGCAAAAAACGCATGGAGCAGCTAAGTGGAGCTTAGCTGCCCCTAATAAAAGTGGATTCGAGGTTTCTGGTAAAAAGGCAAGACCAGAACAGGCTGAAGCATACAGTTCAAATCCTTCTTTGAAGAAATACCCTATTAGGGAAAGAAGTCTATCGGTGTCAACGGCTTACGGAGAATTGTCTCAACTTTCAGTCCCACTTCAGCGCCGTCGAGGGCGGAAAAGGAAAGGAGGTTCGCCTAACGAAGTTGTAGGTGCGTCACAAATACGAGGACGAGGAAGGGGCCGAGGAAGGGGCAGAGGAAGAGGCAGAGGAAGAGGTAGAGGAAGAAGTAGGGGGAGAGGACGCGGTAGAGGTGTACGTGGAGGCTATCAAGAAGCACACACGCAGGGGGCTTTTGTGGAAGAGTCAAGACAGATGGGAATTGGTAATGAAGAGGTAATACGTGACGGGCCCGATTCTCTTGAGAAAGTGAGGACTCAGACACCGGGAAGGGGCAGAGGTGGTAGAGGTGGTAGAGGTGGCAGAGGTGACAGAGGTGGCAGAGGTGGCAGAGGCAGCAGAGGTCGTGGAGGTCGTGGACGAGGGCTGTGGAAGGCACGTGGCCAAGGCCTTGTCAGGGGAAGGGGGCGAGGGAGAGGACGAGGGAGGGGCCGTGGGGGAGAAGCCGGAAGAGGAGCAGGTGTAAATGGAACAGATATTATGACTTTGGAATCAAGAAAGGGGGACGTTGAGGTGAAGGCAGACAGTTATCAGGGAGAAATGCACGAGCAGTTTGACTCAGCAAATTCCGAAAAAGAACACACACAAAAACAGTTAGTGGCCGAGTCTACTGTAACGGATAAGACAGATGGAATAGAGAGAGAACAAGATAAAAGTTGGGTTATTCAGACGGCTACTAAGGATGATAGTTCTGGCAAACTTCTTGAGAGTGACGAGGAACATTTGAAGCAGTCTGAAAACAAGCCGAATGATGGTGTTGACGTTACGCCTGTTTCTTCAGACAACACCGAGGTTCAATCTCACCAAGTTTCACAGTTGGGCCTCCCAGACAACAAGACGTTGATGGAAGAGATAAATGACAGCGTAGACGAGACGGTTACTCTGACAGATCCGCTTTCAGCTATCATGAAAAATGCTAATGGCGTACTTCACGACGTCACTGGTATCCAGCTTGAAGGTATTGCACGGAGTGAGGGAAACAGTTCGGGACCAGTTGAAACTGTTCGACTGCAGGAGAGTGATGCAAGCACGACACTTACGTTGGTCGTTGAATTGCACGGTTAGTTGGTAATTTTGAAGGTTTTCGAAAACCTGTACATGTATTGTCTCCGGCTATATAGCTTTGACTTTAGCTTCTGGAGCTTTTAAAAGCAAACCAAATGTTATTATTCATACAGTTAGTTTTATTCTGTTGGATTTGATGTTCCAAAGAGCAGATCTTGGTTTTGTATTCAGCTATATCATGTAAGGACAGGAGCTTAAAAACACTCAAGCCAAAACGGAATAAAGCCGAAATCTGGATGACCCATAACAAATCTCGTGTGTCAGATAAAAATAATAAAACACTTTATTTTCGATTACGTATACGATGTAAATATATATTGTTGTAACAGAGAGAGAAAAAAAACATTTCAAATCTAAATTGTTTAATTTCATATATGTAATACGCTTGTATAATCTTTCATTCAATTTTCCTTCTTTATGTAAAACAAACATATCTTCACTTTATGCAGTTAGTGATCAGTAAAAATGGCTAAATATTTGTTCTCTGTTTTTATTGTACTATTAAATTTGTATTACTTTATTCTTATTTCACGTTTGAGTAGCGCATTGTTTGAGTAATCTGCCAGTTTTTAAATGCCAAGCGGACTTCTAAACTATTGGTTAAATTTTGATTTGTAGTTTGATGCGGTACTAATGTATACATGTACATGTATATTACTACATGTACCACGTATCAGGGTTGCGTTCCGGTTGTATGAACACTGTATGTCCGAACGTTCGCTGAACGTTCGCTTACAGGTTCGGCAAAGCCGAACCGATCTGGGCAACTAAACCATCGACAAAACGACGGCGCAGTGTGGCCAGCAACCTCCCAAATTTCTCGAAATAATGTCGAGAGATGACAATGTATATATGTCGGTAATGTTTCGTTTGCTAAAGTTTTAAAAAATGACATAGATTTGCCTGCACCAGTCACGATGGCATACCGCATTATTTTCCATATACCGAGTTATTTGTAGAATGCTAACTTCTTACCTGATAAAACAACATACAATGTACATGTATGTTGTTATCGGGGCAAGTGTTATCTCCGACTGAAGCGTCGGCCATTTTGAATGTATAACGAACGTCTCTAGAGGTCGTTCGCCTTATGTTTCTAACGTTCGCCAACGTTGATGGCGCACAATAAAGTTCCAGTTGCGTTTGTTGGCGAACGCATTGAACCAGAGATACCAGAGATTGTACAGCAGTTCGCAGATGGGTCTTTTGTAATTGTTTCTTGTTAACGATTTTTGTAATCACTTGTTTGTTAAAAGTTTGTTACAGACTAGCTGGCTTACACCCATTCACGCCTTGTAAGTTGCAACCAATAGCAAATTACTAACTACATTTGAGAAAGTAGAGGCAGTATTTAAAAACAGTCGGGTTTTTCCAACCAGGTGTCCGTGATCTTACATGATGCTTGAGCCTAATAATCACTAACCCTTAGTCGAGTACATGTATGTATATTACCTAACCTAGTGGATAGCAGGAGACACGGGGGAAAAGAACAAGACAAGTGTGACAAATAGAGGGGGCCTGTGATACTAAAATATTATCTATGTACATGTATATCTATTTCTTGACAATGTACGAGAATTGCATGAAAATGAGATTATTCAGTGCCTTTAATATTATATTTTGTAATACTTGTGAGCGTGAATACCGATACTTTATGTTTATTTGATTACGTTTATTCAATTTTAATTCTGTTTTTGCTTGTCCATAAACTATATGCAAAAAAGAAAGGAGTAGCGCAGACGCAATAAAACAAAATGTTCACTTATAATGTCAGTTCTTTTTTGTTACAGCATTATTTATCAATAAGAAAGGGTTGTCTCGTTGCTTCAAAACAGTTAATTTGTAAGTTTACTTAATAGGTTAAGAACACCACAAGGAAAGAAACCGGCACAATTTACTTTTGGAATTTAAACAATGAAGGTTTCATTAATTACACTCCACAAAATACTTTTATGTTGTTATTTTTTTAATGTAGCATTAGATATAACTTTATTTACAATTATAGCTCTAAACTGTAGTTGTATTTCTTTAAAGGCCAGTGTACTACAGTTTTACTTCTTTGTGTACTACAGTTTTACTTCTAGGTTCGTTATGCTGTATTGATTATGTATATCAGTTACGCAATGATTGTTATGTTTGCGTTTCAATAAACATCTGATTAAAAAACATACAAATGTACGACTTAAATATCTAATGGATTTACATCGCGATCTATAATTAAAGCTTTTTCAAGTCTGTTAGACACACTAGAGGGCGCTGTTCAAGGTGGGTATATTTGTTTTTTAGAATTGGCATTTTTTCTGTTTATAATCACCGACCGCCATTTCGTATGGGCTGCCCCAAGGGCAGACATTTAAGACATTGTTGGTAACAAATTATGCCCCCAAATAAATACATGTGCATGTATTAACATTTTCGTTTTTCAAGAAAGAATAATTCTATTACCGGTAAGTCTTTGGCCTTTGTCGGTACTTTCAATGATCCAGTGATTATGTTTGAAATTTTGAAAAAAAGAAGTATTCTATATTTTGACAAAAGAGGCCTACCACAAACTAGATCGACATTGATGAAAGCTCTATACAAATATTTTACAAACGATCGGTATCGATGATCACACGTCGAGTCTCCATTGCGGTCGATACGATCTGCCTGTAACCTATTAATTATTATACAACGTACGCTAGAACCATTGTAACACATAGTTGTATGGTGTGTAAATCGCGCTACGAATATCAATAAAATGCCTGACTAATCAATTTATTTTATAAATTCAAAATAACTATTTAAAGCAAACAATTTTTCCAGAAGAAAAAAAAATCTGACAAAAATTTCAGATGTGTATTTTATTCGAATGCCACTCCTGAATTGAAACATCAAGTCCCGTAGGAATTAAATGACTGGTATATTGCTTTGAACCTCGTAAAAAAATGAGTAAAACGCGCGTGCAAGTAGAACTTTAGCGCTTCATGCCAGTTGAAAAATTAAGGGCAAAATCATCTGCAACGAATACGCGCAACGCATTTGCGCTGATTGCGCAGGGAGAAAAAAGGTCAAATGCTCATTTGCTGATCGTGCGTTTCAGTTTTGGGCGTATCGGCTTCGGTACGGTAACGCACCTGTATAGAATACAAACGCAGATATGCAAATAGCCCTACATACAAAAGCCGTACACAATAAAGTTTCCATAATGTGTGCACAAACGTAAACATGGATGCTCCCACCAGACATCACTTTAATTTGTACATGTACATACAATTAAGCATAGAGAAAGGAATGTTTAGCTCTGTGGATTAACCACATTATTGAACGTAATTACTTTAGCAGTCGGAGGCCATTTCCGTTCCGTTACCTTTTCAAATAGCGAGTAGATAAGGTTTCAGACTTGATATACGTGTACGTATTCTGTGTGTACAAACGCCATTCAAAACGTTGATATAGTTACTACATACATGTACATGTACTAATAATGATTGACACTGTGGAATAACGTGCAGAACTCCACAATTTCGACCCCCAAAAACCGTCAAAATCATCAACGATGCAATATATGGAATGCACAGGTTTTTAGTGTTACTCCCCAAGTAGGCTCCGGCAGTGTTTGGTTTCACAAACGTCGTCTCAAAAGCGAAGGAAATCGTGGCAGCATTCTGGAGTTGGGGAGAATTAGTCTAGCGAGTCCGAACGTGGTGTTGTCGGCGGGGCGAAGAAACAAGATGATGGCCCGTCGAGGTTCCATGGTGCCCGCGTTCCTCGTTATTCTAGGATTGTTGTTCATGGGATACGTGGGTATGTCGTATTGGCAGGTCCGTAAGGTGTTAGAAGAGACGAAAATCAAGGCTAAACAACACAAACAGCAGCAGGAATCGCTGACTGCGCAACTACAAGGTTTGTCATGTTTGTACATATATGAAAGCTGTTTTTTTGTTTAAACATTAAAACGTGATGCACAATAAACAAACACTGTGGCTATTTTTACGTGACCGTAAACCTAGCCACGGCGATAACCAAACTTGATCATTACACATTGCTGGGATATTGATTAACTCATTAATACTTACATTTCATTATTCGTCTTCAAATTATTTGTTTTATTTATTGATTCAATGCATACATTTTATATGCCTATTCGCCAGTATTCACAAACCCTCCCAAATCCTTCAAAATCAATATAATTTTGCACACGCCCTAGAAAGATAGGGTAAACCTAAATGTTGTCACTTAATGTGCTACCGGTACCTCTTTATAATTTAATGTTGTGTACAAATTTGTAGTTTCTATCTATATATTATTGAATTTTCTGGCAATTTTTATACGTAATGAATGACAACATTGAATTAAATGTTAGTGTTATTTTACAACGTTGTTTCAACAATATATATTTACATTGTGTTGATAGTCGTTTATGAGCACCGATCAAGGTTGGAGAAGATTTTACAGAACGAAAAAAGCGACCACAAAAATACTAGAGAAGGTAAAGTATACCTAGATGATCGATAGTTTGAGTAACCATGGCAACCTTCTGTGTTGGGGGATGCTTTTTCAGACAGGTCAAATTAGGCAGATAACCTTTCAAAATTGTATATTATATTCTAATTATAGGCTTTTTGTTTGGTGAAGGGGGATGGGGGAAAAAAGAGTTATTTTGTTACTGGGGAAAATGTTGATTGACTTTTGAAATGTTAAAAAAACTATTATATATTTTTGCAAAACAAGTTTCAACCACGGACTGGCAGAGAAAGGACTATACAAAAGAGTTTACTGACTCGAACATTAAGTGCCCTCCATCCAGTTTGCTAGTACAAGGCCAATAACAACAAAAGAATTATTGAAATAAATGTTAATCACATTTAATTTACTTTCTTGCAGAATATGAAGATAAAATAGAAAAACAAAAGGTATGTGCAAATTGTATCTGTTATTTGTAGACTGAACCTTTGAAAACATAAGAATGTGGTTTGATCAGTTAATTTTAATTGATATGTAAATTTTGTTGATGTTTGTAGAAAAAAAAAATGAACGTTAACAATTATTTACATATTTATTTTTAAAACAATTTTATTCATTGAATTTGTTTTTTATATTCATTGAATTTTCCAACCTTACTTTTCATCTAAAGATTTTCTACCTGAACAGAAAAATGGTTTCGAAGTTTCGAAGGTTCTGATGTTTTTTTGTTTTGTTTTTTTCTTCCTTTTAATGGTTTTCATCGCAATGCAGAAAGAGTCAATAAACCGATACAATGCAATCAACATTCAACACAAGATGCTCCAGGTAAGTGGAAGAGACATTGCAATCAAAGTCAACCAAGGTATTCAACTTGGTAAATTTGGTAAATTTGCCATTCAAATCACTGATCTACTGTATAGGGATTTGTTTGAATTAAATAAGTTATAAACTCTAACTCCCAAATTTCAATACCATTATGGTAAACTTTACACTCAAACTGTTGGTCTACGGTTCTGGTGGTATGCATAACCTAATGCGAAAGACATTTAGGTTCCAATACCCATCCTTTCCAACAAAATACGCAGTTGGATTTTGATGGGTTGAGTTCAATTAGGGTTGATACAATTCAATAAAATTCATTTTATAAAACTATCCGTTTGTTTGTTTTTGTTTTTTGTTTTTTGTTTTTTATTTGTCAATTTGAATATTTACATGTATGTGACGAATTGCCAATAACAGCCAGAATTGTACCATACAGTCATAGACATTGTCAAAAACAAATGTGGGACAAAATTATCACTCATTTTTAAAATTGTTTATCTATTTTTACATATCTGAAATTTTGAGTGGCAACAAATTGAAATTGTTTTGCAAATATTATCAAAAGAATTAGTTGACCTGTAGAAATTGAACAGTCTTTCCGAAAAAGTCTTGATAATTTTGTAAAAAAAACAACAAACGCCTGTATGCAATGTATGCATTTGAATGATCCCATGAGTGCACTAAAGGCGTAGTACATATTAAATAAAACAGAGGACTGTTAAATGTTTTATTAGTGATGCGGAATAATGTACGGTGTAATATATATCCCCCTTGAGAATAGCAGCCCGGCCAGGAAACCAAGAATATCATTAGAGATCCTAAAAACAGTGTTATTTTAAAGGAAGGATACACCATTTGCAGATATAAAAAATAAAATTACTTCCAAATTATTAACAAATATCTTACTTATTTGAAAGTAAATAATGATTGTAGGCATCCAGCAAAATGATTGCACTAGATATATTATAATTGTTCCGAAAAGTTGAGTTTTATGATCGCGAAAAAACCCAAGAACAACATAAAAACCACTGCCCGACGCCGGTTGAAAACGAGCAACTTTTACTTGTTTTCCTCGGCATCCATGATTGTAAAACTTCGGACAGGTCAGTTAAACGATATTTACTATAAAATACAACCCCCTAAATCTACTTATTCATGTGATAATTCAAGCAATTACAAATGGTGTATCCTACCTTTAAGAAGACAAATGTCAATGTGTTTCACTTAATTTGGTTAAAATTCGGGTTCTAAATAATTCAAATCTTTGGGATGTATATATATGCCGCTTAGAGGTCTAATCAAACAGAAAGGAAATTGCTGGGTGTCAGACTGATTGCTTAAAACGTTCTTATCTATAACTTTCAAAACATTTAACTTCCTCGTGTGTGTATAGTGATGTAATGCTTCCTGTGTTTGTAACTAGCAAGGGAATACTTAATTTAACCTCAACGTCACCCAATACTACAACAAACTACTTGAGTAAACTGCAGTACTCTTACTACACTGGCCTATGAGAATTGTGTAGTATTTTGTAGTACAGTGTAGTGTACCCCTAATCAAAGCCTAGGAAGTTAGGATTAATAATATTCACTCTAATTCCCCAAAGACTCAACATGAAGATATAAAAGAAGAATTAGAAGAAATTAAGCAGCGTCACAGCGATGCAGTGGTGCAGCATGAGAGAGACAAATATGAGCATGAAGAAAACTTGACACGTTTACAACGAGAACAAGAAGAGGAAGTTCAAAACTTGAGAGGTAAATCTTATAATACGTAGGATAACTTAAGGAGCTTAATAAAATTAAAAGAAGTAGCAACAGTTTTTTTCTTGCTTGTAGTTCTTTCTAAATTATAATTATTATTTAGGGGCCACCTGACACCTGGGCACATTTTATAACTGTGCTCAGCAGAAAGGTTTCCTGATTTGTTTTTGTTCAATGTATGTATTTTGCTAAACAAATATTTTGCTGCTTAACAAATTGCTTTGCTAAGTGGCTCGACAGAAATTTGGCTCTTTGGCCTGACTTCCTAGCTCTGCTAACCACATAATTCCGCGCTTACAATAACCATTTTATGCTAACTGTGCTAGAAGAACAATTTTTGTGCTAACCCAGAAAGCACATTTTTGTAACGCTTTTTGCTTTGTGCAGTTCAACTTGCAGCAGCTCAGGAGGAATTAAACAGGGTACGCAGCCAACATCAGGAGACATCAGGCGTGCTACAGCAACGAGAGGTAAACATTCCTTGTTATACTTCTCCTTATTCCTCGTTCTCAGCCATTCTCAGCCATTTTATGTCAAGAAAACCAGAGATAAATACAGGCCTGATGGGCCACATTAGCCTTTGACAAACTTTACTTCACCAATAAAATGGGTGAAAGCACCCCTCGGACAACAAGTTTAAAAAGATTCTGCCCATTTTTTATTTCTTGGTTGGTTCTTTTGTTTTGTTTTTACAGCAAGACATTGTTAATGGTAACACAGAAAGAGATCAATTGGAAGAGCACATTGCCAAACTGCAGGCCAATATCGGACAGTATCAGGTAAGAATCGGTATGAAAACTTTGCGTGTATACGTCCTTCGGCGCGAACTGGTTAACATTCTGTAGTTTTTTTTATTAACATTTGTCATCCCCGATAATCTTATAGTCATGAATGCATACTAAATGGCATTAACCAGTTTGCGCAGGGATTAATTTAACATCATCAAGCCGAGGCGCGGGATTATTTTTAACGAAACTCAATCCGAGGCGGGTTCAGGCCGATATTATTGGAAAGCACACGTTTTTATGCGTCATCCGTTTTTATTCTTGCGTGTATATACATCCTCCGGGGCGAACTGATTAACATTTGCCATCATTGATAATCTTCTACTCATGAATGCATACTGAATGGCATTAAAGGATTACAGAAATAGAAAAATAAAAAGTACTTATATGATATAAAACATAGTTTACAGTATCAATACACCCAATAACAAAAATTGTGTGTGATTTTAGGGTTATTTGAGCCATTACAAATTTCAAATTTCTCTTCGATCGCCCCGCCCAGAAAAATTCCTCCTGTCGAAGTCGTGACGTCACGTAAAGAATAGCTTTCTTCGCGATTGATCGCGATCGCGTGCGTACGCAATCGCAATCAATCGCGAAGAAAGCTATTCTTTACGTGACGTCACGACTTCGACATCCAGGCATTCTGTCAAAGGAGGAATTTTTCTGGGCGGGGCGATCGAAGAGAAATTTGAAATTTGTAATGGCTCAAATAACCCTAAAATCACACACAATTTTTGGTATTGGGTGTATTAATACTGTAACCTATGTTTTATATCATATAAGTACTTTTTATTTTCTATTTCTGTGATCCTTTAAGTGAGTTTTATCCAAGAACATGACAAACTCATGAAGCCAATCGTGCCAAAAAACCTAGAAAATTCATGTTGTCCTTGCGCTTGTTTTGTTAACCTTATTTTTATAACAATATTTTGCATGATGTTTGCATGCACAGCACAGTTTCACACAATTTTTTTACCTAAACTCATTTTGTTTGATTGCCTGCTCTCTGTGAAAAATCTTGTTACTCTTTTGCATTTTTGTAAAAGTACTGCAATTTCTCTTCCCCTCATTTGCCCCAAATTGTAGGTTCAGCCTGTGTGCTGCCACTGGTCTTAAACGACCGAATTAAATTAAACCAAAACAAAATAAATTTGTAAAGCAACTGCTGAACTTCTGCCCCTTTTATGCCGACTCCAATGAACTGAACTAGACAAGGCAGAAGTCTGACGTTTGACCTTATCCCAAAGATGTTTTTACTCACCCAGAATTGTTGTGATACGTACGACTTTTTATGTTTGTTTGGGAGTTTATTGTCACTTTTTTTCATTTCTTATTAACAGACTGAAAATGACCAACTTGCTAACGAAAAAATAAAACTACAACAAAAATCTAAGGAATACAGAGTAAGTAAATATTTAGATTGGGGAGGGAGGAAAGAAGGGAGGATTATTTACCAAAAAGTGTTAAATACTTTGATTCAGCAAAATGTAACATACCTTTATAATGTATCAATTGGTTAAACAGTTTAGGAATAAATTGTAACGTCAGCTGATTTTGTTGGTAACTGCATGAGATTGCTACTAAACTAAACAACTAACCAAAGTTAAAAACATAATTTTAAAAGTTAGCACGTGCATGTGAAAGAATGGCATGCTGGTAATCCTGAGGTGGCAGGTTCGAGTCCCGCCTCGCCAATTTCTTTGTTCACTTTGAAAAGAATAACAAATATGTAGTCTGGTGCCAAAGAAATAAACCTGTTCACAACAAACTCTCATTGTGTTAATCAGGAAGCATTTGAACAAAAATGTACATATTCACATTTATCAAATGTTAAAGCACAGTTGGACCGTTTATTTGACAGCAACATATAGATCAGCTGAGCCAGTTAAATAGGATCAAGGCAGGTAACCAGCAACAACAACCCGAAGAGCAGCAGCAGCAACAACAAGAAGAGCAACAGCAAGAGCAACAGCAACAACAAGTAGTGGATCCACAAGAACAAGTAGTGGATCCACAACAGGTGCAGCAGGTCAATCAGCAACAACAGGTGCAGCTGGACCCCTCCCAACACAGAGTGTACATCAAGCCACAACCTGAACTTGGAACACATGACAAAGCCAGGCAACAGGTACGCGCACTGGGCAGACCTTAACCCTAAACCACTCCCAAAACCACACCTTAAAATCCAACTTTGTTTTGTTGGAATCTGTTGGAGTGAGTACCGGAGTGAATTTTGTTTACATGGATTTTTGTAATTGTTCAATATTTTCAATTATATTTTCACTTCTATGCAGAATCTTCTGCCAATTTCAGTTCTCTTCTTTCTTCTATGCATGTATGTATTTACTGTTAAGGAATTATTAAAACAACAGTATGCAGCAAGACGGCAGCAATATTTGCAACAACAGCGGAAACCGCAGCAACAATATGATGAGCAGCAGCAGCAGCAACAGCATCCAAACCAACAGCAGCAGTATGTGAACCAACAAGTGCATCAACCTCAGCAGCAACAATATGCAGGCCAACAGCGACCTCATCAACAGAAGCAGGCTTTCCAACAACAACAACAACAACAACAACAAGAGCAGCAGCCACAAGAACAGCAACATCAGCCTCAAGAACAGCAGCAGGTGAGCTGTCTGTCATTCAAACAGCGCGCAGTGACCAATAAGCCAGTTCGGTATTCCAACTGTGCATGTGCACAACAAGATTCAACGATTTTTCTCATCGGATAAACGCGGCAGTTAAATGCACACAAGGCTATGTGGGACTTGGTAACTGAATTTGTATTCTGTGAATTTTTCATTTTTGCAATCGAAAAGACGGTGGAAACTTTTGATCAAATAAAAGTTTAGGCACACAAGACCCCTGAAAACACTGAAATGTTTACAAAAATGTACAAGACGATCTCTGTAAATTTGCATGTTAAGATGTTTCACTCCCAACTCTTCTGACAGTTGAGAAGGTACTTGTGTACTTGTGCGCAGAGCCCTACTCTAAGCTGCTAGGGTTGAACTAATCGTTTATATCTAGGTTAACAAAGCTGAGGGGGACACAGACAACATCAAGGAGTTGCGTAAGAAGAGGGACCAAGAGCAGCGTTATCACCAACAGCAGCAGGAGTTGCTACGAAAATATCAACTCAAACGGCAACAAGACCGTGCCAACCGACAGAATAACCGCGAGATGAAGCAGCAGGTATCAGGACAATGGCTGGATGTTGCACTGTCATAATGCACGCATGTCGACTCAGGCACATGTTAACATACATACTAAACACCAATTCATTTGCTTGTTTGTAGATAAACACTTAACCAATGCTGTTGCTTGTTTGTAGATAAAAGCTGGACAACTTGTTGTTACATCCATCGAATCAATTCTTCCGAAAAGCAAACAAATTGTTTCCATTTCCAAGACAGTAATATACTTGTAGATATAGCCAACATTTTTATTTGATTTAATTTCCCTAATTCATTCATATAGAATTTGTATATTAACCCTAACATTGCCTAATACTACAAAATACTACATGATGAGTAAACTGTAGTATGCAGTACTTAATACTACACTGGCCTATGAGAATAGTGTAGTATTTTGTAGTACAGTGTACTGTAGCCCAAATGAATGCCGGCTTTATAAAAGAAATAGAAATAGCATGTGAATATGCTGTGTTTATGTTGCCATTTGACACCAATCGTATCCTTGCTTTTAGCGACTTCAGACTTCACTCATTTCAATTTCCTCATCAACAGTTTTGTTTTGCTTGTTTTTATTTTCAGCACGTTATTAAATTAGCATCAAAGTTGTTCACTTGTGTTAAAAAAATGCCATAAAAAATGTAGTGGCCGCAAAGAAACTGTTTTTTTAATGTGTACACGTAGTTGCTCTGTGGTAGCACTTTAGATAATTGTTTAGCAGCCGATTAATAAAGCACTCAAAGGCTTATTTAGCCCTGCTTCCTGTATGTTATAGGAAGCGCATGTTTTATGTGAAGCATGGGGAAACTCTTCTATTCTGGCCACCTGTGTAATATGACCACCTGACCACCTGTTACGACATGTGTAACACCTATCCAATCTATGCATTGTTGGCCGTTATCAATGCAGGTTGAGCACTGACTCATTTAATTTATACGTACATTTATTTATTTGTCCATCCAAACACCAAATTTGGCCGCTTGTTCATTTCAACAACTTCAATCATTTCCTTGATCGGTTTCTTACATTCAAGTACTGTCAATTTGAAACTGACCTTTTTAAAAACCTGCACAGTGACTTAAAAAAGTCTGGACGATATCGAGTTGTAGCCTCCTTATCTAGGGGAGAGGAATTTGACTCCCTGATTCTGTTTGCCTGCTTACAGCAGCCAGGTCGTGTCTTTCGCAAAGAAGAACCTAACGATGAGGATGACATAAAACAAGTTAAGGAGGACAGGGTTCGCAGAGAGCAGGAGGAACGTCGGAGGGACGAGGTGGAACAACAACAGAGAGAAGCTCTGGAGAACCAACAACATGTCTTGGAGGAGCAGAAGATGAGAGATCAACAGAACGCGGAGAGACAAAACCAGGCTCAAGAACAACAGGTTAAGAAGATCATTTAATACAGAGACAAGGATTCCTGTGGATTGTCTTCGATATGATCTAGCTTGTCTTCGATATGATCTAGCTTGCAAGCAGAATGAAGAAAATAAAGAAATAAGTTACAGAAGTTGCGGTCTGAACATGGAGTAAATTTGTTAACAAAACATCACCTGAACTTTTTGTTTCCGTTTTTGACCAGAAAGTTTTAATGAAAGGAAATAATATTGTGGTGGAACAGATTGAAGTGTCGGCTTTAAAACCGGTTTAGGGTGTTAGCCAATATTCGACGAGGGCCATTTTCAGCGTCCCTTACATGTATTCCAACCCAGCAGGACACTGAATGTTGTGATATCCAACCCTTCATGATCTCAACAAAATTGACTCTTTGAACTTTGTCTTGACTGCAGGAGCATCCTGGCGATGAAGGTGAAGACAAGCAGGATGGGGCAGGGGGAGGAGAGAAACAAGAGAGAGACATCGGTGATGCAGCAAGGGGCGACGCCCGTCAACGAGATGACTGGGAGCAAAACAGACATCAAGTTTTCAATAGGTCAGTCAAATTCTCACATTTCGTAAAGACCTTATTGGCCGCAGATAAACCTGACTGAAACTTTAGCTTTAAATTTGTCGTCACCTGTATACCAAATTAGCAAATAAAACAAATAAAAATTTCTCTTCAATTTTTGAAATTAAAAACAAAAAGTACCCTTATTGATAAATGAAATATTGCAAAACATTTTTGAAAAAGGACATCTTAGACATCCATAGCTGTGTTTGCTCCTTTTCTACCTGCAGACAAGACGACATGCGAAAACAGGGCAAGGTAGTCCAGCATGAAGAGACTGACAAGCAAGCAGATGCCGAGAGACGGAGAGCGGAGCAAGATGCCGAGAGACAGAAAGCAGAACAAGAAGCACAGCAACAGGTGGCCATACAACCCCAGCAAGGCCAGGAAGACGATGGGAGGAACAAAGGGGAAGAAGACTACGCTGATAAGATGCAGAAACAGAGGCAAGAAGAGATGAGGAGAGAACAGCTCAAACGCCTCAGACAAGGCAAAGGTGATACTTGAAACGGGGATGTTGACTTTCACCCCGATGGTTTCTAACTACAAAGTGATAATTTTGCACCAAGACTTTCTATCATAAAAGGAGCTTTTTCTGTTGTTTCATGTTTTCCTTAATGATGATTCAGCTTGTTGTAGACATATTAATTTGTATTTTTTCTCGGCAGATGACATGTTTGACAGGAATAGAGGTGATGCTCCCCAGAGGGTAAGTTGATTATTTTCATTATTTTAAGGATCAGTAAAGTTGTGATAAAATGCTAAAAAATAAAACAAACTAATCCTGTCCAATTTTAAACCCATTTGCAATTGCACACGAGTCTAGTGGCACAATAACCCTCCACAACCCAAACAAATTGCGCACGCTGCCGCCTGTTTGTGCACGCTGCCGCCCTGCTTTGCTCATTTTGTCTTGGTTTCTTCTCTTCCATCAGCATGACCAATGGGGCGAGGAGCAGCAGGAGATTGATCTAAACGAAGAGGAAGGTGATGCAGACGATAACGGGGATAACGAGGATAGAGATGAAAGCAATGTACAAAAGTAAGTCAGGGTTCCCACCGCATCCTGGAAATCAGGAAAATTAGTTTAGGGAAAAGTCATGGAATTTGGGAAAAATATATTACACAAGTACGTTTAAAATTGGGGAACGTGAATAATGCCCTCATCTTCAGCTGTCAAAACCCTAACCGCCTAATGGTTTCTCAAGACATACCTGCTAAATCCAACAGAGTCCAACTGAACTCGTATGACTTTACTGCATGAACCAACACGTACAGTCCAAATAAGTTGTTGGGTACCAAAATGACTCGCCTGCTAAATCCAACAGGATCCAACGGTGTCGTAGTTTTGTGTTTGCTGTTGGATCCAACAAACTCCAACTTCGTTATTATACCAGCAACCATGGTAACCCAGGACAATGCAATTCTGAAAGTGTTCCAGAATATAATAAATGACTTGCCTGCTCAACCCAACATGTTCCAACGAAAATTCCCCTGGTTCTTGTTGGATTCAGAGGGTTAGGGTTAATACACTCAATTTAACTTTGTAATTGACACAGAAACCCTGGTAACGGTAACCAACTGGAAGCCCCAGGCCCAGGAGATCACATTGGTGATATTGACAATCCAGACGTAGACGACCAACAAGTACAAGTACCTGACCCTCAAGGTAAGTGGGATTGAAAATATTAAAACATACATGGCCCTAAACTTGAGGTCATTAGGGGTCAATTTCATGAAGCTGCTAAGCACAAATAAACTTTGCTTAGCACAAAATAGTCTTGCTCAGCCAAAACAGGTTACCAGCCAAAACTCCATGTGCTTTTTATGCTATCAGAAAAACCAGCTCAATATCAATCACACAAAAAATATACATTACCTGCAAATTTGGTCTGTAACCCTGTTTTTAGCAAGAATTTGTGTTCATGCTGAGCAATTGTTGTGCTTAACAGCGCAATGAATTGGCTCCTGGCCCTGATGGTAAACATGATTTTAAAGATGGCTTAGCAGTTTTTAAGGTCTGCAACAAATACAAGTGTAGAGTGCCATGGCCTCATCCATTGAGTTAGTCTTGCATATACGCACTGTGGACCTCCGAACAATATAGGTCCACACGATGCGGGAAGAGGTTACGGTTTGTGGACTTGCCCAGGTCCACAATCCGTTTTTCAGTTTCCGAAAAAGAGCGCTAGAGGAAAAACGGGTTAGGGTTATATATAGAAAAGATAGAAGGAACAGCTGAGAGGCCCAGAATCCAAATTTGAGGGTAAATTTGTTTTGGGGAAGCGAGAAAAATGAGTATTTAGTCAAAGTTTTTTAACTACACGAAGACAAAGGAATGTCCACAGTACGTATGTAAGGTAAAGCTGTGTGAGTTTGTGGTCTGCCGGTAATTCTGCAGGTTGTGGGTTCGAGTCCAGCCTGGGGTTGTGGTGCATGTTGTCTTTTTGAACGCACAGAATAGGCAAAAGAGTTTTGCATTTCATCGTTTATTTCATGTTAGATTTGCCTTCTGATTTGTAGGTTTGGTTCAAGCTCATCAGCAAGATAATGCATTTATGAATCAGGTAAGCCATCATTTATCCACAGTGTATCACACCCAACTTAACCCAACCTGAATATGCACATTCGTTATTTAAAGGGATCGTATACATTTGGTAATTGAAAAAGTGAAAAGTTTCTAAAAATGCATTATACTATCCAAAGCTGCTGTACTTCTTACCAAGTAAGTTTTTATTGCCATTAATATTTTGAGTAATTACCAAACGTATACCATCCCTTTAAGAGGTATCGTTAAAAAAAATGTATGGTACCTATGGCAGCAGTGGTACTGTTACAAAAAGTATAAATATCTTTTTAATATTGGCTGTAACTCTTATAAGGGGATTATATTAATTTTGATGCTAAATTACCTTACAATTATAGAAAGGAACACATGTATAATAATTTTAATTTAAATTACTTCTTTTCTTTTTTTAAGATTTTAGCTTTTATTTATGGTAATTTCATTACAGCATTATAAACTTTCCCACTATAGAAGAATCTCACTTTTTTACCAAGATCACGTGTCAAACTAAGACTAAATGATTGCTGTTTGTTGATAGTGGAAAGCCCCAGTAGAGAGACATTTATCAATACAAGATGACCAAGATGTAGAAAGTCAAGTAAGATTTAAGAAATTACCTCTACAGATCTACTTTTGTTCTCATCAGTTTTCCTTTCTCAGGTATCACCAGCATGCTGAGATTGAACAACAGTTTTATTTATTTTGTTTGTAATAAAGCACTTGCTTTTATTTTTTTAAGTTGAGATGACGTTTGGAGCAAAATGCTTTTTGTGATCCTGATTATGTAATTGGATTTTAATTATGGAATACGCATGACTATTACAACCGCTTGATAGTAATTGTTGATTGTAGAAATTTGCCTAGGAATTTTGTTTTATTATTTTTGAACAAAGAAACTGTAGAACGGCCAACAAACATGTAGGGCTAAATAGCTCGGTAGGGAGAGCACCAAAATGGCAACCCGGAGGTCATAGGTCAAAACCCACTTCAGTCAGTTTCTTTGTTCAACTAAATATTACTTTTTAGGTTTTCAGACAAAAAATGTAACTCAAAACAATTACATAATTTCATGTGCATGTTGTTAACAATTACTTTGTTACTGATATCTAAAAAATGGAATTGAATTGTGTTTTTGTTTTGCATCTTGGAAAGTGCAACACTTGAAGTAATAAGAAGGCTGAAGTCATTGTAGATTTGTGAAGGTGGAAATAATGTTTTCAAACGAGTGGAAACAAATTTTTCTTATTTTACTAAATTTGTTTTTTGTTTTTAATTTTTCGTACAGGATACTGAGAGGAGGGGAGAAAAGCATTTAGAAGTTGCTGATATTCACAGGGATCGTGAAATTTGATGAGATGGGAAATCTTGAGAGGATGTTGGCATTATTGCTCACAGCGCTGATGAGTTGCTACGGAAACATTTCCACTTGCCTCTATTGCCTTAGATGTTCAATTTATAAGTGTTTTGGGAGCGATTAAAAAAGCAATACAATACTTTAAGATTTAGTATCGACTCAAAATTGTTCTTTACTTTCTCAACTTCAAAGCTGTGTCAGATTGAGCTCATGAAAATAATATATAATATTTTTTTGGGGAGGTTATGAGAGGAGTTTACTTTCTTTTTTAAGTTATATCATAGTTAGAATGGTGGAATGATTCAAAAGATCAAATATGCTCAATGCGTAAGACAAACAAAGCACAATCGTACTTGATGTTTATTGATGTATTTTTTTTTTAACTTTAAGTTTAATTACCTTCTGCAAGGAAAGGAATGTGTTTTTCTTTCTTTTAAACTAGTGCGTCTTCAGGGATCTTGGCCTTTCGCATATTATAGCTTAGCTGGCTTACACGCTATAGACAAGATCGGTAAAACTGCAAAGCAACTTGAGCGAAGACCACAATGGCAAGTGGCACATAGAGTCAGGGGGGGGGGCGGAGGGGGTCCTTCGAGGCTGTGATTGCGAAACGCTGGGGTACCGTCCATTCTCAAAATAGGGGGAACAATTTTCTCACGCGAAAAATTAAGAGTTTTTGGCATCCAATCTTAACATCTTGTCTTTTGTAGTTGTACAACGTTGTTATTTACCTTAATTTTTATCATCCAATGACAACATTTGTATTGAAAATGAAAAAAAGCAGTCGAAAATTGTTTACGTTGACGTACCGTTGATGCACGTAGAGATTGTGCACAAATACTCAAACGACGTTGACAAATACCTCCCCTAAAAAGGGCAATAATAATCGATAAATTGTGAAAAATCGTGCTTCGAACCCACTCATTTTTTTCCATTGATACGTTAAAAAAGGATGTAGCAGTGCTATACTGAATTTTTAAAAAAATCTGCCTGTGAACCCCTTGCGTTTTATCGTGTTGTTTTCGAACGAAGATGGCAGAAAATGACATCGCCCCAACAAAAATTCGTGTAGATCGTGCCTGTGTACCTGGCTTTGCGGACGTTGCATGAATCACTGAAATCGGGGAGCGAGCGCGGAGAAAATTTGTACGTGTTTCAATGGTGCGCTTCGAGGGGGCGATCTATACGTATTTACTGTGTGAGATGTGTGGCTCATGAGCGTGGAAGAATGAATGAGATACATTTCAACGTTGGTGGCGCACGTTGTTGGGCCCCCCCTCCGCCCCCCCCCCTGCATAGAGTTATATATAGTGGTGCAGCCCCTTGGTCTTGGCTCAAGTCACTTTGCGGCTTCACAGCTCTGCCGCTCTTGCTGGTTGAGCCAAGATGAGCTTGCGGAAAGGCTATCAGGGATCTTGGAATCATTCATCTAAAAACTGCCATTTAATGTTTTTTTTTTTCTTTTAGCAAATGTTGCTACTTAATACATCAGTAAATATGGGGCAAAATGATTGAACAAATTTGTTATCTTTTTCACACGACAATTTAAAAAAGATCTGCATTTTTCAAATAAACCACAAATAAAATATATACTTCTCCATAGCTCTAATTATTTCACCCAATTGAAATAAATGCAGCTTAGGACCTAATAAACTATACTTATCATTGTTATTCAGATGGTTTTTTAATTAAATGGATAATTTGAAAGTTAATGTAGATGCAGTAATAATTAAAAATAAAAAGTTGTAGATATTTTTGTAAAAATTTCATTCCAGTTTCTTCATAATAATTTACTCTATTTTAGTTGTGCGTGATCAATATTAACATTTACCGATTTTTTTATTTTTATTTACTGAGGTCTTGCATCACTTAATTTAATTTGAGTATTTTGTACGCCTTACTGCTGCATTTGGTGTGCGTTTCATAACGACATTTGCATGTTTAGTGGACTGGCATTTCAAGTAGGTATTTTTCTGTTTTCCCCATTTTAATATTTGCATTATCTTAGGAGTATTGAACATTCAGATCTGGCCTTTTGCTTACCATTGGGAAACAATTGTATTTATATTTTTTTCTTAAGAAAATCAGTAGGAATTATCTACTCAAGAGAGTAGTTAAGAATATTGTGATAAGCTATTGAAGGGTGTAGCGGATAATTTGGCATGATTATTAATTGTACATTTTATTCAAAGCAGTTGGATTATGTCTCTTTTGGTAACGGTTAATGCTGTAACTTGTATAGTTTTAATATTCTGACTTGCCCGAACTTCATTTTAATAAAAAAAATATTTTTCTTGAGGAAATATTTGTCAAACTTTGCGTGTGTATATGTTGTGATTGGTGTATATTCGTGGAAACCTTTTAAAGAGGAAATTAATTAGCATATTTTGGGATATTACAAGAAATTAGGACCAGCATATATACCTGGCAATCGTTGTGAAATTTCAATCTCTCCACCCAATATATTAAATTTAGTTAGTCCACATTTTATTTCCAAAAAAAATACACGCATCCATGAATAGAAGACAACTACATGTGCATAGTCTGGTTTCCTAACCTGATGATTCCCTGACATGGAGAAAGTCAAGGAACCTAACTCAAAAAACCATTACAAGAGCTGTTTTACAAACCCCAGGTTGGTCTCTGTATTGACTTCATGCAGGAAATCGTGATGGAGCCGGAGATGGGGTTTGGAAAACGGCCCTTGTACTTTTTGTTTACTCGGTTTTTCCTCAAAACTTAATTAAGCAGCTAGGTGGGCGTCAAAGTACACGAATCCCCTAAACCCATCTAATCAAAACTTACAATAAAAGCAAATGGTGTATATATACTACCTTTTAAAAAAGTCCTGCAGAGTGTAGCCTAGATACAGCTTGCACGTCATGTACAAAAGGCGGCAGATGAGCAGACGACAGGGCCTTTTCGAATCCCTGGTTTCGTTGTGGCTTCAGTCGGTTTTAGACCCCCAACTGTCACGGTGGGAACTTCAGCTGCAATCTGGTGCCTGTTTATGCTTCAGACATTCAATCGGTTGATATGAAGCCAGAAGTTCCTAATTTCCATCTGGTATAAATTGCTTCTAAGTGATTCAGAAGTCGGCTAGGTTAAGCCGGCGCCGAAGACGAAGCAAAGGTTTAGCCGCCATTGAAAAAAACACTACTTGTCACAGGTGCACGCGCGCACTTGAAATGCGCGGGTGAAAACGCTGATGCTGTTGTGTGATTGGCTGCGAGTGGCGTCGTTATTTTTAGCTATTGTTCTTGAAAGTGTTATTGTGTCATTACATCAAGGGACTGTATACAAGGAAAATACCATACAATTCCGGCTCCGGGTTTGTAACTTTAATTGCGACCTAAAAACCCGCCATGTTTATAGTCCGTGTACCAAGGAATGTTCGTTACACAATGTAGCAGTACGAAGGAAAGTTTTGGCGTCCAAATTATGCACATTCGTATATGGAGCTTGTGTACTATGACTGAGTGTTCTCCAACTTGTGGAAGGATTATAATGAATAGCTGTCTCAAGATGTTATAATTGTCGGTACTCAGCACATGGAGAAAGGAATTTTCGGTCAACAATAATTGAGGAACCTTCTGAACCATTGGAGAAACTTTATTTTGGTGAGTAGTGAACTTTGTGGTAGATATAAGGCAAAAGGGAACCCCCCCCCCCCCCCCCCACCCCTGTTTTGTGTTCTTGGAATCTTAGTAATTATTTTCAGATATCTAGGGCAATCTTGAGTGGGTGGGTATAGAGACAAGAAGTGACGGTTACCCCCTTTTCTTTATTGTCCTGTTATAGATATATGGACATATACCGGTAGGAGGTGCTTTTTTGGAGCGAGCAAATTTCGCAGTATTTACTCCAATTTAAACCACAACATGTTCCTCTCAGTTGTATCTGCCATATCTAAAGTATAATGAAAATAACAGAAAATGTAATTATTTTGTTAAAAATATAAACCGTGAACTCGAGATAAACTAGTCAATACAATCTGTATTTGTGGCATGAAGCCTCAATTCCCAATGTGATATCGGTCATGCAATGCATGACTATCAATGCTGTCACCGCGCAGATTATACGAGATACAGCCTAGAATTCCACGACGGTGGAAATGCGTATACGAATACCCAAAAATGTCTGGTGCCTCAATTGTAAACGTTGTTTTTTTTCGTCTTGTCTCGGGAACGGTAAGACATTAGGTTGGTTTCTTTTCAACCAGATGTTTAAAATAGGTTAAGTAAACAATACAAAACATGACATTTTAGGGGATTTCGGGACATAGTGCCCCTAAAAGTACACAATAAAGTACAAAAGTTAAAGATTATTTATTCACTTTAATACAGAGCTTGATTTGTAAACCACCATGTAACTTTATAACCAGATCTTACAAAACTTAATTTATGAAAAACTAAGCACCCCCCCCCCCCCCCCCCACCTAAATCTGCTACAGATCGTAAAAAAAAAAAATCGCATTGAAATTGGAGGTTTCAGGTTTGTTATGGTGAACTTTACACAGATTTGATGTCCTTTCAATGTTTATATGTACATGTACAATGGATTTCTGCACAGTCCTGGATATTGGAAGAAGTTTGGATTAATAAGACTTTGGATTTGAGATTTTAAAATCTAATAAAACTTCTTCATCCATAAGTACTTATATTTATTCGGTGATTAATCAATAAACATGGACAAATCTGGGACATTTTGGGGCAGTACTGAAACTTATGTTTGATCGAGAAATGCTATCGTGGAAAAGGCTAAAGTTAGAAGCGTAGATTAAACCCTGTCGTCTTGGCAGATGTCCCCTGGGAAGCTAATGTCAGTCGGAAACCTTCTTCCGTTCCTCCTTCCTCGTCCTGTACAAAGATAGAACAAAATTTATCAAAATAGAATCATTTTATAAATCAATACAATTTTCTTGTTTTTACTATTCTAAACTCGTAAATGTTAAAAACTCAAAAATACCTCTTTAACTCAATCTTCAATACATCTTAAGGAAGTTTTGATTTCTGGTTTTTTTGTTTTTTTTTAGTAGGGGGTGGGGGGAGAAGGGGATGATGATAAATTGTTTGAAGCAACACAAGTCCACATTACTGTTCGATCAGCTTTAACAAATTTAAGAAAGTCAACACAAGACAACCTCAACGTACCAGTCTGGCATATTGAAGCCCGCCCTCTGGAGGCTTCGGGCTGCGTTTGGCATTACGCGGCATCTCGCTCTTAGCCGGCCAGGTTGGGAACATGGACTCTTCGATGGGTTGAGGAGATTCCCTGAAGTAACCGTGCTCCAACGCCTCCTCAGCCGTGATCCGACGAACTGGGTTGTACGTCAAAAATCTGCAAAAGAAAAATAGCGACAACTTTAAAAATATACACCAAATATAGTTATCTGGGTTGTAGGTCAAACATCTACAATGTACAAAAGAAAAAAATAGAAATGTCCTCAAAAATATACAATTAAGAAAGAATTAGAATGGGGATTCAGGTTGGCGCAGCGGTTACGTTTTTCGCCTTCCATCGCTGTGGGCCAGGTTCGAATCCTGCCTTAATCCACATAGGGATTGGTGTTTCAGTCCCTACTTAATTCCTTAGAATATTCTTCTGGGGTTTTCCTCCCACCGTCTCATTGTCTTGAACTTCTTAAAAGTTTGATAATTCGATTCCTTGGTGGCTTACCTGTTCATGAGATCAAATCCAGAGTCTGTGACAATTGTGCCGATGCGGTTACGTAGATTGTTGTACGGATGTTCAGCAAACGTCATCTTCTTGACAGCTGGAAGGTCATTGTAACCCGTCCAAATCTTTTCACTGGGAGTCCCTAAATCCTACAAATAACACCAAAATTAGAGTCGTCAGGAGTTGGTGGATTTTGGAGCATTATTAACCCTAACCCTAAGTGCTTTTACTAGAAAGTGTCCTGAATTCGCCAAAATCCACCAAGTTTGTCATGCAAAAACTTCTGGTGTCCTGATTCTATCAGAATCCACCAGTATAAATTCTGGAGATATCCTGATGAATCAATCAAAAATCCACCAGCAAAAGTGTGAGGGATTTTATTGGATTCAGGATACCATGCTAGTTGAAAATGTTTTGTAGTGCTTTTCCATAGTCTTTAAAATCCATCACCTCAAAATCAATTTTGCAGTACTGCCAAATCCTGTAGTTTTGCTAGGCTTACAATCCCTAATTCATCAAAGTTTCTCAGTTTGTTAAATATGGAGGTATCCTGAATCTGCCGAACTCCTCTAAAATAGGGAATGGATTTTGATAGAGTCAGGTATAAGTTAGGGTTAAGTGAGTGATGCGGAGGGAAATGTGTTAATATTCTAATAATAACTAATGCATAAGTCTTGTGATTCTAATAGCAAAAATCACAAATCTTCAGGGGATTTTTATTTTGACAGACTACCTTGAAGATGCGGTTGAGTTGATCGACCTCTGATCGTCCAGGAAACAGTGGCTTCATCATGATGAACTCGGCAAAGATGCAGCCAACCGACCAGAGATCAATGGGACACGAGTACTCCTTACAAACGAAGACCAGCACAAGGGGTAAGTCAAACAGTTCCTACTTTATACAGAACCAGTTTGCGTAGGAGAACATGTATGCGCAAAGTTTTTGCAGGAATTGAAAATGGATAAACACACCATAAGCACGACATAAAATAAATTATATACTCTTTAAACTTGTTCACCTTTTTGAAATGGATATACAATGTTTTATAACTTAACTCGTCATATGTAGTCAAATTTAGAGGTTTTTGAATTATCCAGCTTGTTATTTTACTTGATGTACAGAAGTAAATTGCAAGTATTTAATGCTTTCACAAAAAATATACTCCCTAGCTTACAAATAAAGATTTTTGTACCTTGATGCCTAGTAGTAATTCTGGAGCTCTGTACCACAATGTAACCACAATAGGAGTATAATGCTTCAACGGCGATCCGTACTCCCTAGCTAGTCCAAAATCGCCAATCTTCAGCTCTCCTCTGTGACTCAGTAGTAGATTGGATGTCTTGAGGTCCCGGTGAAGGATCCAGTTGTCGTGAAGATGGTGAACGCCTCGGAGGAGTTGTTGCATAAGGCATTTGGTTTCTCCTGGACAGAAGCGTAAAATTGATAAATAATCAGACAAATTTTGTAAATTGCTATGAATTTGATCAATCATATTGTTTAACTTCCCCAATCTTACAAGCATGTTTCCCAATTCTGTGCGCATGATTTTGAGGTAGTTTTTATTGAATACAAATTGTGCTACAAGGGCCCCACGGGGCTGAATGTCAAAACAAAACACCACTCGAACCAACATTTTACACCACAAATATTTCTACCATGCCCACAAAGGAAAAGGAACAATTTAAAAGTTTTCATTTGTTTCAAGTGAAAACGAAAACCATTAGAATTATGTTGCACAACATTGAATATGTTAACTAATATTCCATTTTCTGGGGTTGATTATATTTTCAACATGAGCATTTTAGTCAAAGAATGAGTTTGTATTTGTCAAACCCGTCATTGATAATTTTAGAGCATCCATCAACTCAACATTCTTATGAGAATTTGAGTCTCAGAATTAAAATTTGTCAAATCCAACATTGAAAATTTTGTGCAGAAATAGTTTAATCTGGTCGACCGGACTTACTTGATAGTGATATTTTTGAAACATTTGTTAACTCACCGATGGTAAAGGGTTGTTTCATGGTCTCCATCAAACATTTGAGATCATGCTCCACATAGTCCATGACAATGTAGATCTTGTCCATGTTACTGCCGACAACAATCTCCTAAAATGTCAAAAGAAGACAACCATAAGAATGTTTATACTGTTTTCCTGTTCCCAAAGTTTAAGAAGCTAAGATGCAATGATAACCGCACCGCTGCATCTTCTCCGAAAACTTGGACTTTTTTTAAATTGTATACAAAATGCACCCTTGGTACTAAAATAACTAAAATAATAAGACTTGGCAGAAAAACATCCAGAAAGTCCTTATGAGGTGGAGTGAGATCTTCAAAGATTCCAGTTTTTAATGGCTCTCCATCTATTCTGTCCTCCATACAAGACAGAAGGGACTGTCGAGGAGTGTGGCTATTAGTTAGGGTTCATGACTTGGAGGGTCCGGGTTCAAACCCAGATGGTGACTTAGGAAAGCCTATTTGCCTCTCTCCACCCAAGTGTATATATGGAAACACGCATTACCTGGTAAGAAACCTGCGATAGAGAACTGCATCATATTCCAGAGGAAGAGAAATATTCTTAATCGTTTTATGCCAAGGAAGTAGGAGATGACGGATCATATTGTCTCGCGACAGAAGGTACTTCCATACTCACCCTGACAGTGACTATGTTTGGGTGCTGTGCTTTAAGGAGCGTGTTGACTTCCCTCAAAGACGTGATCGGAAATCCCTCCTTCTCCTTCTCCATCTTCAACCTCTTGAGGGCGACAACCTCATCTGCAAAGACAATGTACTATTGTCATCAAGAGATATTAAGAAGAAATAATCATCGGCACAATTTTGGAAAGATTATCAATTATCTGTGACAAATAAAATTCATACTAAATAATAAGCAGGTGATCATAGAATTAATTGTCAGCTTGCAACAATCAACAGGTGTAACTTTGATCTTGCCAACAAAAAACCAAAAACTCATCGAGAGAGTTGTCTTCAGCACTTTATTTTAAAACCAAACACTACACGTGCCACGGGTAAAGTAATGGGTAGCTGGTGTCTAGGTCATGTGACAAGGAGAAACCAATTAAAACAAAATAGCAGGTGTAGTGAGGCTGACTCGCACCTGTCCTCTTCTCCTTGGCTCGGTACACCACGCCGTAAGTCCCCTCTTCAATCTTATTTAGACAAAGGAATTCCTCCACGTTACGACAACCCGAGACAGCCGGGTAGTAAGGAGGAAGTTTCTCCTTCAGTTCGATGGGAGATTGAGGTGGAGACTCGGGGATATAATCCACGTTGTGTGCGGCACGGTCCTCATCACCGCTGGGAGAAGACGTCACATCAAACTTGGATTTCTGCACATCTGTATTAAATAAAGTTAACATGTGATCGAGAGTGTGTGGTTTTATGCTTATACAGGTAATGAATAAATAGTTAATGCCCTTGTACTTGAGAACCAAAGCTATAATTGGTCTTTAGTTGGAGACTTCTAATGATCGAATATGCACAAAGTGGCATTACAAAATAAATAAGAGAGAAGATCTTGTGGGCAGTTGGTTATGTACAGTTAGTTAACAGTTGGCAATTTACAATTCTAATAACTGCCTACAGCTGTTGAAATTTAGTTGGCGTTGTGTTAATTTTTGTTATTTGAATTATTTGTTAAGAATTATTAACTTGAAAAGTTGTACCAGAATAAAATGGCAAATGTTCAGCTTTGTTGGGACGAGATCCACCAAGCTCTCACAGGAAAGTGCTCAGGTAAATAAAGCACGATGTTGTTATGTCTTTGGTCTATTGGAAAGACTACTTACTGTGTTTCTCTTCTGTCTTAACTTTCGGTTTGTCTTTCTTGGCTTCCTTCTCGTGTTCACTGTGCCCACTCTCACTGCTGGTGGCATTATCTTCAGAGCCTGAATCGGAATCGGAATCGGACTCCTCTGACTCAGATGAATCTTCCTCCTCCTCACTGGTCTGTGCCGTCTCTCCTTCTTCCTTCCCATCATCTTCATCAGCATCGTCATTCTCGTCACTGTCCTCTCCTTCCTCTGAGCTTGATTCCTCCTCTGAATCCGAGTCTTCCTTAGAGGAGTTTGCATTGGATCCTTTTTCGCTCTCCTCTCCCGATTCTTTTCCTGATTTGTCCTCCGACTCCGCCTCGCTGCCGCTCGACGAGGAATTCTCTTCTTCGCTGCTGCTGCTCGCATCATCTGTTGTTGTCTTGGTTGCCGCACTGCCAGGGTTTTGACTCTCAGATTTTGGTTTAATTTGCTCAAGGTTCTCAGCTTTGTTGTCCGATTTCTCGACAGGTTTGGTTTCTGTAAAAGGAGCAATTTCGAGAGAAATTTGATTAATTTTTGAAGATTTATCAGGTCAATTGCTCGTTATTGCTTATCATGTTTTCAGTATGCCTTCATATTCGGAAATTTATTTTTAAATGCTGCCTGGACAATTTTGCAAAAAGCCTTTCTGACGATTATCTCACATCACATCTTCATTTTACACTTGTACTTGAGTATTTCATTATTGTTTCTTGAAGAGTCACTTGGGCAGTCTGTGTTCTGCCTGAGTTCTTTTCCTCTGTGTCTGACAATGGATCTTTAACTTCGTAATCCCTCTTTGTATGTTAATCTGTCTGTCTGTTTTTCTTACCCTCTTGTTCTCTGTGTGGACTGCGATCTCTCTCCATGTCATCTTTCCTCTCTCCTCTGTCTTGACTATCTTCTTCCCTTCTTCTGTCCGGCCTCTCACGTTCCCGGCTATCATACTTTGATTCTGGGAAATTATTAAAAAATTGAAGAAAACACATGCACAATATGCAATCATCAACCTCAATATTCAAACTAAATTATTATCTACCTCATTATCTAGCCCCAGCCCTAGCCCCAGCCCCAGCCCCGGCCCCATTCCTAGCCCAAGCCCAGACTTACCTTCTTTTCGTTTCCAGTATTCATCCTCTATCAGCTTTCTCCCTCTGTCCCTTTCTCTGCCTCCTCGTTCCGTCTCCCAGTTCATTCTTTCACCTCTCTTTGCTAGATCCCTCTGTCTGTCCCTCTCGAGTCGCTCAAGCCTCTCTCTGGGATCAAAGGTCAGGTTAAATATCATTAAACACTTAAAATGTTGCGATGACTGCCGCATATAGCAGGGTTTCTAGGCAAAATACCTAAAGAAAAATAGGGTAAATAAACATGCATTTGACAAAAGGCAATCCCAGCTGTTTACCTCACTTGATAAACGCTGAAACCAAATAACCAAGACACTCACCTCTCTCGTCTAGATTGTTCCCGATCATACCGGTGTCTGTCCGAATCACTGTGTCTTTCTTGATCTGCCGTACGACTCTGCTCACCGTATCGACTCCCGTCACTTTGTCGACTGGGTTCAGGCCGTCGACCTGAATCCCCATATCTCCCCAATTCTCCTGAGATTTCAACATGGCGAGAATCCTGGTGCCTGGATCCATCTCCCTGGTAACGATGCAAGTCACCATGGTGACGATCTCTGACCCCCGAGCCAGAGGATGACCTCTGGTCCTCTCTTCTCCGTTCTTTGGACTGATGATCTTGATCGTGGCTTCTACTTTTCTCCTTAGTATCCTTAGACTGAGAGCGTTTACCTGTTTAAACAAAAATAATTCCCTCTTACTTTTAGTGATAGATGCTTTAACATAAGTAAGATTTTTCTTTGGTTTTTCGTTTAATTGCTTCAGTTTTTTGCCAGACTTACGTCTTTTGTGTCGCTTGTCCTCTTTGTCTCTGGCCTTGGAGTGTTTCTTCCGCTCGTCTTTGCTGTTAGAATCTTTGCCTTTTAATTTCCCGAGTTGCGGTGGTTGAATCTGTAGTAGATCATCCTCCTCCATCCTGTCAAAAAATAAAAGTCAACTTTTTAATTGTTCCGAGCAAAACGTTCTCTCGTGATCGTTGCTATCCATGTGCTGCATTGTAGTTTGAAGACACCACCCACCCCCCCCCCCCCCCCCCACCCTGAAGACCAATCATCCTCGAGGCTCTAGAGTAGCTGCTAATCTGAGCAAATACCTGTCGTCTCCTGATGATACGTGTCTTGTTCGTTGGGGAGAATGACTTGAACTCATCTCTTGATTGAACTCTGCCTCCTCAAGATGCTTCAACTTCACCGACTTTGAATCTTTCTTCTTGTCGTCTTTTTCCTTCTGCAAAGAAATGTAGTTCAAGAAGAAAAGAATGTAGTATCCTGACACAGTGGTTGTATACAACTTGGTCTAAGGAAAGTCAAGAGCATTTTCTAAAATTAGAAACGTTTCTCAGTCTATTTTTGCACTGATTGACCTACCTTGAGATGATAGTCTATAAAAAAAAAAAAAGTTAGCAAAACAAATCCTATTTTCCAACCTGTTTTCTTTCTTCTCGTTCTTTTCGTTGTCGTTTCTCTTCAAGAATTTCCTCCAATGACTTGACGTGCCAGGAGTCCTTCTCATCCTCTTTCCTCCTTTTCTTGTGCAGATGATTGTCGTCTTTGCTCTTGCGATCCGAGCTCGACATTCTATTCCTTCAGAAACCCCTTGTTCAAATCAGCTCTTGATCTGTTTGTTCTAAAATTTAAAAAAGATGAGTTCGGCCTACCAATCCATTTGACAATGTTTTTGTTTGACATGCTTAAATCAAAACCGGCAACTAACAAGCTTTAATTAAATTTTTAAATAAGTTTAGAGGGCCTAATATAATTGTAATAGTACTAATTATAATACTAAAGTACAAAGTCAAAGTACAACTACAAAGTACAAAATTATAATAAATATATTTCGATCTACAGTAAACTGTCTTAAGTTAAAAAAGAAAAGAAAAAAAGCTTTAATTTTGAATAACGTTATTCTTAAATATAGTCATATTATTACGACTAGCTGCAGATCGTACACATCCAACTAAATCAACAATTTTGAATACAGATAACGGGCCAACAGAGCAAAATAAAAGGAAAATGTTACGAACCTCTCTGTCTGTTTTGTGCACAATGTACTACATAATGACGCCCTCAGCGTTAAATGAACGTTACACTTCGGACTGTTTCATGTTGGCGCTGTCTTTACTGTACAAATAGAGTTATATTTCTAGGCGTGGACAGAACATAAACCTGTCTCGTCAAATAGCATTTTAGTGTAGACGATTGGCAATTAGAATTTCAGCTTCTGTGCACTGTATTTAGTTTTCCGTCGGAAGGTTTTTCTTGTTTTATTTGCTTATTATTAGTTAAAACTAGTAATAAAACAGTCGTCGGAACCGCAAGAACCCGACTAATTTTTGAGAATTGGATTCGTACGGATTGAAATAACGAGTACAGGTACTACGCCACAATTTTTAGAGCTCGCAACATACGATTTCTTTGGCAAAAAAATTGAACATTTTACCTCGCAAAAATGACGGATAAACAGCCAGTCAACGGCAATAACAGCATAGAAGATAATTTGGATGATAGCTCAATGCCTGAGGTGTCATTTCAAGGCGGGACATTGGCCATAAACGGTGCAGAAACCAATCTTTTGCACGAGGAAAAGAAACTTACGGCGCCGTCGACATTGCCACTCAACAACGCAAACAACGGAGCCAACATGAACTTCGTCAGAGGTCGGCCGCTTAGCGCGCCTCTGTCCCCTGTGGTTCAGGATGGATTTTACGCCTCAAAGGTTCGTACGGGCGGGAAGCATTTTTTTGTGACTTTTATATTGATAACTGTGTTTTTAACTTTCATTTGTAAATCTAGATAAGAGTAGCCTAAGTTAACCAAATACATTTAATTTGAACTAATTTAGTACTGTTGATTTTGTCATGTTGTTGCATTGTTTGTAAAAATTTAATCGTTTTCATTTTGGCCTAGCCTAGGCCTATTTACATTTTGAAAGTATAATGTAGGTATTTTGTTTCTTCGTGCATAAAACTTTGTTATTTAAAAAAATATTCTCTACTTAAATACTATAGCCTAGGTGTAATTTTTTTTTTTTCTTACAGCAACTTTATTGTAAGAAAGAACATTTTTTATGTATTGTATGCGCTATAAATTTTATTTAGGCCTAATTGTATTTTGTAATGTTCTTTCCTTTCTGACTAAATTCAAGAAACATGATTGATTGAATGATTGATTGATTAAAATATGTGAACAGGCCTGGCAAATGAGCGCAGGATTTAGTAGTAGTAACTTAGACTAGTGAAGAAAAATGCGAAAAACAAATTGGGGGTGATAGATTGTCATATTTGTAATCTTTGATAGAAATCACAAAATGGAAGTTTAAGGAAAAAAACAATTGTCATATTTTTTTTCACAAATACAAAACTCAATAATTTGAAGTTGAATTTGAATATTGTACATCGCATTTTTACAACACCTTAATTGATGTGAAATAAAGTGCCTCAAGTACACATGTATTATGTACATGCTGAATAAAAACAATTAGTGACTATATTGTGCCTCTGGCCATGTTATGTTAATTTGATTTGAATTTAAACCAAAAAAATCTGATTAGAACAATTTAGTTTTTAATTTAGTTGAGGCATAATATTAAACAATATACATTTGGTATTTGATTTTTCTAAAATTCACTTGACCGAATATTATTGACATGTAGGTCACATTAATATTTGCATGTAGCAATGTCACCATAATCCTACATTTTTAAAATAAGAATAGAATTCCAACCCACTGTTAAAAAATAATTGCATAATTTTATTGTGCACAACAACCTCACACACCTCACCACCAACATGTACATGTAACCTTCACAAGATTATTCCACAATAACACTCATTTGCATAGTGATTGTGTCGCTGCATTGATAATGGTTGTTGGAATGAAAGTGGCCCATGATGTATACATGCATTAAAGGGAATAATGAACTAACAAAGAAAACAGCAGATGCGCTTACATCTGCCCAGATTTTATTTCTCAGTTTTATTTCAAAATTTTCTTGTTTTGTACAAGTAGGTATTTTGCAACTAGATTATTTTTCTGTTGAGCATGTCCAGAGAGCACAAACCGTTTTTGCCCGGGCGGGGATAATATTTATAGATTTGCAATATGCAAATATAAAATGTTCATGTAAAGGTTTATCGGTATTCAGAATCGCAATGCGTGATGGGTACATGTGATGCATGGAGCACGAGCAACATGCACGTGCCAATGACCGTAATGCAAATTGGATTACGGTTGCCCCATAATTTTACCCAAAATGCTTTGCGCAGCAGTGTCCTCTTCACCCTTTTGTGATAATTTGCTTTTTGCGATAATTATGGTCCATGTACGTGTAATATGTCTGTAATATCTTTTGAGCTCTGTGGATAAACCTTGAAAGGTATTATTCAAATCATTTAACTCTAACCCTCCCAAATCCTCTAAGGTTTTTGTACACGCCCTAGGGAGTTAGGGTTTATGTACATAACGGTCAATCATAGTTTTACTGCCTCCATTACATTACACTTCCTGTATCATGTGTAATTCGGGCGATTCACAATGCAGTGCGCCACCAGGCGTTTGACTCACAAGAGCCACTTTTAAACTTTACGGTCGACTTCTTCCGTATATCATACTGTAGTGAAATATCTATTCTTCATTGTTCACGCGAGGTACAACACAAACATAAATGTATCCGGAAGCGTCGTTGATTAAAACATTGCTATTTGCAGAAAAAAAATGGAACTTTAATCGTCGCGTCCAAAAAGACGTAAAAACCGATGAGTTCATGCAAAATGAATACCGTTTTTCAAACTGATGCCGACTTTTTCCCATGATGCACTGCGGGTATAGCAGGATTTGCGCCTCCAACGGCAGCTTCTAGATATTGTGAATCGCTCGAATTATGACACCTAAATTGCCACTTTCCAACATGAAATTTGTGATTTAGTACTTTCATACATCCTGTACGTGTAGTGTACTCAATGTACAAGTTTTAATGGGGTTTATCAATGAAGATGCTACCAGCAATTTGCACATGTACCTGCATATACAACGTACATGTATGTGCATGCTTAAATCCTAACCACTCCAACCCTTTATGCACTACAACTTGTTATGTACATACCACCATAACCAAGAGTCCAACAGTTACATGTAGGGTGTAGAGTTTTGTGTTCATCTGTTGAAATCTTTATTTGATTTATTTGATTACTGCAGCAGATGGAATATCAGGATTAATTTGTTAAACTTTAGGCCTACCATCACGATTGTTAACTTGTTTATTCTGTAGTCAGCCAAGTTCTAAAAAGGGTAGTTAGAGTATTTAAAAAGTAGATTTAAAAAGCTATTTTTTTTTATTTTTTTATAATGCTCGTCATATTTGAGCATTTCAATTGCAAAGTGTAATTTCTTTGTCTTAACTTTTTTTTTCTTTCTTAGATTGGCCGTCTTGAGTCTGCTGTTCTGGAATGCAAGAAAGCAACAATTAAAAGTGACACAGATGGAGAAGTTCAGGGAGTCTGGCTACTCACAGAGTAAGTTATTTTTTTAATAAGACTGTCTGAATTACTTGGCTATGGCTTAAAATTAAACACAAGTCTATGGTAGTGGCTGCAGCCACTTCTCATTGAATAGTGCAGAATGTCAAGCCATAGCAAAATGATTTGGACACGGCCTAAGACCAGAAAAAAAATTAAATTCCACCAATATCCTTCACTATGGTGAAGACTAAAAACGATTCTTAAACTTGAAAATGGAAACCTGGTTTTAGATGTGGGTTGATCAAGAGAAGTTGCATAAATATTGCTGGCAGAGAATTTAAAAAGAACATTTGTAAAGCTTTTAAAAAAATAAATAAAATGTTGGTCTTATTGATTCATTGTGATATTATTCCATAGTACTGACCATTGTTTGATATTATTCCTTAGAATTGACCATTGGGATAATGAGAAAGAACGTCTTGCCATCGTGACAGAAAACAGTCTCTTGTTGGTCAAGTATGACTTTGTGGCTGGGTCAGTCCGTGAGTTTCAGCGTATCAATCATATCGCTGTCGATGCCTTGCAGATTGGCGTCTTCTCCTATCCAGAGAAGTCCTTGGTCAGGTAAATCTTCAACAATAAATATTTCAAAAAATGTTAGCTTTCTTGAACTATTTTTAAGTCCCTCCATAATTTACCGAGTCTCCGAACGGCTCTACCAACAAACAAACCACCAAAATCTAAAGACAGAGCCCCAAAAGACCTGCAATTTCTACTGAAATGCTAAAGTAACATTTTGGTAGAGATAATAATCGCAAAACTAAAAGTTGGTCGATAAATTAATCAGCTGCAGAAAGGTTAACCTGCAGAGTGAGCAACTTCCTCGCAAAGTGGTTAAAAGGCAGCAAAGTGGTCTTCCTCTCAGCAAAAAATGAATCTTTATTGTTTAAATGATGCACACAACCCTTTGTCACTTGAATTGATTGATTTGATTTGATTTGATTGTAGCCCAAGAGACGGCACCGGTCTGCGTATTATCTGGAGCCACGGTCGCCAGCCGACGTTCATGGAACGTTGGAATCCATTCTGTTCCACCATTCCATGGCTGACTCTGACTAGTCATCCTCTGGAGCACAGCGAGTTGCGTGAAGCTGAAACATACCAGGTAGGGTTCAGATGGTCACAGGTTCACATTCTACTTGTGACATTGTCGCAATTAGCAAGCTTTGAATGTTGCAAATATTGGCACTTGTATGTTTGTGTGTCATTTAGGTTTTGTGACACATAATTATTTGGACAATGTACATGTACTGTTCAAACTGTCTTGTTACTACGCATAGTTTTGAAAAATGCCCCACTCCAAAACAGAAATGCTGGTGTAAATAAATAGCGCCCTCTCTTGACTAAAAACTTAAGTTGTGACAATCTGCAGATACCACTTTCTTAAAGTGCGCCCTCTGTTGACATGAATTTAGCCAGAAGGCCATTTATATCTTAGTTGATGGAACACCGAGTGCTATATTCTGAGGTTGCAGATTAATATCTTTGAAATTAAAACTGAATATGTTGGGTTGAACCATCCCCCCAATTTGGAGATGGATTTCGATGAAGAAAGTTAGGGTTAAAGGATCTTCTAAGACCATTTTCTTATCTTGTTCTAGATTGACCCCTTTAAGAACGTCTACATCCAAGCCATCAACAACTGGCGTCTTAAGCAGAACCAGGCCTTAAGTAACACCTCCTCCAGCCCGGTGACCATCGTTGATTCTCCAATCGAGTGTGACATCATGCTGGGGCTCGCATCAACGGTTCACAATCAGAGCCGTCTGGGTTTCTACCGCGAGAGGGGCGGAGTAAGCTTCTAAAAAGAACCCGAGTATTTGCCAGGACGAAATGATAAGGAATTGTAATTCCCTGTAAATGTTACCTAGTATGAGTCGTATCTAAGGGTTGTCAAGTTGTAACCAAAAATATTCTTCAAGTGGTTTTCCTACGGTATCATATTTCAAGTCCAGTTTAAGTGTGAGCTAAGTGTATTGACAGCTATTTATGTGTAAAAACAGTGCATAAATTGTGAAAATACCAAGATTAATTCTGCAGGTTTAATTCCATGTTTTTTATTATGATGCGAATAAAAACATTAAGAAAATGAATACCACTAGCATTAATTTAAAAAGCATAGAAACATAAAACCATTCACTCAGTAGTTTTTAGTTTTTATTTCAAGTGTTCTAATTTGTAATAGCTTTAAGCAGCTTATTAAGCACAAGTTTGGACAAAAATGTAGAAGAAAATAGGTAACAAGTCAAACTAGTAACTGTCAATTTTGTGTTTTTCAACATTCGTATCCAGGGTAGGAATAACCTTTTCGAGAAAATAATTTGGCTAACCTACGTAGAACAAAATGATTTGATCAAATTTGAGAGACTTTGTTTAAAGAAGCATGTAGGTGTTTGATGTTAACATTTAAAGGTATACCATTATTTGTCCTGAATGTACATGGGAACATTGTAATTATTTAAAAGATCTGTTAAATTGTGGGAATGTACCGTAATGACTTGTGTTTAAAACTAAGTCAGTTTAAAATAGTGCGCATGCAAGTATACAAATTACTACCTTTCTATTTCTAGACTAAGTACATAATTATAGCAGCTATTAAATGCATGTGCTTATAATTATTTAACATGTTTACCTAAATCGTAAGTAGCTTGAATAGTTGTGCTTATCTTATTGAATCGATTCTGTAGTGGAGGTTAAATTATCTTTTCCCCGTTTTTGCAAAAGACGTTTGTGCATATTACACTATATACATATAAGAACTTGTTCTAGAATTGCTATAAATTTATTGTAATTATTTTGTCAGATGTATTTTTTTCCCATCTTTGATCATATTTTGTGTGTATATTCATCTAGAACTCTGGCAGTGTTCCCACAGTCGTAGAGATTTGTTATTTTACAAGGAGTAATATCGGAATGTTGCTATTCCAAGGAAAACAATATGGGAAAAGTCATGTGTAATGATGCGTTACATTTGGCTTTTGAAGTCTTCCAGTTTGCTATACATGTACATCCTCTTTATGCTTGTGTTATCTTAACCTGTCCTGGAAAAGCCATTGGAAAATCCCTGGGAGACTCGTGGAGAAGTAATTTCCTTTTTTTGTGGGAACCCTGCCTCGTTGAGATGATGCAACCTGAATTTGTATCTGGTGTAAACAATGAATTTACTGCATTCAAAAGACATTGAAAAAACAAAAACAAAATGAAGTGTAATTATAGAAGGTGATGCGTTTCCTATATATTTGCCCTGTTCCTATTTGTTCTATTTCTCCCCTTGCCAATACAAAAATTATGTGAAAGGAATCAACTAAATAAACATACAATGCATGCCCATTGTTTGCCAAGTATGCATAGTTAATATAATACACGTTTGTATATTTTGTTTTATATATTTTATCTATTGTAATATGACTTGCGAGTTTTCTATTTCATTTTCACAGATTCTTTGTACTTTCTTTAGTATTTCTTTTTCACTCGGTAAACAAAAAACAATTGTTTATGAAGATTAATAAAAGCTCCAAGGTACATACGCTGAAATAAAAACAATTAAGTATTTCCGTACTGAGTGATTAAAAAAAAAACCTTTGGAAATAATTAACTTCTAACTTAGTCTTATAACTGTCTGTCTTTGGGATTTGAAATGAGAAATTAAAAATTGAATATTGAAACCCGAGAGCTAAAGTGATTCTTGTCTCTGTATAAAGAGTATTCCGAGTTTTGATTTGGTTAGTCATCAAAACAGTGAAACAATTTGACAAACGTTACACGTTTGTTGATAACCGTCTTGCATAATTTAATTTGTAAAGAAGTGGTGGTGAATGTCACGTGTGATGCAGTGTCGTGTAATTCTTGTAATGTGGAGGAAGTTTGAATTTGTATTTCCCCCTGACGTATTGCATTGTTGCAATATAACCCTCTAGACTCAGTTGTACATGTCTAGTATACGTTGGAAGGCATCAGGGGATCCTCTGGTGCCAGAGAAATGTTGCAAATATTTACGCACACGTACATTCTGGGTTAGGAGAAGAAAACTTGTGCGTGCATCTATAGATCATAGGGGTATAGCGCCATCTTACAGGGCAATGCCTATAAGATGAACCATTGAACCTCCTGTGCATTTATTATACACACTATACCCTCTGAGATGGCCGCTAAAGGTCTATTGTGAAGACATATATATTATTACAAGACATAACTGTGTACACAATGTACATGTAATCTTTAAGATTTTCTCTTCAGCTGGTTTTAGGGCCTACGTACAATACGCAATTTTTACATTTGAGCAGTATTTATTAAATGTATCGGCCCCATTTACGATCCGTCTGAGTAAAGAGTAAATACAACCATAAAAATGGTGTGAAGTACAAAATGTTATCTTGTAGACATTTTTGGGTAAAGTATTGTTTTCCTTATGTAATTTAGGAATATAATTATGTACATGTAGTAGTAATTTCCTTTCAAGACTTGAACATGTTCTGATTTTGAAAGTACACGGGAGAAGGCTTTACGGAGATTTTAACTGAACTTTTATTGCTGGGGTGAGAAGTCTTGTTCACCTATTGCGATGGTAGCGTACATCGTTGGCTCATCTGATGATATTATCGGTTGATGATTGCCATCTTGAGATGGATTAAGATGCAGATCGGCGTATACCATGTGATCAGCTGGTGGTTTCTCCCCACGGCGAGGAATCTGCGAAACTTGAGTCTCATCGGGCTCATCTTTGGGGAGTGGCAAATTGGTCTCCCCGCCTCCTTCTTGGTTCACCTCAAGAGGTGTAACAGAAGGGATGGAATTAGGATATGGGGGAGAGTGGGGAGGGGGTGGCGGATGCGCTGATTGTCTCTGGTTGTCGTGGTTGGAAGGACTATCACGAGTAATGCTCGCTAAGTGTACCTTGGGTTTGTAAGGCGCAGGTTTCTTGGGTACTTGTTGAACAGGTGAAACTATGGCAATTGGTTTGACCGATGCACCTGTTGGGACTGCAGGTGCCTCTGAAGGACCATCAATGTCATGAGCATCAAATGCAGGATTGCTGCGGCCTTGCTCCGTTGTATCTAGTGACTCGTTCGAGTGTCGCATCTTGTCTTTGATGTCACTGTTCACTAAAGGTGTGGCGTCTGGTTGATTGGGGTTTAGTTCCTTTCCGCGTGCAACAGGTGGAATGCCAGGGATGCGTACCTCAGGGGTGGGGTTTGCAGCCTCAGTCTCCTGGCGCTCGGTATGTCGGATTTGCTCTGTGACTCGTTGACCAGTTGCAGGTCTACTCAGTCCCGATTCCACATAAGTGTTGGAATCTGAGGGTCCAGGGTTGTCAGGTGTAAGTTCAATGTGTTCAGTTGTGTTCAGTGGTATTTCTGGTCTCTGTTTGATACTACAGAGACCACGTCTTCGGCAAATTACGACGAGAATCAGGATGAGGATAATTGCTGCTACTCCACCTGCAGATGCACCTGTTATCAGAGCGATAGGCTCAGCTGGAGTGAGTCCTGTTTGCGTGTAACCTGTAGTACCTTTTTGTGTGGATTCGATTGGGGTCATCATCGTGGAGTCGGACTGAGATGTAACAATAATTATCGGTCTAATCGTACATGTTCTGTTCATTCCAGGGAATGATTCAGATGATATAAAACACACAAAATCAACATTGGTATCTTCAGCCAGCACAGTCAAATTCAATGTCTGCGTTATCGTGTCAGCCGTTCGTGATTTTGTCCACATATATCTACCAATATCAGGCACAGCGCCGCTAATAAAGATATTCATTTGTACTGCCGAGTTACCACCCTCTGATACACATTGCATCTTCAAATCTGTACCGCTGTGTACTTGAATGCGTCCAGAAGGCGAGCAGATAGGAGAGGTCTCATTTGGGAAGTAAAACACAGAGAGGTCGACGTTAGATGTGGCTGCAGATTGGCCACTTTGTGTATTAATGATGCTACACACATACTGGCCACTGTCCGCTCTCTGCAAATCGGTGATGGTTAAATATTCAGTATATGTAGGCCCATTGTTTCCGCCAAGTCTCCGGACTTCTAACCGACCAATGCCCCTTGTCTCTAAACCACCAAGAGTGACAGTTTGTGGTGGGTTTACAATTGTCCACACCACGTTGTGCGTTACACCTTGTAAGTTGCTAGCATCACACCTCATTTCCACCTGCCCGCCCTCCTTTCGATCAGCCTCTGCAGTCAATATCGTCAACGACACTGTTGGTCCCATTCCTCGTGTAACCATCGTCAACAAGAGGAGTCCACATAAATGTAGCAAATACAACGTACCCCATCTGACAATTACCCTTGGTAGATCCATTTTTGTTTTCTTTTTGAAGGAGTAACTTTTATTTTACATATCTTCGAAACAAATTATTATATTCAGGTTGATGGGAATGGCAAAATGTCCGCAAAATGTCCATCCACTCAAATAAAATCATTTTATTTCCGCCACTAAAAGGTATGAGCCGTCACAGCTCAGTGAATTTGCACAAAGCACGCGCAGTTCTCGATCTCAACATTGGCGCTTTGGAAGCGCTCATGTAGCTTTACAACTTTATATGAAGAAAACGCATGGCATTCTGGGTGCACGCAGCGCAGCTGAGCCGCGGAACAGGTGACCTTCAGTCCACAGGTCACATGAAATCTGTCCAATCAGAGCGCAAAGCGCATCAGCAAGCGAAATAGTTAGTGTGGTGTACATTATCCGTGTTTATGTATCCGTCTAGCGACAGTCATTCAAATCAGGAATTTCAATGTTTTGTTTGCCAAGGTATTTCGCTTCTGAATAGTGTCACGAGGATCTTTGACCCATAGGTGTTGGCGCAGCTTACACAAGGACTTATGGCGTCATATGAAATGTATAGACGCCTGTGTAATCTTGCCCATTTCACCAAAGGTTTTCCCCCGTCCAAATTCTGCATACCGAGGCATGTGCGATACAACGCGAGCAAGTGTTTAATGAAGTTCAAATTTCAAACGGCACCAGGACTTTTCAAGTCGTGAAATAAGTTCTCATTGTGTCGCTATTAAAATTATGATCATTTTTTTTATTACTTAGAATTACCTTCGCCTCCCGGTGCCCTTTAACAAGTATTTTTTTCCGTTTCACGAACAAAATCTATATTTTGTTTTTTACCTTTAGTGTAATTTTTATACCAAATATAATTTGTTGACATTTCAATTAACACATATGAATACTAAATGCCATGTAATACTCGTCTTTCAATTCACTTGCGGATCTGAGGTTTTATTTTTTTATTTTCAAATCAGTAATGTTTCTTGGATAATAAAAATGTTTAGCTTTCTTCCTAATTTAAAGTGTATTTTAAATGTTTGTTTCTTGTACACAGTCATTTAGTCATTTAGTCTCTGAAGAAGATCTTGTTAAGATCGAAATATTAGGCCCTCTTAACTTATTTGATTTATTTTAAATGTCAGTAGTTATACATGTATTAGTCAGTGGTATTATGTATGTGCTCTGCCCCCGTGATCCTTTAGCAAAATGGAATCACACAAAGTACCATCTCTTGCTAATATTCACAGACTACACCGTTCCTAGTAATTATTATAATGGCATTGGTAACTAAGTTCTACGCAGTTATTTACAGTACTGGATACAAAAATATGACTGAAGTTGGCTATCCAATAATATTAACATTTTGGTATTTGTTCTCCTCATCGTTCTTTGATACTGGTATCATTGGAATTCTAACGTCAATGTTACCACGAGGAAGTTTGTTGGTCTCTTGCGTTTTATTTGCGAGCTCATCTTTGTTGTTGTTCGCGTGTTGTCCTGTAGCGGACACTCCAGCGTGAAGTTCCGTGTATTCTGTGTTCTTGGTATCTGAATCTGTCGGTTGTAGTTCCATATAAGAAGCATCGTTTGGCACATGTGCTTTAATCATTTTGTCGTTGGGTTCTTCAACTATTTCATACACAGTTTTGTCCTCATCTTTGTTTGCGTTATCTTCGTGTTTAACCAAATATGTGTGCTGTATGTCTATTGGTGTTGCCATGGAAATTATGTGCTCTGTGTCGGCGGTGTTTGGAATTGGTAGAACTTGGGAGGATGAGTCAAAACATTTAGGGATTTGTGTTGCCTTTTGTTTTGGGGAAACTCCAACTACTTCGTATTCACAGATATCCTCTGTGTTCTCGTACTCGTGCTCTGTGTGTTTCTTCTCTTCAAGTGTCTGACAGTGCGGTTGCCGTGCTTTTGTAGGTTGTTTAGTCTCAGGTTCCGTGTAGACTCTGTTACCGTCATCCGTTGGCTGTAGATCCATGTACGGATCGGCTTGTGGCGCGACAGTCGTCTCATTGCTACCCGTAGTTTGAGGTTTGGGAATGCTGAGAGATTTGCAGAGTCCGCGTCTTTGGCAAATCAGAATCAGGATCACAATCACAACCGCAACAATTCCACCTGTAGTTGCACCTGCTATAACAGTAATGTTGGATGCTGGCGGTTTGGGTTCAGTTTCGATGAGACTTGTGGGTGTCGGTCCTGTCATTATTGTCGTGGAGTCAGACTGAGGGGCAATTATCGGTCCAATCGTACATGTTCTGTACATTCCAGGGAATGATTCAGATGATATGATGCACATAAACTTAACATTGTAATCTTCAGCTAGCACAGTCGTATTCAATGCCTGTGTTATCGTGTCGGCCGTTCGTGATTCTGTCCACACATATCTAGTAATATCAGGCACAGCGCCGCTAGCAAAGATAGTCATTTGTACTGCCGAGTTACCACCCTCTGATACACATTTCAGCTTCAAATCTGTACCGCTGTGTACTTGAATGCGTCCAGAAGGCAAGCAGGTAGGAAAGGTCTCATTTGGAAAGTACAACACAGAGAGGTCGACGGTAGATGTGGCAGCAAATTGGCTACCTGATGTACTGGCGATGCTACACACATACTGGCCACTGTCCGCTCTCTGCAAATCGGTGATGGTTAAATATTCAGTATATGTAAACATATTGTTTCCGGATGACTGTCTCCGGACTTCTAACCGACCAAAGCCCCTTGTCTCTAAACCACCAAGAGCGACAGATTGTGGTGGGTTTACAATTGTCCACACTATGACGTATGTTACACCTTGTAAGTTGCTAGCATCACACCTCATTTCCACCTGCCCGCCCTCCTTTCGACCAGCCTCCGGTGTCAATATCGTCAACGACACTGTTGGTCCCATTCCTCGTGTAACCATCGTCAACAAGAGGAGTCCACATAAATGAAGCAAATACAACGTACCCCATCTGACAATTACCCTTGGTAGATCCATTTTTGTTTTCTTTTTGAAGGAGTAACTTTTATTTTACATATCTTCGAAACAAATTAATATATTCAGGTTGATGGGAATGGCAAAATGTCCGCAAAATGTCCATCCACTCAAATAAAATCATTTTATTTCCGCCACTAAAAGGTATGAGCCGTCACAGCTCAGTGAATTTGCACAAAGCACGCGCAGTTCTCGATCTCAACATTGGCGCTTTGGAAGCGCTCATGTAGCTTTACAACTTTATATGAAGAAAACGCGTGGCATTCTGGGTGCACGCAGCGCAGCTGAGCCGCGGAACAGGTGACCTTCAGTCCACAGGTCACATGAAATCTGTCCAATCAGAGCGCAAAGCGCATCAGCAAGCGAAATAGTTAGTGTGGTGTACATTATCCGTGTTTATGTATCCGTCTAGCGACAGACATTCAAATCAGGAATTTCAATGTTTTGTTTGCCAAGGTATTTCGCTTCTGAATAGTGTCACGAGGATCTTTGACCCATAGGTGTTGGCGCAGCTTACACAAGGACTTATGGCGTCATATGAAATGTATAGACGCCTGTGTAATCTTGCCCATTTCACCAAAGGTTTTCCCCCGTCCAAATTCTGCATACCGAGGCATGTGCGATACAACGCGAGCAACTGTTTAATGAAGTTCAAATTTCAAATGGTACCAGGACTTTTCAAGTCGTGAAATAAGTCCTCAGTGTCTCGCTATTAAAATTACGATCTGTTTTTTTAAATTTAGAATTACCCTTCCGGTGCCCTTCAACAAGTATTTTTTTCTTTCCCGAACAAAATCTATATATTGGTTTTTTAACTTTTTTTTTTTTTTTTTTGGGGGGGGGGGAGTCCTATTTTTGTACAGTGTAATTTTGATAACAAAAATAATATGTTGACATTTCAGTTAACACATGTCCATAATTAATACTAAATGCCGAGTAATAGTCGTCTTTCAATTCACTTGCGGATCTGAGGTTTTATTTTCATTTTCAAACCAGTAATGTTTCTTGGATAATAAAGTTGTTTTGCTTTCTTCCCAATTTAAAGTGTATTTTAAATGTCAGTAGTTATACATGTATTAGTCAGTGGTATTATGTATATGCTCTGCCCCCGTGATCCTTTAGCAAAATAGAATCACAAAACTTGCTAATATTCACAGACTAGAACGTTCCTAGTAATATTTTAATGGCATTGGTAACTAAATTCTACGCAGTTATTTACAGTACTGGATACAAAAATATGACTGAAGTTGGCTATCCAATAATATTTACATTTTGGTATTTGTTCTCCTCATCGTTCTTTGATACTGGTATCATTGGAATTCTAACGTCAATGTTACCACGAGGAAGTTGGTCTCTTGCGTTTTATTTGCGAGTTTATCTTTTTTGTTTGTTCGCGTGTTGTCCTGTAGCGGACACTCCAGCGTGAAGTTCCGTGTATTCTGTGTTCTTGGTATCTGAATCTGTCGGTTGTAGTTCCATATAAGAAGCATCGTTTGGCACATGTGCTCTAATATTGTCATGGGGTTCTTCAACTATTTCATACACAGTTTTGTCCTCATCTTTGTTTGCGTTATCTTCGTGTTTAACCAAATGAGTGTGCTGTATGTCTATTGGTGTTGCCATGGGAATTATGTGCTCTATGTCGGCGGTGTTTGGAATTGGTAGAACTTGGGAGGATGAGTCAAAACATTTAGGGATTTGTGTTGCCTTTTGTTTTGGAGAAACTCCAACTACTTCGTATTCACAGATGTCCTCCGTGTTCTCGTACTCGTGCTCTGGATGTTTCTTCTCTTCAAGTGCCTGACAGTACGGTTGCCGTGCTTTTGTAGGTTGTCTAGTCTCAGGTTCCGTGTAGACTCTGTTACCGTCATCCGTTGGCTGTAGATCCATGTACGGATCGGCTTGTGGCGCGACAGTAATTGTCTCATTGCTACCCGTAGTTGGAGGTTTGGGAATGCTGAGAGACTTGCAGAGTCCGCGTCTTTGGCAAATCAGAATCAGGATCACAATCACAACCGCAGCAATTCCACCTGTAGTTGCACCTGCTATAACAGTAATGTTGGATGCTGGCGGTTTAGGTTCAGTTTCGATGAGACTTGTGGGTGTCGGTCCTGTGATTAATGTCGTGGAGTCGGACTGTTTCTTAACAATTATCGGTCCAATCGTACATGTTTTGTTCATTCCAGGAAATGATTCAGATGATATGAAACACACAAACACAATATTGTTATCTTTATCTACCACAGCAAAATTCAATGTCTGTGTTATCGTGTCGGCCGTTTGTGATTCTGTCCACATATATCTAGTAATACCAGGCACAGCGCCGCTAGCAAAGATATTCATTTGTACTGCCGAGTTACCACCCTCTGATACACATTGCATCTTCAAATCTGTACCGCTGTGTACTTGAATGCGTCCAGGAGGCGAGCAGATAGGAGAGGTCTCATTTGGGAAGTACAACACAGAGAGCTTGACGTTAGATGTGGCAGCAAATTGGCCACTTTGTGTATTAATGATGCTACACACATACTGGCCACTGTCAGCTCTCTGCAAATCGGTGATGGTTAAATATTCAGTATATGTAGGCCCATTGTTTCCGCCAAGTCTCCGGACTTCTAACCGACCAATGTCCCTTGTCAATAAACCACCAAGAGTGACAGTTTGTGGTGGATTTACAATTGTCCACACCACGTAGTACGTTACACCTTGTAAGTTGCCAGCATCACACCTCATTGCCACTTGCTCGCCCTCCTTTCGATCAGCCTCTGGTGTCAATATCGTCAACGACACTGTTGGTTGTCCCATTCCTTGTGTAACCATCGTCAACAAGAGGAGTCCACATAAGTGAAGAGAATACAACGTACCCCATCTGACAATTATCCTTGGTAGATCCATTGTATTTTTAGGTTAGAAAGAAGCAACTTTTATTTCACATATCTTCGAAACAAATTATTATATTCAGGTTGGTGTGAAAGTTAAAATGTCTGCGTCTGCGTTTCTGTGCACTCAAATCAAATCATTTTATTTCCGCCACTAAATTATGAGCCGCCACAGCTCAGTGAGTTTGCACAAGGCACGCACAGTTCTCGATCTCAACATTTGGTGTTTGGGGGGTTGGTTTATACAATAGAGCTATACCATACCATTGCCCTATGTTCATATCAAGGAAGCGAAGTGTTTCGCTCAATCCCACCGTCCACCCATACCGGGCGCTAATGCAGCTTCACAGATGCATATGAAGGAAACGCACGGCATTCTGGGTACCACAACTCGCAATCCAAGTGTTTTTTCTTTCATTTGTACTCATATCAAGGGAAACGTGTTATGTATTCTTATTCAGATGTGGTTTTCAATATTTTCCCTGCCACTGTATCATCACCGGTGAATGTTCATGTAATACGTTGATCATATAGGTTGTGCTGCTGGCGCGCCCCCTGCCGAAACATACGGGACACAATTTCTAAGCCACACCCTCGGGTGATTTTCGGAGTTCATACAATAACAACTAAACAAAATAATGTTTTTTTAAGCGGAAAGTTTCAGTGCATATAAACGGGCGATGTCAACTTGTATGATAACTAAAGCAAATGAAACGGTTTCATAGAAAAGCAACAGCACATTTTAATTGTTTCATGTATTTTATTCAAAATGAGAAGGAAGTGGTTCAATAATTTACAAAATTCAATGTCTATTTGTGGTATTTATATTCATAAAAATCATACAGCGGTTTCGTCTAGACGGGCATCAATTCTAAAAAATATGAATTCTAAATACTACCTTTCTTTTTTAATATTTTCATTACGAAAAAAGGAATATTTGCTCCTTTTTGTAATTGTCATCACACTTACTGAATTCCGAGTAATTATTGCATATTGTAATGATGCTATGATTATTATTGACGATTGTTATTATTTACAATCAGTTTTACTTTTCTTGTGTTTGCAAACCTCGTATTTCAATATTAATACAAACCACTCAAACACTCAGTTAAAGGAGCTACTTTGATCTGATCTGCATCCACAGAGTATTTTACATCTAAACTTCTACATCAACAAAATAACAACTTGAAACTTAAATTAATATACACAAGTCAAACATTCAAGTAACATTAAACTTATTAAAAGTGTACATCTCCGAGTACCTTAGTTTATTAACACAAACACGCGGTTAGGATAGTAGCCCCCAACTCCCTAGGGTGTGTCCAATCATATTGATTTGAGGATTGAGGACTGTTAGGGTTAAGGGCAACAAATATAGACGGTCTTTCTCAAGTGTTTCTATTCACAATTGTTTCCGATTTTGGCCTGTTCTTTATAACAGTAGCGTACACGGGTACAATGTTTGTGGACGATGATGATGATTGACGGTCATCCTCTGCATCCAGAAGCACCTGCTGTGGCGATACATCCACCTGTCGTGTTGATGGCGGAGTCCCGTGAGCCTCAGACAACCATCGGTGATCCTGTTGGTCAGAAGTACCGTCCTGTGTGCCGCTTACACGCTGGGGTTCTGGTTGATAAGGCTTGGGTTTGATTGAAATTCCTTGTATCGGTGGAACCATTGCAGTCGGTCTGGGCGGATCACCAGAGGGTCCAGGGATGACGAGGTCTGGTTCCTGTGGGGCAAAGACAGGGTTGCTGTACCTCTGCTCCGTGGATCGATGCGAGTCGACTTTCCTTGCACCATGCTTAGTGTTCGATGTCGTCTGTCTGTTTGGAGTAGCGTACACTGGTTCTCCCCTCGTAACCGGAGTTGTGCCGGAGTGCGAGCTCAGTTCTGGTACCGGTAACGGACTTGCAGTCAGAGTCATCTCGCTTGGATCGTAGTAAATGTTAACATCGGTGATTGGAGGGTTATCCTGGGCTTCTTGGCTCGAGTCCTGGTAAATATTGGGTTGTGAGTGACGAGTTTGGTCATTTGTAACCTCGGCGTCGTCAGGTGGGTCTGCAGGTGGTTGGTTGTCGGATGCTTGACGTTTGGGCTGCGACTTGCACTGTCCGCGTCTTCGGCAAATGATGATGATAATCACAAGCAGGATCAGAGCAGTTACTCCACCTGCTGATGCACCTGCTATGATGGCTGTAGAAGGGGTAGTCTTTGTCTTCATATGATCCGATGACAGTGTCGACTGCATGGGTGTTTTCGTGTCTGTAATATATGGCATTGTTGAGTGCATCATTGACGGTGAACTTGCGAAGTTTGAAGTTATTTCAGAGTCTGTTGTAACTAGTGGTTGGTTTATTGAAGTGGATTCAGAAGTTGTTACTGTGGATTCTGATGTCATAGACGAAACATTTGTGTTAAGCGTAGACTTCGTGGGCGGTTGTACGGTTGTACCTATCGCTTCCGTAACACGAATTGGTCCGAAGATACAAGAACGATTCGTGCCGGGAAAATAACTTGAATTGATGATGCACTGGAACATAAGATTATGGACATCGACACCGACTGTCAAGTCTAAGAATGCTACCAGTTTATTGTCAGTATTGGAAATTAACAAATTGTAAGTGATTAAGGTGGTAGGGGGTTCAGATATGAACATCATTACTGCTGGGTTACCTAACTCGGAAAAACAAAACAAAACTAGTTGTGTTCCATTGTCTACTGTCGTTGGTCCATCAGGGGTGCAGATAGGAGAGGGCTCATTGGGAAAGTACAATACTCTCAAATTAACCTTAGCAGCGGCAATAACGTGGTTTCCACCACCTGTTAAGGGGTCGTTAACATTGCAGATATATTCATCAGTGTCGTTCCTCTTCAGATCAGTGATGTTGAATATTTGAGTAATGTTCATGTTACCCGTCCGCATAGTCTCGAACATAAATCGCTCATCAATTCCTGCTAGAGTAACGTCACCCCATCTTAGTGTTTTGTTTTCAGTCCTCCATTCGACCACATGACCTTTCTCCAAGTTTGTAGCCACACACCTCATCTCAACTCGCCCGCCCTCCTTACGATCAGCCTCCGGTGTTATGATCCACGCAGTCACTGCTGGTTCTGCACTCACAACCATCAGAAATCCACCTGTCGAACACAACACAATCAGCAAGAACAGACACATCGACATCATTCTAACCATTGTTCTTGGCTCTGGATTAAAATTTATTTCTTGAAGATGTAAATTCCTAACCCCCCTGGGGTGTCTGGAAATTAGTCTTGAATTGATGGATCGACACGAGGGCAAACAAGATTGTGGTTAAGTCCGTAACTGTAGGCACGTTGTCATTCGTAATGTTCCCTACGAGTAGAAACCTTGCGACAATCCGTCGATAACGTCATCCTACCTCCAGGAGCTTCAACAATGAAAACACAGATGACTGTTTGATTCTATTGTATCGACCTGATATTTTGTTCAGACACGGTTCACTGTTAACCAGACTACGGGACAATATCACACTCGTGGGAATGATAATTTAAAACCAAACGTTTCCGCATTCTTTCTATTATCTACCCAAACTTGTTTGTGCAAATTTTTAAAAGAATATGTAAAGTTGCTTGCCACCTAAGCGCCTCAGAAAGGTGAATAAGTTGGGAATTCAACGGGGAATTCCAGCTTGCGTATTTTTAGCCTCGAATGAAGTTTATTTATCAAACGCCTCCTGTAAGTTTTACCAGCACTGATGATTTTTTTTTTTACAGGGCGCAAAAAATTAAGAGCTTATGTTTTTAATCCTATCTAACCCCAAAACGGTATCATATGGAGCCCCCCCCCCCCTCCCCCCCCCCCCCCCCACAAAATCCAACCTCACTAAAAACAAACAAACAAGCACTAAAAACAACTTTCCAGGATTTTTAAAGCAGCTTGATGTATTTAGCTCAATTGTACAAACAAAAATCCTTCAAAATTATTTAGAAATGCATTACAATTTTTTATTTATGTTTTATTTCTTTATTTCTTTACAAATCGCAGTATAGAAGTCGAACAGTTCTTGGCTGCTGTTTTACGATCTTTACGCGAGTGTTTTCAACTTCATGTTCGTTTCCATCGTAATATGCTCAAGTCTATACTGTAGTTATTTTCAATCGTCATACTATGCGAACAGAAGCCTTCTTTTTAGAGTCTTGTTCCTTTCTAATTTCTTAGAATTATACAAACATTTGAAAGTTTAAGATTGAACTGCATAGGCGGGTCTGGCTTTCAGCAAACTATGGTACACAATACAGGTGGGGTGTCTGGGGTATGCCCCAGAAAGTTTTTTAATTTACAATAATTTATGACCCTGCATTTTCCTGCAATCCTAGCGACAATTTAGCATTAATTTGTTATTTTTGCCATATTGTACAAGTTTTATATATTAGCCAGCTGCTGAACGGTGGGTGGATAGGGTGTAGTGTGGCAATCCCAACCTCCCTCTACAGCTGGCATAAAACAGGTGTTTATTTAGTGTCAATTTGTTTTTAGTTTGCGCCGTTCTTCGTTACAGTAGCGTAAACAGGTCCACTCTTTGTCGACGTTGGTGGTTGGCCGTCATCCTCTACATCCAGATTCACTTGTCGTAGTGGTTGATTCACCTGTCGTGGCGATGGCGAAGCCTCAGATGACCATTGGTGATCATGTTCGTAAAGACCATCCTGTGTGCCGCTTACACGCTGGGGTTTCGGTTGAAAGGGCTTAGGTTTGATTGGACCTCCCTGTCTAGGTAGAATCCTTGCTGTCGGTCTTGGATGATCTTCAGACGGGCCGGGGGTTGAATCCTGATAATCAAAAACAGGGTTACTTCATAACTGGTCTGTGATTTGGTACGAGTTCCCTTCCCTTGCATCATGCCCATGGCTGGTATTTGTTTCTCTACGAGGAGTAGCGTACAGCGGGAATGCACTTCCTTGTGTCCCCCCGTCAACCAGAGCTGTGTTCGAGGAGGATCTCAGTTCTGGTAACGGACTTGCAGTAAGGGTCATCTCGCTTGGATCGTAGTAAATGTTAACACCAGTAATTGGAGGGTTAGCTTGGGTTTGGTGGTCCGACTCCTGGTAGATATTGGGTCGTGAGTGACCAGTTTGGTCAGTTGTAAACTCGGTGTCGTCAGGTGGGTCTGGAGGTGGTTGGTTTTCGGATGCTTGATGTTTAGGCTGCGAGTTACACGCACCACATCTTCGGCAAACAATGATGAGAATCACAAGGAGGATGAGTGCAGCAACTACACCTGCTGTTGCACCTGCTATAATGGCTGTAGAGGCACCTGCAGAGGTAGCTGTTGTGGTCTCTGTTGGTGAAGTAGGTACACCAGAGGGGTTCTCCAAAATAATTGGTCCGATGATACAAGAACGATTCATATCTGGGAAATAAGTTGAAGTAATGATGCACTGGAACACGGCGTTGTTATCGTCGATATCGACTGTCAAATTCAATGATGCAAACAAGAAATCATCATTAATGGTCTGTGTCCAAGTGTACATCTTGGAATTCAAGCTGGTAGGAGGCTGGGAAACGTGCATCATAACTGCCGAGTTGCCGTACTCGGATGAACATCGCATATTCAACTGTGTTCCGGGATCTACAGCCATGGGTCCATCAGGGAAGCAGATAGGGAAGGACTGATCAGGGAAATACAACACTGATAGCTGCACCCTTGATGAGGCTAAACTCATGCTTCCTCCACCGGGTATAGGTTGACTTACGTCACATATATATTCGTCTGTGTCATTCCTATGCACGTTATTGATAGTGAAATTTTGAGTAATTTCGTTAGCTGCCTGTGTTGTCTCGAAGGAAAAACGTTGGTTTTGAGTCAATGTCGTTGTATCCCATCTGAGAGTCATTTCTGGATCCTCAGTCCTCCACTGCACGGTGTGATTAGCCTCCAGGTTTGTAGCCACGCACCTCATCTCAACTCGTCCGTCTTCCTTACGATCTGCCTCCGGTGTTATGATCAACGCAGTCACTGCGGGTTCTGCACTCACAACCATCAGAAATCCACCTGTTGAACACCACAAAATCAGCAAGAACAGACACATCGACATCATTCTTTCCATTGTTTTTGGCTCTCGGTTCAAATTCATTTCTTCTAGATGTAAATTCAGACTATTAACAAAGTTGTAGTTGTGTCCGAAACCGTATGTGTGTAATGTCAACTGCAATAGTACACTTTGCAAATGGAAGTTTTTTTGCAGGTTATTCTATGTATAACGTCACCCTGACCCATGAACTTTAACAATGCAAACCACGATGACTGTGTTTGATTCTGCTATTCAAACGATATTTTGTTTGGACACGGTTCACTCTAAACCAGGCTGCAGTAACAATAGATCTCCGTGGGAATGGCAGTTTACAACCAGGCGCTTCCGCATTCTTTTGTAATCTCCAAACAACTTGTTTACGCCAATTTTAAGAAGGCTCTGTAAAGTTGCCTGCCACCTTGGCGCCTTAGAAAATTCAACTGAAGTTGAGAAAGTCGGGTATTCAACGGGAAAATCCCTTTTACGCATTTTTAGCAACACATGTTTTTTGGTAGAGTTCCAACATCTCGTGTAGGTTTTTATTGTGCTTATCATTTATATAAAGTTTGTCACTACTTGAGAACTAAGCTACATGAGAACTAAGCTACATGAGAACTAAACTAACACCTCAATCCAGCCCCACGTCCTTTCCCACTCCCACCCTGTCGAGAGAACAAAATGAAAGAAAATAAGTGAAAATGTCGAGCTCAAGGGCAGATACGCTTTTTGAGTTAAAAAAAAAGGTTTTTGTAATATTTTCTCTTTTTCTTATGAGGTAAACTACAGGTATGCATTTTAAATTTTGCTGTTTTTATAATGAAGTTCAAATTCAAATAGAAGAACCAGGTAGAAAATGGAGACAATTATCTATTTTTGTACATGTTTAAATGTTACATAATTACCAGACGTACAGCCTAATTTGTATGATTAATATGGAGTCGTTTGTGGCCTTTTCGGGTTTTTTCTTTCTTCTGGTTTTGCGTATTAGACAGTCGTTCCTGTGTGTCACCTTCAACCGTTATACATGCGTGCTCTACAGTTACTGTCTCTTTTGGCGCAGGTTTATCTTGAAAAGTTTATGGAAAGGTTCGATGTGCATAACACCACATTTGAACCACGTTATAATATACTCCGTGTGCAATTTTCCTCACAGCTTCCGATAGCTGGTCGTGATTTCTTAATTTCTACCGACTCATAAATCGTTGACAATGTGGACCAAACTTGTGTAGATTCCTAAAAACATTAAAGTAGTACGTCTACTGACTATAGGTAATTGTATTTACAAAAAAAAAGAGTCTTTATAATGACAGTTGCATTGTTTGTTTTCATTCTTTCTGAAGATTTGAATTGTGTCCTCATTTATTTTTCGGGACTTGTACCACTTCATACTCGGTGTGTTTAGGGTCTGGCTTGTCGTAGTCTTGCTCCGGGCTTTCATTGTCCTCAATTTCCTGGTAGTCAGCATGATGCTCCATAGGTGTTTCATGAACATTCGCTGGTTCCTCGTAGCCTCCCTCATCCAATGTGGTCTTGCTAGTAGTTGCCCTCTTCGCTCCCAGTTCCATGTACTCTCTGTTGCCGCCATCAGTTGACTTCTGTAGCTCCATGTAGGGATCAACGTTAGACACTTGCGTCTCGGTTCGAGTCGTTGGGCCCGTGTTGCGACATCTCTGCTTGCGGTTGCAAAGGCAGATGACAATGGCGGACATAGCAACGAGGAGGACGCCCCCAGCGGCCACAGCTGCCGCGATGGCCGACGAGTGAATTGTTGATGCCGTGGGGTTTATTATGGTTGGTGTTATTGGTGTTATTGGTGTTATTGGTGTTATTGGTGTTATTGGTGTTATTGGTGTTATTGGTGTTATTGGTGTTATTGGTGTTATTGGTGTTATTGGTGTTATTGGTGTTATTGGTGTTATTGGTGTTATTGGTGTTATTGGTGTTATTGGTGTTATTGGTGTTATTGGTGTTATTGGTGTTATTGGTGTTATTGGTGTTATTGGTGTTATTGGTGTTATTGGTTCCGTTGTTGATTCTGCCGATGTTGATGGGTATTTTGCTGTTGGCACAGATTCTGTTTGTAGTGTTTCCGTTTGTAGTGATGGTAGGTTTACTGAAGTGGTCTTTGTGGACATTAGTGTCGTGGCCATAAAGTTTGCTGATGACGTCGTGGGCGGTTGTAGGGTGGGTCTATTCGCTTCCGTAACACGAATTGGTCCGATTGTACAAGAACGATTCATATCAGGAAAATAAGTTGAAGTAATAACGCACTGGAACACGGCTTCGCTATCTTCGATAAGAAATGTCAAATTCAACGATGCAAACAGAGAGTCATCGTTGATGATCTTTGTCCAAGTGTACATCTTGGAATTCAAGCTGGTAGAAGGCTGGGAAACGTGCATCATAACTGCCGAGTTGCCGTACTCTGATGAACAGCGCATATTCAACTGTGTTCCGGGGTCCACAGTCATGGGTCCATTAGGGAAGCAGATAGGAAAAGACTGATCCGGGAAAAACAACACTGATAGCTGCACCCTTGATGAGGCTAAACCAATGCTTCCTCCCCTGGGTATAGGTTGACGTACGTCACATATATATTCGCCGGCGTCATTCCTATGCACGTTATTGATGGTGAAATCTTGAGTAATAAACCCGTTAGCCGCCTGTGTTGTCTCAAAGGAAAAACGTGGGTTCTGAGTCAATGTCGTTGTATCCCACCTGAGAGTCATTACTGGATCCGCAGTCCACCACGCCACGATGTGATCATTCTCCAGGTTTGTAGCCACGCACCTCATCTCAACTCGCCCGCCCTCCTTACGATCAGCCTCCGGTGTTATGATCCACGCAGTCACTGCGGGTTCTGCACTCACAACCATTATGGTTCTGTCGACATGAAGTACACACCAACACGACAGCAAATAGATATACACTGAAAACATCCTATTTTTAATGTTTTCAATTAACTATAGAAAACAACGCAGTGTAAAAATAAGCGTTTGAAATGAAGTTTATATAAGTGCGTGCAAAATAAACAGTTGCACAGAACATGTATTGCATGCCCAGTAATCCCGCATTTATTTCCGCATTTATTTCCGCATTTATTTCCGCATGAAATATGCATCATCGGCAAGCATTGGCAAGTTATACAACTTTGCCAACAAAGGAAAACGAAATTATTCTGCAGTTCGCAATGTCACAGAGGTCAGCCGTGTCGTACATGGCGTATTCATAAATCGAGCTTGCTATAACAATGCGCCCATGTACGTCTGGCAGGCTGCAAATTGCATGACTTTTGTGTCTAATACAGAGTCAGACCCAGGGGATTTTAAAGAAAAGCACACCCTCATATCAGCGGTTCGTATTACCCCATTGAAGCCAGAATTCATTCCTCACCCACCGGTTAATTGTAACAGCAATTATAAAGTAAACTCCTTTTTGTTATGAAAACACTATCGTATTTTTTAAATGAAACTTCATTTTCCCGAATTCATTTGTAGTTGGTGTATTATTTAAATGACGGCCAACAACATATATTTACATACACATTCATGGTCTGTCCATAAATTATCGGTCCAGTTTTCCGTGTCCCTGTTACATCCGACATATTTGTTTATATTTTATTTAGGACATTATTGGATTTGTTTCCTCTTCAAGAGCGATCATGTAAATAAAGCAATTACTCGAAAACAAATGACACTTGCATGGTAAATTACACAGGTCAAACGTAACTAGGAATTTTGTACTGGTGGTTTTTTTACACAGATGTGAACATTTGCATGGATCAAAGAATACGCCATTTAATTACACATCATTACCCCAGTGAGTTTGTAAGGATGAGTGACCTCGAAGTATATTTGTATAAACACAATTCGTCGGGAGAAAGATGGGATTTCCCCACACGACAAATATCATAATGCTCCCTTAGTTATGCAAAATACGAGGCAGAGAATTCACCTAAAATAAGTTCAGTAAAACCAGATACCAGCCACATCTCTATTGTGTTAGCGGTTGGCTTGGCATAAGCCACACGGAATTTTGGCTCTGAATACAATTCACCCTGGTACTATATTGTATACTGTACTCTGCGTTCCTGTTCGTGCGTGTCACGTGGGTATGGTACGCGCATTCCGTATCGGGCTGGTTGGTTTAGGATTTTATTTAACCGCAGTGTCGCACTTTTAAACTCTTATGTGATTTTAAGAAGACTATTCACTCTATATTCCTCGACTTCCAGACAAGGGGTGTCGTGGGAAAGAAGGGGGGGGTAGTACCACCTTCGTTTAACAAATGTAAAACTACAATTATTTATATTTACAGCAGCTGCAAGAATAAGCTTTATTGTCTTATCGATTACATTGATTGACAAAAGTTTCGAACGAAACTTAACAAATGATACGACATTGTTCCTCGTTTTCGTAAATGCATACAAATGAAATTATGGACCAATACCATCTTAAATATAAAACATTCATCTAAACTACTTTTGCTTACATGTCCAGAGCCGCTGTTACCAGAGTTGCTTTTATAATAATATCAAAGTATTTGTTTCCACTTTTTTATTTTTTTTTATTATTATTTTTAACTTATTGGGGTTGGGGTTTTTTTTTTTGGGGGGGGGGAGGGGTTGTCGTTTTTGTTAATCTCTAAACATAGAAAGTAGTATTAAAAAAAGTCCTAATAACACCAACTTAGCAGGAAATTTGTAATTTAAATACGAGGTCATACAAAAATAATTAAACAAATATATATCCACTATTTGACACTTTTTTAACTGTTTAGAAAAGAGTATTTACAAAATCTAGATATTTTTGTTTTATCACTCGGCTGCGCAGCAGTCAAATTTAAGCTTTATCTTTCATATATATTGCATATTAATGTATGTCTTAATGCTATATACAATCCACTATCATAGGAAAATAAAGCGGGTTATACTTGTGCGTTCCCTACTGCAAACAAACATTTTAAAGCCTGTCTGACGATCATAGTTCAGCATTCCGCTTAAATAATGTCTTAAATGAGTACATTACATTTAATAATACAAGCATATTAAACGGCATTGATAAACTGAAAGGCAGCTGATTACATATATACAATTTAACACTTAACATTAAATTTAATTTAATTTAACATTAAAAGATATTTTTTTTTTTTTTGCACGAAACATTGCATTTTTGTAACCTCATGCCAACCCATCCAAAATCTGTTCTTTCAATTAAATGTTTGCCTTGTCATTAATGCTTGGTGTTCTCAGCAGAAGGCGTAACACCATAAGCGAATTGTAACAGGAAATTCCTCGTTTGGACATGAGGTTTCACAATTCCTAACAATACGATTGTAAAAGCCAAATATCTGCAATGTTTTGACAAGAACGTCGTATCCTGTTTTCCCTCACCTTTAAATTTATAAACTTGTTACCTTTAGTATTTATATACCTTTGTAAAAATATAAAACAGTACTTCCTCACGACAAGCATCTGTTGATTAACAAATACAGATATAATCGTTGTAATCTTAAAACATTGGAATATATTTCCGCGTATCGAAACATCTCATGTTTTTTAATTGCTACCGAAAGCCCAACATTTTTCTGCAGGATGTACGACTTGCATAAGAAAAATTAAGCTAATGTTTTAAAACAAAAATATGCAGTTTTGGACTTCATAATTATTGGAATATTTTACATTTTCTTAAATTGCTACCAAATTCTGTACATTTCCCTCAGGAATTCTGCTTTCATAGACGATTTAAATAATCAAGTACAGGTACTTAAACAAATCTTGCATTTTGTACTTAAAATGTTTGTACTTGTAATTAGCATTCGGCCGCGCAGCAGTCGGTCTTAAGCTTTCTTTTTACATATTGCATAACCATATTAATTCAAATATTAATGATATTTACACTTTACTTTGTTATTGTAACCGGGGCGAGTGGTAGTGAGATGTATGGCAACATTATTTTAATGATCGACCACTCCCCGCACAACCGAGCGGTTACCGCTACCTAAAGTTTGATCTGAAATCGGGTGTGGAAGCAAGATTTGTCTCTGCATAAAAATAGTTTTATTTACTAATGTTTGATTTTCGATAGAGAATGGAATCTATATGTTAATAATTATATACATATATCAACGACTTAATTAAATTGACTTTAGCTACTAGAACAATATTGTCGCAGTAACTGATTCCAACCAATTTTGAAGGAATATTTCTTAAATTTTAGTATAAAGGGAAAATATCCTTCCAAATACAAAATCTTAATCAGCAAGAGAAAATGCTATTAAAAACAACATCAAAATATGCTCAGTTAAAACATTAAAACTTACCGGAACAGTTGCGGCCTCGCGATGTTTAGCAAAACAATTATACACAATAATATACATGTACATGTATAATTACATAAAGCATGGAACTACGGCATAACCGTAATACATGCAGAAAAAACACTTGTTCGGAAATAAGGTGTGGCCGGCAGCAGCGACGACAAGCGGTCAAGTGATCTACCCACGCTTGCTACTCTCCAAGAAAACTAACCAAATTTTGAGGAATGCGCATCTGAATCCCGTTGCATAACCTACAAGGAATACAAATGTTTTCACGCTGCATTCTATATGCAAATTACGCAGGAGAGTACAATAATAGGGCGCTCTGCATGGCATCGCTGCACATTTGTAAATCGAGATCGTGACAATATAAAAGAATGTTTAACAATAACATGGGACCAGATGACTATGTTAATCAGTCACGCTTAAAGGCTGTAGGTACATGTACTATGCTTAGTTCAGCAGGGCGTCCACGTTTTAAAGCGAATGCTGAGGGAACCCTCTTCTTTTGTGTAGGTCGTGTTCCCGGAATCTCAGGAATTATTTTTAGTTAATCTAGGAGGCATGTGTTAGGTAACAATAGTTTAGTATAGGATATGTAGGAACAAAACAAAGGTTCACCCTGCCTTAAATCGTGCTGGGTGTAATTGGAACCATACTGGATAGACTGGTCACATTATAATAATTGAAAAGCGCTTTGAGATCGTTGATACGATGAAAGGCGTTGTAATAAGCACGACTGGTATTGTTGTTATTATTATTATTTGTTTATAACAAAACAAGCTATATACAAAAGTTTATGTAACTGTCAAGTTCTATAGGCTACTCAGCATAAAAACACATTATTGATTTCAACAAATTTTTTTCTTTACCTTTTTTTCGGTAATTTTATGCCCAGCGCCCCATGGGAGACCACATTTTATGTAAACGGTTACCCTTAATAAAGATTAGAAATAGATACATACCAAAAAATCACTGGATTATTAAGTTCATTATTATGAACTCAATACAATTGTTAGGCAAAAGATTGTTTACCATTGCTCTTTTGTTCGTATGATGTGACAAATAGTGTAGCGAATGGTTGTAGTTGAAAACAGGTTGCCTGTATGGACCATATTCACAAGGAAGCCATTTTGGTTGTGTTCCCTGAATGTATTTTATAAATTGTGAACTGTTGAATGGGATAGTGCCAGACTATTTTTGTATTATAACCCCACTTTCAACATTTCTTTAAAAGTGATTTTAAAAATATGTTTAATTACAATGGTTAACTATTCCTCAGAGAAGACTGGTAGGCCTATACATTCAATGTCTGTCCTATACATTTTCTTTCAGTTCAGAAAATTAGATTTTACCTCACTTTCAATTTAATCCTTTTGGTCGACTCGTGAATAAATATAATACCCCTCATTTCTTCATGACCTGCGCGTACAACACAGACTCTGGTTGTAGATCCCTATCTGTATGTGGGTCTCCAGACTGCAGATTTAAGTCAGCATAGACGATGTGACCATTAACTGACTGATCGGGAGTTGCGTCTTGATTTGGCTGGACTCCGCTCTGGTTCCCCGGGAGTGAGATCTGAGCGTACCCAGCCTCCTCACTGGGCGGTGGTTGCGCCTCGTTACTCCCACCAACTTGGCTCCTCCTCTCCATGGTAGCTCCTTGGTTAACCGGTGGCTGGGGAGGGTCGCTTGCACGCTGCGACTTGGGTTTGTAAGCAGGTGGTTTCTTAGGGGCTTTCATAATCGGTGGAACCTTGGCAGTCGGCTTACGAGGTGTTTTGTCAATAAGCAGGTTGCCGTTGCTCTCTGGATCGGCAAAGTTGCTGTGTCTCTGCTCCGACTGGTTTGAGGGTGAAAAGCCATCTTCTTGATTTCCTTGCTTCGTAGGGGGTGTCTTGACGGGTTTAGCGTATACAGGTACAGTCGTGATGTCTTCTTGTCCGGTTACAGCTGGGGTCATATGCTGAGAGATGACGGCGTCTGCTCTTGGGTCTGCGTACATAGAGACGTTATTCCCTCCTTCAAGAATAGTGAGATTATCAGCTCCATGAAAACTTGGACCGAACGGGCCCGGAGGTTGTGTCTTGTGGGGTTTAGCGTACACAGGTGTAACCGAGCTTTCGACTTCTCCCGATGCTCTTGCAAGTGTCGTAACAGGTTGAGAGGTATCGGGGTAACCTCCTTGATTTGCGTACATGAGAACGTCACTTGCATCTTGACGAGTGTTGACATCGACAGCTTCATGATAACCTGGGGAAACCAGTCCAGGGTTATTGAAGACATTCAACTCATCGGCTCTGAGTTTGGTATTTGTCAGGTTGGAATTCAAATCATTGTGTCTCTGAGACTTTGGCTTTGTGGCACAAAGGCTCTTCCTTCGACAAATCAGAATAAGGATCAGAATGAGGACCAGTGCAGCTACTCCACCTGCTGATGCACCTGCGACGAGAGCTGTGTTGGAGTCAGATTGGGGTGGGTCTGTAGTAGGATTCGGGTTTCCACTTACTGTAGATTGCGTTTGCGTACCGTTCTGAGCTATCACGCGTACGGGCCCAATGAAACAGGAATGTTTTATGTCAGTGTATATCACAGATGGGATGCTGCATTCGAATGTCAGATTATCATTAGAAACATCGAATGTCAAATCTAATGAGCTCGATGATGTGCCATTAATGACTGATGCTTTCCACGTGTAACTGTTGGGCATTGATGTGCGCCTAACTGTGATTGGCGCCATACCTGTATCAGCTGAACATCTCATATTCAACTGTGTTCCGTTGTCTACTGTAATGGGTCCATCGGGGGAGCAGACAGGGAAAGACTCAGAGGCCAAGTACACTCTCAGCATGACTATAGCAGTGGCTACGTAATTGTGTCCTCCACCTCCCAAAGGTTCACGTACATTGCAAAAGTACTCATTGTTATCTTCCACACGTACAGCCGAAATGTAAATGTTTTGAACGATTTGTCTAGTAGTACCGGTACTTTCCAATATTGTCTCGTACGTAAACCGGTTTCTAGTTGCTACAGTCGTTGTATTCCATCTAAGTGTAACATTTTCCTGGCTATCTGTAGGGTCTTTTATCGCCCACTCCACGATGTGATCTGGCTCCAAGTTACTGGCCACGCATCTCATGTGAACCATCCCACCTATCTTTTGATCCCTCTCCGGTGATACAACCCACGCAGTCACTGTGGGTTCTGCACCGACAACGAACGAATCAAATCCGCCAAGGAAACAAAACACACCCATCACAGACAGAAACCCGCGGACCTGTCTTGCCATGACGCCGAAAGCAGCTTATAGATTGATAGAAGCAAATAGTTGTTATCTAAAACAAATCAATTTCGATTTCAATTTGAGGTCAATCGTGCCGTCAGCTAGTATCCCGATGATGACGGAATGCCTATTACTTCATTTATGATAGTCACGGATTTGTATGAGGTCTGCTCTCTCTTTTTTTCAGATGTACTTCCGTGTGCAAGCGCTAGCCAGTCAGACACCATTGAACTTCAACAATGAGACCCCACAATTCGGAGTTCATTTCATTTATTGACAGGGTCAGCTAGTAATAATATAAGTTGCGACATCCGCTGTAAAAGGAAAAGTTTAGTATAGAGAATATTGTTTGTTATGATGTATAGTCTTTATTTACGATTAATTCATTTCTTTATTCTGATTTGTCAATTTGCATGGTAATTTATGTGTATAGTTTATTACTGAGAGCAATTGGGGCCCATTACCTGATTGCTAACAAATTAGTTTGTCTTATTAGACAACAGAGGGCGCTATTTACAGAAATAGACTCATTGATACAAAATTGCGAGGACGTTTATCAGACTTGGGACGTTGTTTTGTCATCGTGTGAAGAGTGCCTAAAATCGTAATAATGTCTACGTTGTACAAGCTATTAAATTTGATGCGCTAATATTAATAATAAGAAAACACCGCAATACATTGTAAAAAGCTAATGATATAAATTAGTAATTCAAACGGGACTTTTAAGTTGTCTTATTGGTCGATATTTATTCATTCTACTTATCGATTTGCATGATACATAATGATTTGTTACTCAATGAAAGAGCCGTTATACAATTGCTAGACAACAGATGGCGCTATTTACAGAAATAGTTATGCCAGTGACACAGAATTTAGAGCTTTAGTCCAGGATAATGATCTGGGATGATGTTATAATGTGCTAAAACAAATACTAAAAAACGCAATATGTACACTTTGTATATACAAGATAAAGTTCTCTACTCCAAAATTCATTTTTAAAACGCATTACTTGATTGTCACTGTACAGCAAGTGCTGTTAATGTATAGGAATGATATCTACAGAATCAGGATATTAACAGTGTAGGTCACATGACAGTATTACTCAAAGATACGATCAGGGACAGGAGAGTTTTTCAAGGACGCGGCAATGTTTTTTGGAAGGCGACGGCTATCACACAATTCTTAGTGTGGCTTACTCCATTCACACAATCTACTATTATAGTGCTATATACTCGCATCTCCGAGTAAGAAACAGTGATTTTATTTAATTAACTGCTACAAACTCTCACTTTATTTGATACGCATGCTTATTTACTGCAGCTAAATACGAACATCAGTTAATTGCTACGTATTCAGTTTCGTCGTCTTGTCTCTCATTGTCAACCTCTGTTTCTGACAGTGTATTGCAGTACGTGTGCTGTGTTGTTGTAGATCCTCTAGTCTCGGGTTCCGTGTAGACTCTGTTGCCGTCATCCGTTGGCTGTAGCTCCATGTACGGATCGGCTTGTGGCGCTGAGACTGCAGTTGTCTTCTCATTGACACTGATGAGACGCTTGAGTTTGAGACTACGAAGAATGAGAAGGATGTTGGTGATGCAAGACAGTACGAGGAGGAGGATAGCAATCACGGAGGTAGCAATCCATGGGACTGGGAGAGATGGCTGAGAGGAGTCGGTCGTGCATGGGAGAGGTGTCTGGAGATGGGAAGTGACAGTCATTGGAGATTGATGTTCTATCACGCTTATAGGTCCAATGAAACAAGAATGTCTATGGTTGGCGTAAGTGACAGATGGGATGCTGCATTCGAATGTCAGATTGTCATTGGAAACATCGAGTGTCAAATCTAATGAGCTCGATGATGTGCCATTAATGACTGATGCTGTCCACGTGTAACTGATGGGCATTGATGTACGCCTAACTGTGATTGGCGCCATACCTGTATCAGCTGAACATCTCATATTCAACTGTGTTCCGTTGTCTACTGTAATGGGTCCATCAGGGGAGCAGACAGGAAAAGACTCAGAGGGCAAGTACACTCTAAGTGTGACCATAGCAGTGGCTACGTATTTGTGTCCTCCACTTACCATAGGTTCACGTACATTGCAAAAGTACCCATTGTTATCTTCCATACGTACATCCGAAATGTTTAAGTTTTGAACGATTTGTCTAGTACCGGTACTTGCGGATATTGTTTCGTACGTAAACCGGTTTTTAGGTGTTATAGTGTCTGTATTCCATCTAAGTGTAACATTACGCTGGCTATCTATAGGGTTTGTTATCTGCCACACCACGATGTGATTAGCCTCCAGATTCGTAGCCACACATCTCATCTCAACTTGCCCGCCTTCCTTACGATCAGCCTCCGGTGTTATGATCCACGCAGTCACTGTGGGTTCTGCACCGACAACGAACACATCAAATCCGCCAAGGAAACACAACACACCCATCACAGACAGAAACCCGAGGGCCTGTCTTGCCATGACGCCGAAAGCAGCTCTTAGATTGATAGAGGCAAATAGTTGTTATCTAAAACAAATCAATTTCAATTTTAATTTGAAGTCAATCGTGCCGTCAGCTAGTAGCCCGATGATGACGGAATGCCTATTACTTCATTTTGTGATAGTCGTAGATTTGTATGAGGTCTAATGTTTTTTTCCAGATGTACTTCCGTGTGCAAGCGCTAGCCAGTCAGACACAATTGAACTTCAACAATGAGGCCCCATAATTCTGGGTTCATTTCAATATTGACAGGGTCTGCTAGTTGCGACACATGCTGTAAAAGGAAAAGTTTAGTATAGAAGACTTTAGTTTGTTATGATGTAGTCGTTATTGAAGATTAATGTCTTTATTCTGATTTGTTAATTTGCATACAATTTATGAAAATTTCAGAGTTTCTAAACTTAGATAATGTGCTCGAGAGGTAAATAAAAGGTTTACAGTAAAGAACCAACACGGCAAAACCTGTCGTTTGGAGCTAAAAATCAATCGTTTTATTTGTGGTTTTTCCTGTTACATCGCCTTGTGTTACAATTTGTGCAAAATATGTTTTAAACCTGCCAATCATCTTCAGGAAACAATGACATGCCGTGTTTGGGCGCGGCTTTGATTAACAGAATATTATTACTACATGAAGTATGATTTCGCAATGTGAAAAGGCGACGCTAAACGCTTCCTTTGGTGATAAGACAAGTAGACGTCATTGTCTAATTTGGAAGAGAATCGCATTCTCCTTTTAAAATAAACCTTGATTGAAACAAATGAGCTTTCTCGATACCTTGGAATAGTACTCAAGCTATAAGACTAAACTAAATTGATGATACACTCTCATCTTACAGTTGAAAATGTCTAATATGATTAGTTATAATTTTATAAGTACCGCACAAATTAAGTAATCACTTTTGTGAACTATTATATTGGAACGTATATAGGTATTTCAAGTTGTTATATCGTTATAAGAGGTTCTCTTGGGGGCAAAATAATGTGCAACACACCACCACTGTGGTGTGGCACGGCACTGAGAAACAAATCCAAATTGTCATTGTATGGATACAAACTATATAGGTTCATGACGGGGGCAGTGGAGGTGGTGGAGGCGGTGGTGGGGGCGTAGACAGAGGGGGTGTACCTGGAGGTGGAGGGGCCTGTCTGTGAGGTACACTTGAGATACGCCCTCGTACATGAATCGCCTCATCCGAAGACATCGTAGGAAAGCCAGAGTCTAAGTAGGAGATGATCGAAGACGTACCCTGCTCGGCGACCACCGTAGACCTATGTAGCTCCACGTCTGCGACGATCTTACGCCTTTCCTGATTGATATTCGTCACAGATCTTTCCTGATCGGAGACAATCGCAGACGATTCCCGATCCATGACCACACTGTACATTGGTATACTGCATGCGTCCGATTCGGTTTTATCTTCGTCTGCGATTGCGTAGGCGTAGTCTGTAACGCCTTCTCGTGTCGTGAATACCTCAAGACTCATCGCGCGTTCGTCGTACGCGTTGGGTCGGGGGTGGACGCGTGCAACGGAGGGCACTCGGGGTCGCTTCTTCGTCTCTTTCTTGGGCTGAAATAAACCTGCAGGGGTGAAGAGCATGACGCAAGCAATCAAGCAGAGGACGATTAGTGTACCAAGAGAGATGGCAAGGGCAATCACGGTAGTCGTCTGGGTCTGGGTCGGTTCAGAGACTGGACTGACTGTAGTCGTTCCTGATGTGAATGGTTTTGTTCTTGGTGAAGTTTCTGTGTGGTCCAAGACTACGAAGGGGCCAATTGTACACGTTTTCTGTAACCCTGGGAAGTAGCGCGGGGATCTAATAGAACACTCGTAGGACACACCGTCATCTGTGAGTCTCGCCGTCAAATCCAAAGATCTTACAAGATTGCCATTGGTTTCCATTGCAACAAACGTCTCAGTAACATCCCTGTTGTTGCGTTGTAGAGTTATCGTTACCGGTGGCTGCCCTGGTTCGCTCGTGCATCTCATTGGAATCACATCACCGGGAGAAACAGTGAGCGCGCCGCTCGGTGTACAAACCGGGGCGCTGGTGGGGAAAACACTCTCCGTAACATTCACGTAGACGCTGTCTGTGGCCTCAACGCGACTCCCCCCGCCATCTTTGACAGATCGGACATTACAGACATAAGTCCCAGCATCGCCGAGTCTAAGACGAGAGATGTTCAAATGTTGCGTGATGACACCTGTAATCTGGTCAAAAGCCAGGTGGCTAACCTCGATATTATTGACGTAAGGGGCTCCATCCCACACCAGCGTCTTATTTGGTGTTCTCCATTCCACTATAGGACTTTGGCTAAGGCTAACGCCAATGAAGCTACATCTTAGTTTGGCGTTACCTCCTCTCCGTACATCAGTAACCGGCGTGATCAGTATTAAGTCTACGGACACCGACTGTGCAAAGACAACGGATTTACCGTTTAGCAAGAGGTACAAAACCACAATATCAAGCAGCAGTTTCATCTTTATCCGGCAGTGTTTTCTTTGTCAAGATAAAGTAATAAATCTTAGCACACGGAGACGGTGGAACACTTCTGGATCCATCCATGAGTCTTCCGCTGTAACATCTTTTCTCTTTAATTTGTCAAGTCAAATGCTATTTTGATCTATGATTGAAATCTCAAAATGACAGGATTCTTTTCTCAGCAAATATCGGGTTAAAACCTCTTCCAATGTGGGTTATTCATCGTTTTCTCACGTAGCATAACTGAACAATGTTCGTGTACAGAGCTGCAGTGTCAGTACTGAGTTCACCAAGTACTTCAAGTTTATTATCTCGTTTCCTAGTCACATAAAGAGTTGGTGACATCGGCTGCTTGCTCCATCACTTCGTCATCGTTTAAAGATAACAACCACTTTTTTTACAAAACAAATTTGTTATTTTGTGTGTGTGTGAACAATGGTTTCTTTTTGCTTAGATCCACATACACAAAACCAACATTTTTCTGTATAACGGGATACCTTACAACCAACAATGGCTAAGGGTATCTCTTTATTGTTAGTGATCACTCATGCATCTGCGTAAATATACTAGCCGTGGGAAAACTGATTCGGTTACCATGTCTCCCATAGCCGGCCTTGTGTGTAGTTATCTGCCGTCTTTATCCCGAGAGAGAGAAAAAGAGTCGAATCTTATTGTGCACATGCGCAGTTTGAATACTGAACTGCATGGATAGGGCCTAATCCAAATATGGGCTTGGAACAAGACGTTAAACCACAATAATGCTAATATTATTTATGTCTCTGAAGAAGACCTTGTTAAGATCGAAATATTAGGCCTTCTTAACTTATTTGATTTGTATATTTTAGGTCATTCCAGCCAGTAAGCAGTTTGCAGCAGTTTTAATCTTATTCATTATCTATTTTCCTTCATTGATCAACTGATCATGACCAACTTAATCTCGATTGTCATCATATGAATAACTTCTGCATATTTAGTTCACAATTTATTTATGACATGGCGGATTGTATGCATCGCTGAACTCATTACAGATAATAAAAACAAACACTATAGTGCCGTGGATAGGGTTACGCGATACCGATATCATTGCAGAAATATTGCTAAATTTATTTATGGATACGCGAAACGATCATGCAATTATATGCAAGTATAATTATATGTGCATCGAAACGTTTTTGCATTCCAATCTATGCATTGTAAACATAAAATATGAAGAATTAAATGTTGTTGTAAGATAACTTTTGTTTCTATATTCGGTGTATAGAATGAGATTTTGTTTCTTTCCCCGTCTTTGGTTGTGTTTTTGGTTGTTGCATTAAGTTATGTCTCAATTGGCTAATTAGTGTCGCAGACCAGTAAATAAAGGGTGGCCCCCAAAAAAACCAGACAATTAACATATCTCAACGGACAAGCACACTTTCACTACCCTGAGGCCACAACTAGTATACAATGAATGGAAAGGCTTTCTAGAAGAAAAGTGATGATATCTTTATTTGGGCTAGTAGTATGGTTTTATACCTAGCACGAAATCAGACCGATGGGCTACCCCCTTGGTCCCCCGTATCAATACACTCTCTGGACTGTTGTTACCTAACGCGCCCCTAAAAACCTAAACAAATCTTCGGTGAAACCACAACATTCCGCAAGCACAATGACCACCACAAAGGAGGGGCCGGAGGAGGAGGGGAGGGGGAGGTGGGAGGGGAGGGGTTTCCTTCCTCTTACATCTTGCTTGTGTGAGTAGCTTCAGTCCATGACCCTATTTTAATACATTTAAATTGGTTGGTAGTTATACAAACTACGATGACTACCATCTGGTTTGGTTTAACAACGCTAATTGAATTGCCAAAATGATCACTATTTCTGTACATGCTCTATTATGATTGTAGTTTTTGCAGGGTGCATTGCTGATTGTATAGCTTCACGAATAGAAGGTCGTGTGATGAATACTATTCAAAACCGACTATTGAATTGACCCGTGTGATGGTTTTTGTCCAGGAGGCACGCTAGCGTGAACTTTGCCCGAAACGTGGAATTGCAATTGCAGTGGCTTGATTTAAGTACGTAAGCTTAATAATATAACAGGTGTAATTATACTGCGCTTAGTTTTCGCGACTGTTTGTATGGGAAGTCTGGTTCCACGCCGAGCTTCTAAATCCGCCGGCTAATTCCCGTACTGTATAGAGAACTTCACTGCTAGTATGCTGCATATGGTGGTTCATCGAGAAATATACGTTTTCGATGGAGCCACGTTGAAGGTAAGAACGAAATTAACAGGCAGTTTTTTTAGTTGAATACTGTAGTTTCTACCGTAAATCAGTCCACAGCCATTATTGGAATGATTTTACCAAAGACTGTAGTAATTAACGTACACTTTTGCACTGGCCGGGATGCAGGACTAAAATCCATAATTCTAATTCAGCGTTCGGGCTCGATAGTAGTATTTTGACGTTGGTCTTTTATTCAGATGGCCTTGTAATTGTCTCTTCCCCCCCCCCCCCCCCCTTCATGATTTTCGGTCATTTTATTACGCTGCAGTTAGACTGAAAGGGTGTTATACTGTAGTTTTGCACTTTTTCAGTTTCAAAAACAGTATTTTTTACAGAATTTATTCATTTTTCATACAAATGGTTTCAAATACGGTACGTCACATATATTTTGAATATTTTCATGCAAGTTGCTCCAAAGTGCCGTTGTAAATGTAATTTAACTGTATTACCTATAGTATGCTAAGATTATGACAATGGTGCCGTTTCCCCCAAACCCCAGCTTATATAGGCTTCGTTCCGGCTCCATTACCATTGCCAAACTGCACGAACGAAGCCAAAGACGGAGCTGAAGTTCACCTTTGTGGGTTTTTTTCTTTCCAATCTTTGCACTCACTAGGTATAAATTCTTCCTCGTCCCGTGGGAAATAACTCAACCTGGGAGAAAAACAACTCTTTGCGGGGACAAATTACTGAGTGTTTTAGAAGTTCGTGGTTGACATTGGATTAAGGTTTAAAAACTCCATTAGGGAGTTTCTTTGATGCGTGAGCGATGGGCTTCCTGAAGAATCTAGTCCGTCTTAAGACGGTTGATTTGAATCCAGAGTACGCGCCACTTCAACGATGCCTGAGCACTCTTGATCTAACACTCCTTGGTATAGCGTCAATGATGGGCGTGACTTTATACGTCTTAACAGGTATAATCGCTAAAGATGCTGGTCCGTCGGTCATACTGTCTTACATCATTGCTAGCGTCGCTGCCATGTTTGCTGCTATGTGTTACGCAGAGCTCGGCAGCATCTTCACCAGGACTGGCTCTGCGTATATCTTCGCCTATTCCACCATCGGCGAGCTACCGGCGTTCATCGCTGGTTGGAGTCTCATTCTTGAGTACCTGCTGAGTGTCGCCATCGTTGCCCGAGGGTGGTCCGGTTACCTGGATTCGATACTCGACCACCGATTACAGAATTTCACCCGGGATGTGATATTGGGAGGACAGTTGTGGGAGACGCCTGTGATGGCACCATATCCCGATCTAGTCGCTGGAATGTTGACTCTCTTCTTCGTTGTGATTATCGGACTCGGTGCCAAAATCAGCGCCAACTTCAACAAGGTCTGTGTGGCTATCAATATGGCCATTGTTTCTCTGATAGTCGTTGGTAGTTTGGTGTTTGCTGATGGAAGGAACTGGTCTGATCATGGCTTCTTCCCTTATGGATTCCAAGCGACGTTATCGGGCGCCGGCATTGTATTCATTGGCTTCATAGGATTCGACGTCATCGTAGTCTTATCCGAAGAAGCCATCGATAGCCAAAACGGCGTTCCCCGCGCTGTGGTAACTTCGATCGTTGTGGCGACATTGGTGTACATCCTGGTGTCTTTAAGTTTAACCCTGGCTGTGCCCTATTCCGAGATTGATCTGCGAGCAGTCCTGGCAACTCCGTTCTTGTATCACGACTTGCCTTGGGTGAAAAATGTCGTCGATGCGGGAGCTCTATTTGCCATGAGCGGTTGTCTACTGTGCTACGTCTTTGCTCTTCCAAGAATGGTTTACGCCATGGCTGTAGATGGCGTCTTCTTCAAAGTCTTCGCTTACGTTCATCCTGTCACCCACACGCCACTACTAGCTACCATAACCTTTGGAATAATTTCTGTACTCTTAGCAGTATTTACTGATATCGAAATGCTGTCTAGTGTTCTATCCATCGGTACCCTTACGGCCTTTACCATGGTAGCAGCCTCTGTCATGGTCATACGATATAGGCCAACACAGTTTACTCGTCAGATCCAGGAGATAGCCTCAGTACCACCATGGATGGACGACAGTGACCACGACACTGACACAGACAAGGCCAGTTTCCAGCACCCTGTGGAGGACCAGCCAATTCCCGGTGGTTCACTGAAACCCGCGTTCCGCTTCCTGACTGTCATGGCCCGCTGTGAGCCTGGAATAGTCCCCATGACCTGCTTCTTGGCTACAACCTGTCTCCAGATTGCCACAATTTTTGTCATCGTCGTCTTCCTCGACAACATACGATCGGGAGACTGGTGGGCTATTCTCCTTGTCATAGTATTGGGCAGCTCGGCTATTCTGTTGGTTTTACCTATCCCCCTGCATGAGCAGATGGAAACCAAATCGAACTTCAAGGTAGGTGGTTTAATTCAGGAACTCGGGGAAGATAAACAGCAGGTGTATCTTGAGGCGCGGCGAGCTTATGCGCCAACTAAATTAGCCAATGATCACAGTACATGCAACCATCTGAAATAGGCCTTCATTTTGGGATGCATGTGTGCCCCTAACTGCACACGAAACGATCTAACAGGAAAAACTGTCAAAAGACATCGAATGTCTGGACTGCTTGAAAACAAATTAAAATATTTTAATCTATTTTCGGAATTTAACTCTAAATTAGCATGGGGAGTAATAACGTCATTACAAGTGGGTCAAATAAACTCATGATGTACAGTTTAGCTGTGTACGGTAGTTAGCTGATCATTTCCCGCTCTGGTTTTCTTGCTAGACACCGTTGGTTCCTTTGACGCCCATGTTGAGTATTATGTGTAACATAACTCTCATCATGCTCCTGTCTCCAGCAACATGGCTTGGATATTGTATCTGGAACGTCATTGGTGCGTATACTTTATACTTTCAACATAGAGAAGTCGTTTGAGGCAGCACCATGTCACGGTGGTACATTCTTTTTGCGAGTTGTGTGGTTATAAAATGAACCGGAGGAAACTCAACGTTTGAGACAGTATGCTCCGCCCGTCGTCAGGAGACTGACTAGATTTCCAAAGGTGAATCGAGGCTATATGGAAAATACCAGTCACAAACAACACGCATCACCGAATATTTGTAACCCAGTTTTTGCCGAGGAAGATTGTTCATGCTAAGCATATTTTTGTGATTAGCAGCTCTATAAAATTGGCCCTAGATTTGACCTCTATTTTTAAGAATTGTTTTCTTTGTTGTTTTGATCCAACAGGTATTATCATCTATTTCCTGTACGGCTATTGGCAGAGCAGCGAGAACATCGCTGTGAAGACAGTCTCGTTCTCATCCAAAGAAGAGTACGTTAGACTTAAGACTGACGATGAGGGCGCTCCACAGTGCCTCGTCATGGAAGGATCACTCAACATGCCACAACCGCGCAAAAAAAAGAAGGAAGAACATCTTGAATAAATCAATAATTACACCAGTGGCATACGCACAAGGTCTTGAAGTGGAAAGGGGGTCATTAGGGATGAAGTAGGCGGTACAAATTCCCAATGACAAATTTCGATAAGTACTCCTTTAATTTATAGTTCTGTTTAGGGAAAACATATTCCATTTCTATTTTTGTTTCATCTTTTGCTATTTTTCTATATTTATTTATTTAGAGCACTTATAGAAACTGTTTTATCGTTATTATTATATTATCTTAATTTTGTTTTCAACTATTTTGTTTGCTTTGGGTGCCTGGAAGTTTTATGAATTCAAGATTTAGTTAAGTTGTTTTTCGAGAATCCTATTGTTATTCGAATTTATATTATATAACTGTAACCGTGGTCGATTTTTTTTTTCTCCTTAAAATAAACAAAACAAGTCTTCCACAATTTGTAACTATCAAATATTCCATGTAGTAATCGAATAGAACACGCAATAATTGTGTGTCTACACCTACTGTACTTCCCGATCGAATGTGAGAATCTTACGTACTGTGCTTCCCCATCGAATGTGAAATTCTTTGACAGAAAGGTAAACATTACACCTGTTCATTGTTATAATTATTGACAGGTCAATGGATTTCAATTATCCCCAGATTACCGCTATGGCCTTGCATTTTTGCATGTTATAGAATGTTACCCAGCTGTGAGTTTGTGATTGCCTCTGATTTTGTTTACTCATTTAACTCGCAATACCCACACATTTGTCACCCCTTACGAAAACGATAGCTATGTTCTGACTAGACTTGATGACAAGTCGTTAGATAGTCGGGTTTAATCCGTGTATTTCAGTCGAAGTTTATCGGCACGACTGGTTTAAGACTAGTAACGTGCCATATCTAACTTCGAAATTGGGAACGAGGCAACCGCAACCTCCCCCCTGTATACCGAGTGGACCGCTATTACCGACTTGGCACCAAGTCTATGTTCTGACTGAAATAATTATATATTTGAGGAGCTAAACTTTTGGCCCAAGTTGGCCACTTTCTGTATGCATAATTAATACAACATGTATTTGAAAAATACAATTATAAAGTATTTATCTTATTCCGTTTTTTTCATGAATGTTTAAACAGTGAATTTCATTCAAGTTTTATTAAACTCTTGTCCCATATAAAAGACTTGCTGCTGACCAATCAGGGATTGCCTTCTGGGAATACCAGGGCAGGGTTATCCTACATCACACGTGATTGGCTGGATGTTTGTGATGATATCAACAGGATGGGAGCAGAGTGGACAGGTATATGAGGGATCTGCTAGAAAATTACTCTGAAAAAAAAATACGGAAATAAGAAACTGAAATTGTGGCATATTTCATTCTACATTCCCCTGAAGATCATAACCAACTTAGCAATTACTAATTTGTAGCGAATTCGGTCAAATTTAAAGGTATGATACACCATTGGCAATTGCTTGAATTATCAGGAATTATCAATTAGTGCCCATTGTCTTTTATAGTGTATAAATATTAATACACTAATTCCTAATTAAATGATATTGATATTTAATAGATTCAACTCACCTGAATGCAATAATTACAAAAGACATGATGGCAGCCTATATGCCTTGGTGTGGTCGGCCATTCTCCACACACTGCACATTCTTTGTACAAACTCTTATCTCTTTTTGATACCATTTCTCCTGCCTTGAGCCTTTGGGAAGGTGATGGCCGGAAGAGTTTTCGTTGAAGGAAATTACGGATGCGTCTGAAGTTGACGAAGGGCAGGAGAAAGAAGAGGAACTCTGCAAAGCCGTGCCACAGAAGTTCTCTGGTCATGAACTCAAAACTGACCTATCAGGTAAATAAACGTAGATAATGTTCAGTTTTGTAGTACCTGTAGATTTCAATTAATTAATATCGGTGAAGTTATAAACAAGTGCAAGGTTGGAATTGTCATACCTGTCTGACTGATTGTCTTTTAGCAAATAGAGCTCTGATTCCTAGAAGTCGCTCATGGAGAAACTGGTAGCGACCATCTTGCAAAAAAACTAAGAAATTTACCAGAGAAGCCACACTCAGCAATTTCTCCAATAAATAAACCACCTTCCATATCTGCAAAATAACAAATTCATTGAAAAATTACTTACAGTTCTTTGACAAACTGGAAATTTGTTAATAGATGACTTTGGATATTTGACAATTAATTTATTAGGGAAGTGCACAAAAGTATGCATCCAAAATAAAACTAGAAATGAAACCTACTTTTCTGAAAGCTTCAATGTGATTGGTGGAACTAGAGAGGTCAGCTGATCTTTCCTGCAGCCACTTTGCACCAATCAGGATACAGGCATACAGTAATCGTTGTCGATGACCTAGGTCAGAGGTCATTAGAGCCTCATTGCCATATTTGATATTCATTATACGCTGACCCAGCGTAGCACCGATTGTGTTGATTGAGAACTGTGAGAAAGAAAGAAAACAAACTACAAGTGCCTGTCAGGACAATAAATTTAATGACAAATTTGTTTAAGCAATTCTTGAAAGTGAAAAATGTAAAGTATTATTTGGTATTGTTTATTCTCCAAAGATGTAAATATGTAAAGGCACAGGAAAAGGATCAAAAATTGTTATGATTTTAATATGATTTTTTTTTAGGTATACATGTATAATGGCACACTACCTACCTGCCATGTTATAAGTCTCAAGGCGGCATTCAGTTCTGGCTCAATATATGCAAGCACACCGGGCTAGTAAAAAGAAGAAAAAAATGATGATTTGTTAAGCTGCTGTAGTGTACGTGGTTATCATAATCAAACTTTTACTTCAAAGATTATAGAGCTTAATGCAAGGAAATTACATTAAACATGTACAAAACACACAATTTTCTACTCTAGGAAAAACAATAAATGACCTTGGAATTCCAAAATCCCAAATAATAACACAGAATGCCTGATACTTGTTACTAATACTACTTCACCTTGAAAAATTGAAAGATCCTTTGGAATTGAGATTTGAGAAGCTGATAAAGCTCGCTGTCCAACTGACTTGAATCCAACTAAAAAGAAAATTAACTGATTACACTTTACACAGAAAACGTTGGAATGGAATAATGATATTACGTATAGTTTAGTAGTATCATGGATGAATTCTGCTCTTATTCCTCCATGATATGTACACTTAATTACAACATAATTGGCGGGGCTCGCGGGACCATGGAGGAATCCTCCATGGCGGGACACAGTAAACGATCTCGTCAACGACAACGGTAACATATTTCACTCAGAACAAAAGTATTTAAAAAAACGTAAAGTTGACGATATTTATACATGTTCAAACTACACCTAATAATGCAAGTATCTGCTCATAATAACTCTATGTACAATATATAAAAAAAACATTCCTACCAACCTGACTCACTCGAAGTACAACTTTACTATGTTCAGTTTGTTTATTTTTCGTGGGGGCTGCCATTTTGTTACTGTTAACAGCGCCCTCAAGTGTTAATAATTTGATTTTAAACAGCCGTCGGGTCTAACCCCAAAACGGGGAAATTGACCAATGAACGAGCTCGTTCTATGCACACATGCATTGATGCGAATTGTTTGAATTTGACTTCGCTTGGGCGGTCAGCTGGCTGCTGAATGGTGAGTGGACGTTTCGGTTCTTTTGTGGTGTTTACTGAACGTGAGTATGCAACTTGTCGTTTACCGTGCTGAGTGCTAATTCATTGTTGTTTACTTGGATTCAGTGCTATTTTGTGTTCTCCATGATCCATGTTTAACCGTCATGAAATGGTTTTTAATAAACGTTTCTCTTCATAGCTAGCTCCATGGTCCGATTCCTCCATGGTCCGACCATGGAGAAATAAGTGACTTATTTCTCCATGGTCCGACCGAGTTATACTGGACCGTCCCTAATTTTATAGTTATCGCTTTTTTAACATTTGGACATGATCTGGAGTCCGAGCGAAAATAAAAAAGGATAAAGTCTTAAATTCATAAAAAAACAACACTAGCGTAGCACTAGCAGTAGCACTAGCAGTAGCACCACAAAATCGTCTAAATAGCCTGCCCTTTCATATGTCATGTCCAAGCCAAGGTGAGGTCAACTTAACGGGCTTCGCCTTCGGGAGTTTGGGGGTATGGGGCTCCCGACTGTGGGCGTCGGAAGCCCCGTACTTCGGGGTACTCAAAACCTGCAAAACAAAAAGATTTGCCGCCAGTCTTCCAGCGAGTACTGAAATGTCGCTGTTCGCCATAATTAGATGGTGCATTGTGGGGTGCCTGTGACGTCACAGGCCAAAGTGTATCGATCGTGTCATAAACATACGTAAACAAGCACGTGGCCGGGTTGCGACTTTTTTAAATGCACCAGTAACAAGCTAATATTATTACATATAGAATTATGCTAGGCACAAAGTCTTTATTATATTATACACAATGATATAATTATTATTTTAAAACCACGCAACTGAGCAAGACATTGCTGTACTCTTGTACTGTACTCTGCAGTGGATAATGAACCGGATTATTAATTCGGAGGCGCGAGATCGAATCCCATGAAAACCCAATTAATTTTGTAATTTTTATTTATTGCTATTTTTTATAGGTTTGTATATTAATTTGCAACATTTTCCTTTTACTAATTTGTGGTTTGTGGAGGATTTTTTTCCAAGGGAAATAAAGTCTGAGAACCCGACTTGCAACTCGCATATGCTTTAGTATATGACCATAGCTCGTTAGTGGTTTGAACAAAAAATATCGCGGCCGGGTTGCAGGATAAGCAGCGACTGTTTTATGAGATGGCACAAGCTGTACTGTGGCTGCGTCTCCTTGGCACGATCATGTTTCTTTTGACTTTACTAAACAAGTTATTTATTTATTATCAGTTAACAAACGGATTAATAACAAGTAAAAGTCATTAAAAGTCATTAGCTTTCAAAATTTTCATCTTACTACTTACTGGGCCCAGGCACTAATTGATAAAATTTAACCACCTTACCTTTTACACTGAGTAAATACACCTTTGATCTTGCCTATTAGAATTGTCTCTCTCAGATCCCCCACCCACAGAGCTTTGAATTATGACATGGCATCCATTATCACTATCAGTCATAAACACAGGTGTCACAAGCAAGTTTAATCTGATCAGGTGTTTTGGACCCCCTTCATTGACTATTGGAGGTAACGCTACACAGCTACAGTTTATTTTAGCTGTAATCAATCGGAGATCAGGAGTTCAAATCTCCAACATAATACCCCACTTTCCTTAATCACTTTAGCTTAGATTAGAATTAACAGGTTGCTCCTGGGATAGTTTAGGGGTAGTCAGTGTGACCATTAGTGAGACTGAAATACTCAACATTTAAATGGATTCACCCGAGTCTAATGATGCTAATTTGGCCACAGAGGCCAAAGATAATAGTGATCATCATGACGTTGAACTTGAAAGTGACGCCGGTGACGTCGACTTTAATAGTGCAGTTAAAACGGGCAGTGATGCAAGTCCGTCTTTGATAAAAAAAAAGCCTTGGTATTGTGTGTTACAGGTATTGGAATGATTCTGGCTAAACCCGTTCATTTATTGGATATTACATGAAGTCGTATTGTTTTAAGATAACCACAAAGTCCACACTTGTGTTGTTGAACTTTAGTGTATTCTTAACTTGGAAAGTGTCTAAAATTGTGCTATTCATTGGACAGCTTTGTGTGTAAATCTTCTGGGAGTGGTTCATCATTCCAAAGAATCAAGATTGTAAAGCTAGAAGATATTTTCCAAACATCTGATTCAATTTGTATGTGCTTTACACATGATGTCCTGCTGCTTAGCTCTCTGGTAATAGTTGGATAGATTATCTTGCTGTTCTAGCTTACTGCAAACAAGTCGTGTGTTTCCTGGGAAAAGATTCGTACATGCTCATCTTCTAAACTGCGGAATGCTGTTCATTTATTTTGTTTGCACCACCAATTGCATGGTAAATTGATTCAAGACAAGCTTGGCAAAAAGAGAAAGTTTCTGAAGTGTCGCATCATTTTTAGCTCTGAATTTTTGCACTGGATCTCTTGAAACATGGAAAAGGTTACCATAGTAATGGAGACTACAATTGATGTTCTGAAGTGATGGGATCCAGGAAACAAACTTATGTTGTTGAAATTGTGATGATAGTAAGTATAATAAATTTTTATTTTCATTTAATATTTATTATTTTTCTTAAAGTCTTGCTATAAAATTCTGAATTAATTTGATGGAATCACAATAATGTACATCTAATATCTAAAACACCTTTATGTTTATGTTTATTAAAACATAAAGGGATTTAGATATCATTGAATGTACATTTTTGCACTATTTACTCTGTTGGTTATGGTTAGGTCCATTAGTTTGGTTATTATAAAGATGATGTGTCATTAAGCTACAAATTTACAAACTTAAGGAACTTTTCAGTTCACACCTAAGCAATATCAGATGGAGTGCTTTATTTGTTGACAAAACAAATCGTAGCAAACAAAATATACCTGCATGAAGTCTTAGCAATAGCATGCCATCTGCATTTGCAGTTGCTAAGATTTTAACTTTGAGTTATCAGTATGTTCCGGAGTAAATCTCTATTGACTTAAAAACTTCAAAGACCAAACATGCTCCCACCGCACATGAGGTACTCGCAGCCTAATGCCTAACTTGATGATTTGCATAACTTTGGAAAGAGGTGGAAGCAGAACTCCTAAATTGATTTCAAATTAATTTATTCAAGACCTATAAAGTAACTTTAAACTTTCAACCCTAAAATAAAGTTTCTAAAACTAAAACGAATTCGACACTTTATACCCGTGCATTGTTATTCTCAAGGCATCCATTTCTGATCGTCCAAGTACTACAAGTATTCTTGCAAAATTCTTCCCACTTTGCACAGGCCACAGCGATAATATGCTTGACCAAATTAACACACAAACCCTTGGGCAAATCTAGCCTGTCACTAAGCAACGGGACGCTATCAAGTAGCGTCCCCTGTGATCGCTGGGGTCGTTCGGCGTGGGTAAACGCCCACTTTGAAACACTCGGCTTATCAAAGGTGTACTTTATCCACGGTACAGGTGAACTCGACCACTTGATTGACTGGGCGATGCACGCGCGTACACATACAGGACGCTTACAATTACACTGGTGCACAGGCGACTGAACGTAATCACAATAGACTAAACGCTTGGGACCAGCGACGTATACACGTTGGACTGTGATTTTGTCAACGGCAGTCTAGTCTCAACGAACGTACGTAACGCTGGATTTTAGAAAGGCAAAAAGCGGAATTTTCGCACTAGCTTTTTGTTGGATGTTCGGTTTACTCGATGGATATCCACGTGGATTGAATCGATTCTTTTGTCGGTACGAAAAAGGCGGATATGCTTTGTTTTATCAACTTTTTAGATCGTTCTCGCTGGAGCCGGATTTCGGAACAGGTTGTCGCGTTCCCTGACTCAAATGTGCTACTTTAGCAAAGGCCATTTGTAGAGTTGTCAGTCTATATCTTACGTTGTGTCCGGATTTTAAGTCTGCAATTGTGCAAAGCTATATCGACGTTTTATCCTTTGTACTAGTCTCTAATTCGAGTCGGTCGATTAACTTGGATTAAGCTGCACATATATCATTAGTACTTGTCATGTCTATAAACGGAGACGAACGACTGGAGCGAGTCATCCAGGTTTGTTTTTAAAAATTTGTTTTAAAAAGTCAATAATATTTATTTGTTTAAATTTTATATAGTTCCGTTTTATTTTGTGGGATTTAACCTAGAGAATTTGTTTTGATACAAATAAAATATTGTTATAGCTTTCATAATAAATTATTAAAAAATGTGAGTCTAACAAAAAAAAGCAGCAAGTTGAACATTTCCAAAGAATATTGGAAATATTTGTATTGTAGTTAACAATAACAATATTGTTTGTTATTTTAAAAAAAAATCTAACTTTTATTTAATTGTATTAAAACCAAAAAAACTTAGTGATGAAAATGTGCATTTTATTTGAACAATTTGAAAAATGAAACTGCCAATGGATAATTTGCTATAATTGGTTGAGATAACATCTCAACTATTCAGCCTCTCCACAATTGCCTTGATTTTGACCCAAATACAGATTAATAATCTCTGACCACAGATACTATTGATAAAACAGTCGTTAATAATTCCCTGACATGCTTAACATCCGCCCAACACGTTGCCCATTATGAGCCATGATTGCAATGAGGTTGTACCGTTGCCATGGTTTCATGTAATGGCCCCTGGATGGGGTGCCTTTGTTGGGAATTTTAACCAGTCATCCTATGATGCCCTTTAGTTGTCATTCACCATGTACTTGATTGACAATGTACCCAGAAATCCTTTGTCCACTTAAAGGTAGTATACACCATTGGTAATTGCTTGAATTATCATGAATGGGTAGATTTGGGGGGTTGTATTTCATAGTAAATATCGTTTAACTGACTTTTCCGAAGTTTTACAATCATGGATGCCGAGAAAGGCACGAAAAACAGCGTTTGTTTTCAACCTGGGTCGAGCAGTTATTCTTATGTTATCTTTGTTTTTTCGCGCTCGCCGTCCGGCAATCACGAATTTTTCTTTAAAATTTTATTTTTTTGAAAAATTACAGGATATCTAGCGCAATCATTTTGCTAGATGCCTAGAATCATTATTTACTTTCAATTGAGTAAGGTATTTCTTAATAATTTGGTAGTAAATATTTTTGATATCTGCAAATGGTGTATCCTACTAGTACTACTAGTCCATTCAATTATATTACAATGTTAGACAAACCAGCATCAGTTTCTTGTTAGCCATTATCAGTGTAATGCACATAAATTTGCAAGATTTCAATGCCAGCATCTTTGCTCAGCTAACTGCTTGCTACAGTCATTATGCTGGGTAAACAAAGGCCTGCATTTCAGATGCATTGAATTTGTACTTGACTCCAGGAATTTTTTCAAGACAGAATATGTTTTTATTTAGGAGTGCATTTGTTACAGAATTTCTTTAAAAATTCTGAGGTATTTTATATGGCTTGCTTGTACATGTGTTACGTGCTGAATTTAAAACTATCCTAGATGCACAATAACATTGACTCCCTAGTGTGCACAAAACAATATTGAAATTTGAAGATTTTATCATTACTGTCAAAGAAATTGTTAAAAAACAGTGAAACCTTTTATTATAAAAAAAATATATAAAGAGAAAGTTTTTGCAAACTTCTAAGGGAGAATTTTTTTGTTAGAGGTACAGCCAGGTAATTGCCTTTGTTATGAATATTACACGAATATTACAAGGCTGTACGGTAGTTTGCAATGAAATATTCAAGACATGCAATTAGCTTGAATGGGTAAATGCAGTGTAATTAATTGGCTTCAAGGTAACGCTCGTGAAGAACAATCAACTATTAAAACTAGCCTTGTTTAATATTAGCTGTTCAGAGAACCAAGGACGATTAATAGCCTAAGGGCGATTTTGAAATTGACAGTGAAAGCTTTTATGATTATAACAAAAGGTTTGTGAAAGCTTTTATGATATACACAGTATAACAAAAGGTTTGTGCAAACTCCTAAGGGAGACAAAAACATTTAGAGGTGGTTGTACTTGTTTTATTGTCATAAATAGTACAAGGCTGTACTTTGCAATGAAATATTCAAGAGGGAATGCAATTACGGTAGTACGGTAGCTTGATTGGGTAAATGCAGTGTAATTAATTGTCTTCAAGGTAACGCTTATGAAGAACACTCAACTAACCAAGCTAGCATTGTCTGTTATTAGCTGTGCAGAGAACCAAGGACGGTGATAATTAGCCTAAGGGCAATTTTATCTAATTCTGTGAGAGTTTATGGCAAATTGTCAGCTTGAAACATTGTACTTATCACTGTGCATTCATGCGTACATTTATATTAATAAATTAACCCAAACCCTGCCAGACACAGTTAAGTGCATAGTCTGGTGCACTTTTATGGATTTAGCTGTCAACAACAAGGTATAAACAACAACAGTCTGAGACTAGACTATGAGAGCTAATCCCTATCGAACAATGACAGAAATGGATCCTGCTGCATTGTGTGACCACTGACTCTGAAGCAGTTTGACCTTGAGATTTCTGACCTGATGGCTCTTGCTACACTCTGCAGCCAAGTCACTTTGACAAACGAAGCATTCTGAAGCTTTTGGCAGGGTTTCTAGCCTAAATACCCCGAAGGGTTAGGGTTAGGCGTGTTCATGCGTCATCCGTTTTAAATCTCGGGAAAAACTTTGCGTGTATATATACGTCCTCCGTTACAAACTAGTTAAGGCTTTGAGTTTATGTCGAAATATTTGCTGATTTGTTTTGGGTAGATAAACTTTCTTTCTGTGGTTGGCTCTTCCTGTTGTAGAACTGTGTTTTTAGTTGTAGGTACAATGTACAAGTGTGGTAGGGACTGATAAACATGACAGGAAATGAACTTTGTTATCAAACGTAAACACATTGGGGGAGCACATGGCATGCGTGGATTGGCACTTGTTGTAATTGATGCGTGTGCACACACTCGTATAATCTCTAAAGAGAAAGTGGTAATGGGGTGTGTTCTGTGTACATGTATGTTACAAAGACTGTATCATGCATGAATGATGTTATTTGTAATGGATGGCTTGTTCCAATAGCGATGCAATTAGCGTCGAGTATAAAATGTGTTCGTCGTGAATGTATTGCCAGTTCAGCTTTTGTGATGAATAGCGTTCACTTCAGAAAATGGCATGCTCTGACTTTCAATTGGTAAGCCAATCATACCACATCTCGAGTTGTCACAAACCTTCTATTTTGTTGCATTCCTGTCTATCATGTCTATGTTTTGAGTTAAATTGAAAAAGTTAAATTGGAAAGGTAAAATTGGAAAGATAAATTTCCCAAAAAAATGTTTTTAAACCATACTTGTGTACCAAAATTGTACACTATTTAGCATACCGGACTAAAATTTATGAACTCCCGGACAAATATTTCGAGAATCTTCACAGTCTGAAAAGAAACTAGAAATTTGTTTGGGGGATTCCCAGGCATCAGTCATTATCCAATTGAAATTTGTTGTTGAATTAAAAAGGATCCATATTTGTATTCCATATTTATTGTTTTATACATGTACAATCTTTTTTGTATGCTGATTTTTGGTTTTTGTTTTTTTTCTTTCAGAAACTAGAAGACACTGTTCTCTCCAAGGAAGACCAAGAAGCCAACTCGATCCCATCCATCAGAGGCGACGGAGACAGTAACACCAAAGTCTCTGCTCGCATTCGTGAGATCATCACTAAGAATCTCTCCGCTGACGACCTACCACATCTTGAGGAGTCTGGTCTAAGTCCTTCCGTCATGTCTCTACAGGAGGAGAATCGTATGCTGACCAGCGAGCTGAGTAGGGTGGAAGATTTATTGTCATCGAGTCGAGCTGATAGAGATGAGATTGCTATCAAGTATCAGGCTCTCTCTGATCGGGTAAGAACCAACTTCAACATTTTATTCAAAGCGGCATTGTTTTAGCTACTGTGTTACGTGTCGTGCTCAGGGAGATATGAATAAGTTAGTAAATTGTTCATTATTATTTTAGGTTGACGTTTGTTTGCCCTTGTCTTCTTGTCTAATTATTTCACATCATACAGGAATGTCTTTGTTTGTTTTGTCTTGAAATTACAAAACACTCGCACTCCACAGTCGATCAAATACTTTGTCGGGTAACAGAATATTTTGTACGCTAAATAATAACTTGATCCGCAACTCAATTATTTTCAACCATTTCAAATGAATTAACTTCTCAACTGTTCCCAACAAAGAAACAACAAATTCATTACTGACATAAAATGTAATGATATGTTTAGAATTGGCATGTTGGCTGTATGGGTTATTATAGCCCACGTCCTGTGTGGGTTGTTTGTGTCATTGTTTATGTACAGTATGCAATAATACTCGGACATTGTCCTTGATATATAACCCATGATAAGTTCATTGCCTAGAACCACAAATGTGGCAAAGAGTTTGTTTGGTTTGTTTGGTTTATTTTCCATTCGTACATTAAACTAACAACATAACAACAATTATAATATGTTAACAAATAATGTACAAATGGGGGTAACATCCAGAGGAGGTATGACCCTCCTGTAGTGGAGTAGTACCCAGACTGCTATTTGGTTCCTTGTATTAACTTTGCAAAATAACAATACAAGATAATATAATATAATATCCCTTGGTCAACAATGAATAAGAAAAGAAAATAAAGTGTTTTTTAACCCTAACCCTACCTAATGCTACTTTTTACTACTAGTAGTAAAAAGTAGTATGCAGTACTCTCATTGACTTGTGTGCAATGCCTGTAGTAATTTTTAGTATTAGGTACTTCACCCCAAATAGTGTACGTAGTAATATGTAGCCCTGTATGTAGTACATGTACATATTGAAATAAATCAATCACCCAAACCCATTACTGCATGTGTCCCATGTGGACCAGTGGTGGTGCCACCTTGACCTTGCCCTACCCCAGAACACCCTACCCATACATAATGTATATATGAACTCGACACACTCAACAAGCAAAAAAAACCAATGCTAAAAAATACTACCAATACAATTGGGGTTGAAGTACCCAATGCTAAAAAATACTACCAATACAATTGGGGTTGAAGTACCCAATGCTAAAAAATACTACCAATACAATTGGGGTTGAAGTACCAAATACTAAAAACTACTACATAGTATTTGGTAGTATCCAGTAGCTGACCTGCATTACCACTATTAGTATTGTGTAGTTGGCAGTATCTGTACTCTGTCAGTACACACCCAATCATCAGTCATGGAGAGACCCAGTGCTACAAAATACTAAGTAGTATTCTGTAGTACGCAGTTCTTTAGCCCAAAGTAAGGCCTAGGGGGTTAGGGTTAAGAAGATAAATGAGATATTAATGTCCTGCTGCATTAGAGCATAAATAACATGATAAATTAGTGCAAAGAAAACTGTTATACTTATCCAAATAAAACTCTTTAAGATGGCTAAGGAAAAGTTTCCTAGATACACTGTTAAATTCATTTCTCAGGCTGTCAGGAAGGGAGTTAACAATTTTTGGTAGAATTTTACGATAATTGGAAGAGACAACATCCACTCTACAAATATCAGTAATACGAATAAGATTATCTTGTCTTGTAGTGAATGGGTGAAAATCTTGATTTAAAGGAAATTATTAATATAATCAAGGTAATGAATGGCAATTTGGACATTAAAAATATCTTCCAGCTTCAAAAGTTTATATTTGAAACAAAGAGGAGTAGTATGTGCATTGTACTGAACATGACACGCATTACGAATACATTTCTTTTGGAGAGTAATAAGTCTTTTGTACAAAGAGGGGTACACCTTTATCATGCCACCCCAAGCTAAGAGGCCATAATTTAGATAGGGATTAACTAAACTCTTATAAATGGCCAAACTGTCTATAACTCTCAAAGTATTCTTAGTTCTGTTAATAATATAATTACTTTTAGAAACTTTATTACATACAAGGTTAATTTGCTCCTTCCAGAGCATATTCTTATCAGTAATAAGGCCAAGAAAAGTACAGGAGGAAACCTTTTTAATAGTAACATTTTCTAGGCAAAGTGAGACATCAGGTAAAAACCTTTCTCTCTGCTGCAAAGAACCACAGATATAGTGAGTTTTATCAGGATGAATTTTTAACTTATTGGCTCTAAACCAATCTTGCAGTACTCTCAATTCATCATTCACAGTATTAGCCAGTACCTGCAAATTCTGTCCTGAGGCAACAAGTGTTGTATCATCAGCAAAGAGAACCGGTTTTAACAAGGGGCAACACATGGGCATACCATTAACGTAAATCAAAAACAATAATGGCCCAATAGTTGACCCCTGGGGTATTCCACAAGTGATATTACAAATATTAGATTTGACATCGTCTAGAATCACATACTGCTTACGATCATTTAAATAACTTGTAAACCAGTCAAGTGCAATTCCACGAATTCCGTAATAATACATTTTACGTAATAGAATGTGATGATTGACAGTATCAAAAGCTTTTTTAATATCTAAAAAAACAGCAAGAGAAATATCGGATGGCACTTTGTTAACAGAGTCAGACAGATTATTGTAAAAATCTAAAACGGCATGAACAGTGGATCTACCTAGCCTGCACGAAATCCGTATTGATTATGAGAAAGTAAATTTGTGGAATTGAGAAAAAACAATATTCGACTGTGCATAAGTTTTTCTAGAGCTTTGGAGCAGGTATTAATCAGCGAGATAGGTCGGTAATTGCCTGGATCCTGGGGATTACCTTTTTTCAAAAACAGGAACAACTTTAGCTAATTTGTACAAGTTAGGAAAAATACCTTGTTCAACGGAAGTATTACAAATATTCGATAATGGAGCAGAAATAATGTCAATAACTTCCTTAAAAAGGGAATTACTAACTTCATCTGATCCAGAACTATTTTTGTTTTGAAACTTAGTGACGATTTTTATAATTTCCCCTGGATCAGTAGGGGTAAAAAAAAATGAGTTAGGGGAAGAAGTTGCTAAATTAACATAATAATTAAAATCTTTGTCAGAATCTGGAACAGTTTTTGAAGTAATGTCCCCTACAGAACAAAAATGTTGATTAAGTATATCTGCAATATCCTTTGAATCCGAGTATAACTCATTATTAAAAATAATACTATTGATTTTAGAAGGCGATTTTTTGCCCTTGGTAATCAAATTAAGAAGACGCCAAGTTTCTTTAACATTACCTTTGAGCTTGTTTAACTTATTGTGATAATAATTTAGTTTGGCCCGACGTTTAATTTTATTAAACAAATTATTGTACTTTCTATAAAAAATAAGACTATTCTGGCACTTATTCCTGCAGGCATAGTACTTTTGTTTGTTACAACATGATTTCAATAACCCTGACGCCTAGGAATTTTCATTTGGACAAGCGGGAAAGCCAGATCAAAAGCTGATTGCCAAATATCAGTAAAAGCCGTCAATTTATCATCAAGATGATGTGAATTAAAAACAGGGGACCAACTAGCGGTAGACAGTATTATACGGAAAGCTTGTCGATTAACATTATTAAATATTCTAATAGTTTTACTCTGCTTTGTTGCTAAATGTTTAATACTTCCATTTTCAAAAGCATATACCGAAATAAAATGGTCAGATAAATCACTTTTAATAATAAAAGAGGCAGCATTTCTATCAATTCTATTAACAAAAATATTATCAATTAAAGAAAAATGGCTGCCATCAATCCTAGACAGTCTTAAATATCATAGGCACATAATTTTCCGCAAAAAGACTATCTATTAATTCGCTCACAAAGTTACCATATGTGCTTGGACAGCCATACTTGAGCAAATTAATATTAATGTCACCCATAATATAACACGCTTTTGTTTTAGAGTGTTTGACCTTTAAAAATATATTTAACAAAAAATCTTTGAACAAAACCAGCTCAGACAGTGCCACACCTGGTGGTCTATATAAAGAGCAAATAATAAAACTTTCTTTAGTACCAGGATTAATTTCAGCCGTAATGAGTTCAATGTTAGTGGAAAAATAAGATAAGTCCTCCCGAACAATAAAATTAAAATGATTATCAATACAATGTCTACAATGTTCTACAATGTCTCCCCCTTTACATTAGATATGAAATACTTGCTTTACAAAATACAAGGAAATAATACAATGTGAAACATACAATGTACATAATAATAATTAATAATTATACATTTATCCCGCGCAGCATATCTGTCCTAGGACACCCAAGGCGCACATTTAAAAACGAAAAATGCAGAAAGAACAAAAATTATTTAGTTGAGTCGATGAATTAATGAATTAAATTTATTTAAATATTTGACACAAAGGCAAACATGATTTTAATGTTTGAGACAAAGAAATCCATTCTAAGGAAAAACAAATTCTGTATTTTGTTGCAGTGTATTGTCCTGAAAATACAGTAACTTGAATCACACTGCACACAGAATTCAATTCATAACATACTGACAGGTATGCGTACAATAGATAGATATTGCTGATTATTTATGCAGATAAATTGGTGATATGATTACAAGGTCAAATCTACAATTCCTGGAGATGAAGTAAATGGAAGCTGCAAGTCCCCATTACTCAGAGAACAGTGTCCTTAAAATTGATTCCTACAGTTGTTTTGGAATCAACCCTTTGGGAATTTGTATGAATTCAAAATATTTAATTAAATTTCTTTGCTTTAGACTGAGTATGTACGTGTACACACAAGTGTGTAAAGGCCTTCGATCGTGGACGGGGTATTGTCCGACCGTCTTCCCTCTTTTGTTTATACTCTAACGTTTTTTGATGATCGCCATAGGATTTGTACACGGGAAAAGATCGTGGACGTTTTGTCAATCGTGGACCCATTGTTTGACTCCCAATTCTTTTGTCCGACGACCACGATTGCCGGTCAATACAAACAAACGCATGTACTTGTGTATGCACACCAGAGTTCTAGCCACGGTGGGCGGTGCCGGGCGGTACCGCCCGGTACTGCAAATTTCTGCCCGGCTCTTGGGTTCAAATTGGCTGTGCCGCCCCGCACAATTTTTTTTTATTTCTTTTTTAAATCAAATTATTGGCACAAAAGAAAGAGAGGAGATACAAAGTCACGTTAAGTCATGTTCATGTAGTAATTTATTTTATTAACTTAGCTAGACTTTCACAAAAAACATGCAAAAATGAACTGGACCCCCGGCCGTGAGGCGCGAGAGCTCTGCTCGCTGCGCTTGCGACGCTTCGCAATCTGATAATTTACCCGGCACTAAAAAGGTCCTAGCTAGAACCCTAGGGTGCCGTGGCCGAGTGGATAAGAACACCGAACTCAAACTCTGCTGTTTCTGTTCAGCAGAGTGTGGGTTCGAGTCCCGGTCGTGACACTTGTGTCCCTGAGCAAGACACTTAACTATAATTGCTTCTCTCCACCCAGGGGTAAAATGGGTACCTGTGAGGGCAGAGATGGTTATTGTGATTGATTTAGCCTAGTAGCGCATATATTGCAGCACAGGCTGTATACTCCCCAGGGAGCTGAGATGGTTTAGGGATTGAAAATGGCCCAGTGACCAGGGGTAATAATGTTGGAAGCGCTTGGAGATGCCCTTCGGGTGTGAAAAGCGCTATATAAATCCAAGATAAAAAAAAAATTAAAAAAAAACCTGATGCACACCATTGCACAAAAGTGCCAATAAACATTTAAAGGGATCGTATCTGTTTGGTAATTACTCCAAAAATGAATGGCAATAAAAACTTACTTGGTAAGAAGTACAGCAGCTTTGGATAGTATAATGCATTTTTAGAAACTTTTCATTTTCGAAGTACTGCGGTTATGGAAAAAGATATCAATTTTTATCCCCCAAAAAATTAAATCCGAGAAGCGTTACTGCAGTGACGTTTCTCAGATCGTGTATTCCAATGCAGATTATTCCTCCTGCGTGGACATAACCGCTCCTGATTTTCGGCAATATCTCAAAATCGCTACCACCTCTTGAAATGAAATTTTTACAGGTTAGTTTTATGGTACCGGGTATGTGTATAACTATATAGGATTGAAACAAACAGTGGGTTCAAATTACCAAACGTATACGATCCCTTTAACTTGTTTCATTCTAGATGTACTTTACTGTTCCCTAAACTCTTCCCTGCTGACAAAAACTACAGCTCAGCTCCCAGATATCACTCTTGCTTTTAAAACTATACATATTTTGGGTTTGATTGACAGAAGAAAATATGTTTAATTAATTACAATATTGTACAGTTTTTTTAAAGGTTTAAATAGCGATTACCGGATGGTTGAACATTTTATACAAAATAGTTGGTTCATAGAAAAGTGAAGGTTAGCTCTAATTTACACTCAGACTCTTGCTTCCACCAACAATGTGGCTACTCACCCGAGATTAATGTGCTTAATACGCCTCATGAACTTGCCTCCATCAGTGACCAACTCACTCCTGGCAGACTATTGAATGTTGGTGGTTGTCATGGCAACACATGGACTTCGTCCCATCTCCCCTGCAGTTTCTGTAATTAAAGAGACTGTACTTTGTGACAGGCACACCACATGAAGGTTAAAATCATTAGAGGTTATTGTTAATTCAGAATGCTGCCTGCAAAAACTCAAAAAGGAGAAGTTTTATTAGGTCTTTGTCCTTTGAAATTGCCTATTGGTTTCCTTTGAAGTGTATTTTTTGCCTCCTGAAAAATACATATTTACAGAGTAAAGTATTTCAAACATTAAAAAAATTCTTCAAACTAAAAATTGTAATCAATTTTGCAGGTTTTTTAAGGCAATTTTTACACAGCTGCATACCAATTAACAAGTGCTACACTGGTTCCCTCTAAAATAGTTGGTTCATAGAAAAGTGAAGGTTAGCTCTAATTTACACCCAGACTCTTGCTTCCACCAACAATGTGGCTACTCACCAGAGATTAATGTGTTTAATACGCCTCACGAACTTGCCTCCATCAGTGACCGCCTCACTCCTTGCAGACTATGTACTTTGTGACAGGCACACAACATGAAGGTTAAAACCATTAGAGGTTATTGTTAATTCAGAATGCTGCCTGCAAAAAGGAGAAGTTTGATTAGGTCTTTGTCCTTTGAAATTGCCTATTGGTTGGCTTTGAAGTGTATTGTTTGCCTCCTGAAAAATACATATTCAGAGAGTAAGGTATTTCAAAAAAATTTAAAAAAGTCTCCAAACTAAAAATTGTATTCAATTTTGCAGGTTTTTTAATGCAAATTTGTACACAGCTGCATACCAATGAACAGGTGCTACACTGGTTCCCTCTACCTACATCCGTACACCTGTACATGTATGGTTATCATCGACCTTAGAAATTCGAGCATATCACACCTTTTGACCTTTGCACTTGGCCACTATATTTACATTTGCTTTAATTTGCAGTTTTGTACTTTGACCAATCAGGGCCGAGTGTGGTACTCATTTGCATATGAATGAGCGTGTACTCGCTTGCCTCATTGGGAGAATGAATTGTTTATATAGAAGGCTGAAGTGGACCCGTGTGTAATGATCAAACATCATTTATATCAACGGTCAAATTATATTTCAAAAAATAATATTTTTACAGCAGCCTGCTTTACACTTGGACTGCGCTGATTCTGGGTGTACATGTATTTAGCTCAAGTGTATGTTAAACATTGTGGCTCGATGTAGAAGAATTAAAACAATAGAAAGAAAATTGATAAGAAGCCAGTTTTGGATCACGTTATTGCTTATTGATGATGGAAGACATAGGATTGTGATACAGTCATGAGTGTGTCCAGTCTGGGCAAGTATTCATTGCCTCCCTTTGATGATGTTTTGTCTGAAAACTCAGATGATTTTTCTTTCAAGGTAAGCACAATGTCTTGACAGTCCATTTAATTCTTTAAACACTGTAATATAAGTCTGGACATTTAATAACTTTTATAAATGTACAATGTACCTAGTAATTTTTTATTTTTTTTAGTGATTTAAAATTTGAAGCTAAAGTGAATTAAGTCTTCCCAAATGCCCACTGGTTCCTAATGCCACCCTTCCAGTGGGACATCATGACCCTATTCACCCCACCATGCACCTGTCATGCCCCCATCATGTACATTGTACCTATTATGCCCCATCATGTACCTATAGGGGAGTCGGGTTGGTGTAGCGGTTCTTTCCTCGCCTTCCACCACTATGACCCGGGTTCGAATCCGGCCTGGGCCAATATGTGGATCGGGTTTTCAGTCCCTGCCTGACTTCGTGGGTTTTTTCCCCAGGATATTCTTCTGGGGTTTTCCTCCCACCTCTAAAACTGTAACTTCTTCACATTAATTGTTGAATGAAATAAAAAATTGTTGAATGAAATTTGTTCCCGTCGTGAATATGGCCATTGATGCTGGTACGGCGTTAAACCCTAAAAACTCACTCACTCACTCACTCATGTACCTATCACACGCACCCCATACAGCCACCCAGTCCAGCCCCACAGTGAGACATTGCTAGAGACACTGATGTTGCAAATGTTCTCATATCATGTTCCTTGGCGTCCTTTCTCTACCATGACAACTTTTCTGTTTTGTTTTGTGGTGTTGTGAAACCTTGTCCTGCTAGGTGTGAGCCAACAATTAAATCTTGTTACACCTGACACTGGTGGCTAGATACAATATTACCTTGAGGAAAGACATCAAGTATTAACACACAGAAATTACTTGATTTAATTAAATGTTGCAGTGTGGTTGGTTTTTTTTCTTGGTTTGGTCGAAAGAATGAGTTCATCTAGAAGTCACTCTGTCTGGTTTTCTATTGGACTAAAAAAAAATAAACAATGAGTAGGAAATTTTGTGATGTTCAGTGCATTACCAGAAGATTAATAGTCCTATCATATTAAACTTTTCGACCTTCTGTAGTTAAGCAAGGATTATGAGAACGGTTTGTTGGAAAAGAGAACCCTAAAATATTATAGCTTTGTCAGTTAAACTTTCAAATTTACAGCTTTAAGTTTTTTGGGGGTTTTGTAATCAAGAGATTTTATCAAGCAACCACACAGCTCATCCTAGAAATCCATTTGCAGTATCTTCTAAATCTTCATAGAGAGTCGTCTCATGGAAACTAAATTTCCCCCTGTAAATTACCTGTCCACCTTGCGCAAAGTTCTCGTAGTAAATGTCTGCCAGCTTATTTACATATGAATGGGGGACGCTATCTATGAATGAGACTATTTGAGACCTCGGCCCCTACCTGCCTCCCAGCTATTGTCACAATGACCCAAATGTTTACCTGCTCTATTATACAAATCCAGGCACTTGTGTTGTTTTTTTGCTTAACTGAAATCTTGTCAGGTCTCGTTTTAGGATGCAACTCTTTTAAAGATGTCAGGTGTTGGCTAATTAATTGAATGTTTTGATCCTATGTCACTCTGTGTTGGTTTGTCTTCTATTGCTGTGACTTTTGTAAAACTGAACATGACAAATTATTTTGTTATCTGCAGCCTCATGAGCGATTTTTTTTTGAATTTTTTTTTTATATCAGAGTCACTGAGTTTTTCAGAGTTTTCTTTTTCAATTGCTGTATTTTTCGTAATTCCAGATTCTCCGGATTTCAGACGCAATGGCAGAGCGCATGTTTACAAAACAGTTTTTTGTTTAAAGTCATCTACCATTTGTACTTGATTCTGCTTGTTTTTCCAGCTTGAGTCGTCTTACAAGACGGACATTGGCATCGACCGTGAACGAGAGGAGCAGAATAGATCCTTGGTGGCACAGATCGTAGAGCTAAGACGTAAACTGGAGGATGAGCATTCTAACTACAAACGTAAGCTGCAGGCTTATCAAGATGGGCAGCAGAGACAGGCTCAACTGGTGCAGAAACTACAGGCTAAGGTGAAGAATGGCAAGACTAGAATCAGATCAAAAGAAACTCAAGAGAACTCAGATTGCAAGTCCTTACTCGCACACTGTTGTAGATCGGTTCACGTCCCCCAAGGTGAGGAATGGCAAGACTAGAATCAGATCAAAAGAAACTCAAGTGAACTCAGATTGCAAGTCCTTACTTGCACACTGTTGTAGATCGGTTCACGTCCCCCAAGGTGAGGAACGGCAAGACTGAAATCAGATCAAAGAAACTCAAGTGAACTCAGATTGCAAGTCCTTACTCGCACACTGTTGTAGATCGGTTCACGTCCCCCAAGGTGAGGAACGACAAGACTGAAATCAGATCAAAAGAAACTCAAGTGAACTCAGATTGCAAGTCCTTACTCACACTTTTGTAGATTGGTTCACGTCGCCCACCCTCTGTACTTTTAAAGTCTACAATGTGATAGGACTAGAACTAGCTTTGTTTTCACAGATAATTTAATTAGCTGAGGGTAAGGCACACTTTGGCAGGTGGTCTGACTTGTCAATTTACTATCTCAGGTATTGCAGTACAAAAGAAAATGTGGTGAGCTGGAGTCTCAACTGCAGGATAGAGCGGTTGAAAATGAACAACATCAATACTCGGTAAGTTTGTTCAGTAATAGACATGTTTTATTCTTTCCCTTTCGTCTTTTTTTTGCGGTACCAAAGTTGATTTTAATTTCACCCCAGTTAAATTTGATTAATTCAAACTGGCCTTTCTTTGAGAAACTTTTTTCTCGGTTTCATTTTAGTCAAGTAAAATATTGAAGCCCTAAACAAAAAATTAGCAGCGTGAAAATTTGCTTTTGCGCCGAGTATAAACCGTCCTTAATCCTGCCAAAGAAGATGATTAGGGGGACAGTGTGTTCAGATTCACCTTGTAGCATTCGGCATCTGAATTGAAAACCTAACTTCCACCTACTATAAATGGTGAGATTTAATTGGAGGTGACACTGTTATCATTTTTTTTTTCAACGTTTTAGTTGCGGAGTACAACAGACTCTCTCCAGAGCCAGTTGGAGACAACCGAAGCCCAACTCAAGCTGAGAGAGGAGGAACACTCATCGGATCTGGAGAACGCCCTCTTGAAACTTGAAGAAGAACAGCAAAGGTAATGTCCAAACTCAGGTCACAATATTCCAGGGTACGTCAGTTGTTGCTTGTCTACTTGGCAAACACAGAAAATGTACAAATACATCAAGCAGAAAAAGTTATTTCAAACAGGGAACAAAAATATTAGCCATACCTTTCTAGAGCCTTGAGGATACATCCTCAATCCTGCAAAATCCATCAATAACCACCGTATAATAATTGGATTTTCCATCATTTCTTCAAAATCTTCCGTTCTTGAATTTCTTCTTTTTGGTACTTCATTGTCTGCAGGAGTTCCAGCCTAGCCCATGTGAATTCCATTCTCCGTGAGCAACTGGATCAATCCAGTTTGGCCAATCAGGATCTTACCGAAGACATCTCAAGAATGACCTCTGACCTGTCCAAGTCGCATGATGAGCTGGAGATTAGAGAGAGAGAATGGCATGAGGAGGAGAAGGTGAGAACCCAAAACGTACTCAGGATGATGAGCTAACAATGCTAGCTCATGTGTAATGAAGTTAATTTGTAACAGGTGTTAATCTGAACAATCAATTAGGCACCTGCTCATAATTGTGTATGTGTTATTTCTGCAGTGCTGGTTTTTCTAAACAGTTTATTTTCATTGTTGTTATTTTTTTCACAGTCTTTCAATGACTACTTTAATAATGAGCACAGTCGTCTGTTGGAAGTCTGGCGTAATGTGGTCGGCTTCCGACGTGGTTACAGTGAGATGAAAACAGCTACTGAACGGTAAGAAAGAAAAACAATTTAACCCTAAGATCTTGCATCAAGTTGCTTTTACTTAGGATTTCTGCAGCTATATTCATGTGGCACATTTCAGTTCAGCAGAAGTTAAACAGTGTAAATCTTGATTTCTTACGTCAGAGTAATTTGAAAATTTTGTGGAAATCTAGAGGCCATCTACTTGACAGGTTGTGCATTTGAGGCCTAAAAACAATTCAAGATTTTTCACAACCCTAACTTTGAAAAAAAAATAAAAAAATTAAAACGGAGGTTTGCACGATTTTACTGAATACAAAAACAATTATTTTACATGCCCCTTAAAAATGATCAAAAATTTATTTTACATTTGGTTCCCCAAAATATTATTTATTTAAAAGAAATTAGGAAAGTATTTGCCAGAGTTCCCAGTGAGCTTCCGGCAGGTCAAGCTTCAAGATTTGTTATTTTAATTTACCAGGGACATGGCACAGGTTCGTGCCGAGGTGACTCGCATGTCTCGCGAACTCTGCTCGTCCTGCTTGAATCTCAGTGCCAACATGCGCACCACGGAGACGAGCTCTGCGGTCCAACTGGAGAAGGAACAATCCGAGAAGTTGCAGATGGAGCAGCAACTACGAGAAAAGGTCAAGGAACTATTGGACCTACAGGCTAAGTTTGATATGGAGAAGGAAGAGCTGAATGCTAGGTAAGGAGGGGAGTTGGTTGAACCTAGAGTTTGATTTCAGTTGGTTGTTTCCCTATAAAGTAACAATTTAGTTGAACAGGCTATTATGACACAATCTGCACAAATAATTGGACTTGGTGTATTGAAATACTAAGAGCAATCCAGAGTAAAATGTTGAAAACACGACAATCATTGTTATTATATTTCTGGTAATGAAAGCCTCAAAAAGCTGTAGAGAAAAAACTAAAAACACTGTTAAAAAACACAAACAAAAATTTGGGATAAGTTCACAGAATCCAACTCTAGATCTAGAATTGATGTTAACCCAGTTTACATAGGTAGAAACTAAGGGAAGTAATACTGCACAATCTTACTTTCTGCCAACAGTGATTTTCGTTGTTGATTTTTTTATCATTTGACATTGCAGGATCAATGAACTAACCGTCACCAATGAGAAGTACAAGATCCTATTGGCTGAGAGAGACGATCAACTTCGCAATGCTGCCGCCGTCAGCTCAACCAGCGTCAGTCGTGTGACCTTCTCCTCTCCCCAGACCCAACCCCTTGAGTCCAGCCACACCGAGGCATCCCAGCAGCAGCAGCACGCAGACGTCACTGAGGAGAGCGAGACGCTGCAGCTACTGCGGGAGGAATGTGAGGCGCTGCACACCGCTCTGCGTGATATCGCTCAGGTTGTGATACAAGATGCCGATATCTCAGGGACGGTTGACGGTGAAGTGAATGGCATCTTAGAGGATCAGCAGGAGACGGGATTGGTGTCTGATATGACGCTGCCGTCACCGTACGCTAAGTCCACTCCACTTAGGTCAGAACATGCATCATGTTGAGAAACTTAAAATAAGAGTATTAAATTAAGGAGGAACATTCTGTTTAAGTTTGTCCTTTTCAAGCATATACAGGTACTTACAGGTTCTTTTATTTTCTTTCTAGACGATCGCAATCACCAGGTCGCTCGTACCGCCTTAACCGTTCACCTTCGCCTCGTCGTACCCTCTCTCCAACCAAACGTAGCCTGTCACCTTCTCGGTCGCCAGCCTTCGCTGATTCAACCTACTCAGCGGTCCAAGCTGCCCTGCAGAAGAGACAACTGCAGGTCCAGGTCAGTCCTAAAACGGGTGTCCCACCGCCTCCTGCCTCAAAAGAGAAAGTTGTCAGTTATATTTTGTCTCGTGGCGTAACGGCGTATCCACTGGATGATTGGCTATAGGGAAATCCCTCTTCATCTCTCTTTAGCCAGGTGGTTGTGGTGCATTACCTAAAGCTTTTTTGTTTGGGGTAAAAAAAATTGTAAATTTAAGCTGACCTTTTTTCTTAGGAGCTGAAGGTCAAGCTAAACGCCACCAAGGAGCAAATCACCTTCTTGAAAAAACATGTTGGTGATAGAGAGACGGAGAACAGACATCTTGAACGCTCCATCCAAGAACTAAACGATGACGTGGAGATTGCCAAACGACAGACGGATGATATCAGAAGAGATCGCGATCGACTGAGAAACTCGCTGGAAGCAACTGGAAGGTAAGCAGGAACATCTCAACAAGAATTTACATTGAAGAAGTTTGAAATAACATAAAAAGTGACTTTAAAAAAAATATCGAGTTCTAACAAAAAATTTTGAGAAGTTAAATTAGAACACAACAAACTAATGTTCCAAGACAAAGCTATGTTTTTAATAACAAATCTTTAGGTGAAAACCTAATGTTATGTTGTAAAAATATAATCTTGCTGATGTCTTCCCAACAAAATGTGTCGAGTCCCGGTCGTGACACTTGTGTCCCTGAGCAAGACACTTAACTATAATTGCTTCTCTCCACCCAGGGGTAAAATGGGTACCTGTGAGGGCAGAGATGGTTATTGTGATTGATTTAGCCTAGTAGCGCATATATTGCAGCACAGGCTGTATACTCCCCAGGGAGCTGAGATGGTTTAAGGATTGAAAATGGCCCAGTGACCAGGGGTAATAATGTTGGAAGCGCTTTGAGATGCCCTTCGGGTGTGAAAAGCGCTATATAAATCCAAGATATTATTATTTATCCGACAGTGAGAAGTCAGCTCTTGAGAATCTGCGTCGGTCTCTGAATGAGCAGATAGAAGCTCTGAACATCGAGAACGAGAGGATACAATCTGCCAACGCTGAGCTGCAACGTCAACGGGACGGCTTGGAAGATGAGAGAGATGATAGGGAGAAGGATATGGGAAGAAAGAAGAAGGAAATCGACAGGAGGTGAGTCTTTGAAGAATGTCAGAAGTTGCGAGAAAAAAAGATTGAAGAATATGATTGGAAAAGAGATATAAGGATATGGGAAGACAGAGGAAGGAAATTGAAAGGTGAGTGGTTGAAGAATGTTGAAAGAAAAGATTGAGTAAAATCAGAAAAGACATGGGAAAACAGAAGAAAGATAAATAAGGGGAGTCTTAAAAGAATTAACAGAGAACAATTCATGGAGGACTGAATGACAAAATAAAAGTAAACGAGGTTTAAGATGTGTGGTAAGAAAGAGAGAGTTTGGGGATACCACTAGGAGAAAGATTCTAAGGAATCGCCGACGATGGCTGACGCTCACGTAAAGACCTTTATGGTTTTGTGCAGGTTCAGAATATAATTAGTCGTATGTGCTAGCTTGAAAGCTCACACAATGTGTCTTATCATCAGGGCTCTTTAAAAATGCTCAAAAAGCGCCCTCTCTTGTTTGCGCACCGAGCCCGATAGTAAAAGAGATTTGAAGTGTCCTGGAAGAATGAGTTGCAATATTGCTCAAATTTTGTTTTTGTTGCAGCCACAAGCTTCTTGAGCAGATGGAAGGCAAGAACTCTACACTGAAGGAAGACATTGTCAGCTTGAAGGAATCTCTGAGTAAAGCCACGCTGGAGAAAGAAGTCTTGGACCAGGAAAAGGCAGAAATCAGTCAGTAGAATTTATCGATAATTATTACAAATGATAGTAACTATATGTAACAATTAATCCAATTATAACAATAACACATAAGTCATCTTGTGAACTTTTGAAAAAGTGTTTAATCTGTAAGATAAGAGTTTCCCAAAAAACATTCACATATTTCAGTTCAAATTTCTAAGATTTTATATAATGTTTTTATTTCAATTTTATTATTTAAAAAAACTGAAAGTAGACTGGCTACCAATGAATTATTAACCTTTACTCCTGACAGGTGATGCCTTATCAAGGGCCGAGCTGCAGAAAGCTGAGCTAGAGATGGACTTGAACAAAGTCAGGACTGACGAGGCTAGTCTAAGGGATGTCTTACTCAAGATGCAAGCATTGAACGAGGGATTGGGACAAGACAAGATTGAGCTTAATAAGATCATCATGCAGGTGAGACGGTGATTGTGATTGGTCAGGTCTATTGGGTTACATGACAGTCATTGTGATTGGTCAGACCTCTAGTGGAAAACAAATGTCCCAATGAACTTTATATGTTTTTTTCCCCTCCAGCTTGAAGGTGATAAGCAGGCCCTATCATCCGAGAAAGGTCACCTTGAACACGAGAAATCAACCATCCGCGACGAACTCGCTCGCATCGAGAGCGAAAAGATGGATACGGAGACAGAAAAGATGGGTCTAGATCAGAGTCTAAGCCTGGCAGAACACACCAAGGCACAGCTAGAGGATGAACTCATGGCTGTCACTAGGGATAAGGGGGAACTACATGATAGCTTCTCACAGGTGGGTGTGGTCAGGGGAGGAACGGGTGTGGTCAGGGAAAAAGGGTGTGGTCAGGCACAGCTAAAGGATAAACTCATGGCTGTCACTAGGGATAGCTTCTCACAGGTGGGTGTGGTTAGGGTTGGTGGGTGTGGTTAGGGTTGGTGGGTGTGGTCAGGGTTGGTGGGTGTGGTCAGGGTTGGTGGGTGTGGTCAGGGTTGGTGTTGGTGTTACCCAACTGTTTGTTTGTCTTTGTGTAGGTGAGTCGTCAGAAGGCAGCCTTGACTGAGGAGCTTCTGAAATCTCAGCGCATCTTGGAGCAGCAAGTTGATAACGTATCAAGGATTGCAAAGGAGAAGGAGGATTTGACTAAAGATAAGGCCAGCCTGGTGGTACAGCTGACGGCCTCTGAGAGGGAGAACAGGGCACAGAGTGAGGTAAATAAATCGAGGAAGGAATCCATTACCAGTCAGTCACAAGGCCATCATATGAGAGTCTCGAGTCTATTACAAGTTAAATCACAAAATAATTAATTATAGCCTTCACTGTGAATAGCTTGATGAGACTGGATGCCCGGATATTGTCTTAAAGTGATCTCTGAAATGGTACCAAAGGTTTATTAAAGAAACTCAGAAGATTCAGTCTTTTGGTAGGGTGAAGTAAAACCTTTTAGACTCAGTCTCAAGTATCTGTTTTGTTTTCAGGTGATAGCTTCATTGAATAGTGACAAGGAAAGCCTAGAGACAGCCTTGTATGAAGTCCAGCAGACTGCAGCTAAGCTGGAAAACAGAAAGGAGCAACTTGAGGCAGAGGTCCAAGAACTCCAGCTGACTAAAGAAGCAATCACAGGTACGTCTTAGCACTTCACAATTCTAACAAACTATTTTTTTTTGTTCTTGGTTTATTTCTAACCATTTCTAGATGCAATACCTCCACATTGTCAGTGAAAGTTTAGTTTTAGTTGGTTTTTCAGGCATGCAACGTTTCCTCGGATCTGACGATTTCCTCATTTTTTACTTCCAAGTTCCATGCCTGATTTTTATGATCTGCAGAGCAGAAGATAGTGCTCGACAAATTTATGCGCTTAGTTGCCCAAGAATATATTATACTTATTATACTTACAAAAGTATACTTATACTTACAACAAATTATCAAATAACCAAACTAGCAATTATCTGTGCTGAGTTGAAATGTCAATCCCATCTTTATGATTTGTTTTGTTTTTGTAGTTGACCTTGCTCGTGTTCGTAAGGAGATGGAGATTGAGGTCACTAAACGTGACAAGGACCTGGATCTACTGAAGCAGAAACAGTCTCAGGGAGAAAGGGATTCCCAGTTGGCTATCAAGCAACGGGAACAGATGCATGAAGAGGAGATGGAAAGACTGAACAGGGAAAAGGTAGGGAAAAAGGAGGAAAAGGCATGGAAAGATTAAACAAGGAAGAGTTAGGGAAAGGGGAATAGGTAAGGAAAAAAGGAATAGGCATGGAAAGATTGAACAGGGAAAAGGTAAATAAATAAGGAATAGGCATGGAAAGAGTCAACCGGGAAAGAGAGAACCCGGAAAAGGTAGGAACAAAAAAAGTGTAGATCTTTAATATAGCGCATTGAGTATGCTGAGGATTCTTAAAGTCAATAAGTGGCAGGTGTATTATCCAGGTATTACTACGGTTGCTTTCTCAGGAGACCATCCGATTGCAGTTGGAGGGAGAGCGAGAAGAGATTGTCCACAAAGCCAACCAGGAGCGGGAGGAACTGGTGTCCAAGTATGAGCAGGAGAAGGAAGCAATAGAGGAAGAGATTGGGTTGATGCAGAGGGATAGGGATGAGAGTCTGCTATTGGCTGAGAATGATAAACAACAGGTAATGAATATTCATAAACAAGGCTTGCTATTGGCTGAAAATAATAACAGGTAATGAATATTCATGACAAAGACTTGCTATTGGCTGAGAATGATAAACAGGTAATGAATATTCATAAACAAGGCTTGATATTAGCTGAAAATAATAACAGGTAATGAATATTCATGAAAAAGACTAACTATTGGCGGAGAATGATCTAACAGGTAATGATCTAATAGGTTATTTCTGCAGGTGTTTAATTCGGTACACTTGTTTTGTTTTTTACACTTGTTTCTTTTTTCATTTCAGGCCTTGTCATTTGCCCAGCAAGAGAAGAATCAATTGATGGAGAAACTCAACAACTCTCAGCGTGAAATGGCCAACGCTTCTATGGAGATGGATCGACTGAAACGAGAAGCATTCAATAAATCTGAGCAAGATAAGGTAATAAGAATTATTCCTGCCGTTTTTAATTTGCAATACAACACCATCTATGGATTTGACATATTTATGGCGGTGTGTTCCAAATAGATTTGGTTTTTGCAAATATATTAATTTCAGTTTTGTTGAGATTGAGAGGTGAACAAATACAAAACAGTCTTACAAAAATTACATTTTCATAAAAGTAATTTCTGTATTACTTTGATCATAAAACATATTATACTACTTTTGTTAGGATGCCCTGAATGCCTCCATTACTGAAGCCAAGGATCTGAGAGGATTATTTGAAGAAGCCATGTAAGTTCAGCGATAATTACTCAACAATTTCCTTTCTTTAAATAAAATCTTAAGAATTTGTGTTGTCCACTAACCGACTTACACAATTTTGGAAATACCTGGTCAAATTTTATTTATTCCCTTTTTGGACAATAAGCAGCTTAATGAGAAATTGTACTGAAAACTTTCCTGTTGCATATTTTACAAGCGCCGTTACATTGTTACGAGTACAAGAACTATAATAACTGACTGTACAGTATTTTTATATTATTTTTTTAATGATCGTACTATTTGTACTGATACAGTGAATCGCGAGAGAGGCAAACCCGCGAACTGACATCTAACATCAAAGATCTCCAGAAAGCCAAGGAGGCAGTGATGCGAGAGATCAACGAACTCAAGACACAGCTCAAGATGGTGGAGGAAAGTCGAGACGGTGTGAGACGTGAACTGATTGAGGCACATCGTAAGATTAGAGAAGGTGTGTAGGCTGCTAAACAGACACGATATATCGGGATTTGAACTGATTTTAAGATTGTTGGTCGGGAGGTTTTCTGATCTTAGATTATTTGTAGAATCCCTTTTGTAAATTGTGAATTCTTAAAGGCTGGTTCATACTTCTTGTAAATGCAAATGCAATGCGAATTTCACGTCACGAAACATTCACTGCAGAATTCTTTCAACTTTTACAAATTCAACTTGCTGTAACGCCACAAGTTCATGTTCGTTTTCATATCTATTATGAACTAGCCTTTAAGGTAAATTTGCCTATACAAATCTATACACAACAAAAGACTGACAAGTTTGTTCAATGGCTGTTTTATGTTCAAGGTGACGAAACGAGGGAGGTAATGCGCAAAGATAATCTAGACATGAAACGGCAGTGGAATGATGAGATCCGCGAGAAGGAATCGATGACAAAGGTCAACGAGGAGCTGAGAGACAAGGTGAAGAAGACAGAATCAGAGAAGATGTCGCTGAATCGCAGCGTTGAAGACAAGGTGCAACGCATCAATGGTGAGAGGAATGCTGGGATAGAATGGGGGATTACTCGGTGTGGTCAACACAAGTCTGTCACTGGTAAAATTACACATCAGTCTTGTCAGTCAGGTGTCTGTCAGCTAGGCACAGTTAGGCGTCTGTCAGCCAGGACTGGGCGTCTGTCAGCCAGCGCTGGGCGTCTGCCAGCCAGCAAGACATCCGTCAGGCGTCGGATCACAAGCAGAGTCTCGACAAGCAGGCACAAGTCATTCCTTTGTCATTGACCGATCACCTGTTTATTGTATCCTGAATTGTGATTGGCTTATGACTGACTTTACAACTCCTCTGTTTTATGTCGTTTTCTAAAGAAATTCTCAAGTGTGGTACCAACATTGGAAAAGCTGGGAATGAACTAATTAAAACTCAGTACATTAAAACATGGATTGTACAACTCTTAGGGTAAATGACAATCGACACAAATAAACAGTTTGGGACTGTAATTAATTTTCAGTATTGGAGGAAGCGAAAGGTTCAGTCCAGAAAGAAGCCAGTGAATTGAGATCAAGCTTGAGGGAGGTAGAAAAGTCGCGTCTGGAAGCGCGACGAGAACTACAAGAACTGAGACGACAGGTAAGATGAGACGTCCTTTTATTCCACTAAAATCACATTGTTTGTTTCCCAGTCCGTTTCCTTACTCGTTTCTTCATAGCGACTTTTGCCACACCATTTGACCTGAGATTTGTTTTAGAAAATACCGAGAGCCAAATTGTGTATTTAATTGTATGCTCTTGGGTTTTATTTTACTTTCAAACAACTGTCCCAAAGTGTAAATTGAAATTAAATAGTCCTGTTATCTACCTTTTGAGTTACTGTTGAATGATGACTGATGTAATTTCTGACCTTCTGTCCTCCTCAGATCAAGACCCTTGACACTGAACGAGTCAAGAGAGCCAAGGAGATCGAGGACCTGATGGCTCGTCTCTCGGCAGCAGACGCCCGGGATGAAGACAGCCGTAAGGACATCTACTCCCTGAAGCAGAAGATTGTCGAGACGGAATCGGCCCGCGAGACCATCCGAAAAGACGCGGCCAACCTGCAACGACGCTACAGCGAGTTGGAGGAGGAGCTTCGTCTACGAGAGAAGGATTATCAGATGGCCCTGGAGGACGCCAGGAATACAGAGAGGAAGCTATCGGAGAAGCTGAGAGGAACAGAGACAACACTGGAGTATGCTAACGGAGAAATGGGGGAATTGAAGCTGAAACTGAGCGCCGCTGAAGGACGGATTAATGGGCTGGAGGCTCAACTAGCTCAGATCGAAGGTCAGTTGGCTGCGTATCTTCTTTGACAATGTGGCCGCATACGAAACTCTTGTCTAAGGATATTGTCTAGGTGTGCACCCATTACGACTACGTTGAGAAATGTTTACAATAGCCGAAGCTCTGGAAGCCTGTTTTGAACACGGCCTAAGTTTACAAGAAAATATTAACTATCACCATGACTTTAAAAAAATGACTCTTCACACATTTTTGGAATACCTTGACTTGTTTAACCAGGCATTCCTTGGATGAGCTGATTTCTTCATTTTTCCCTTCACACTTGTACAAAGTCTTGGAATGATTTGAATTTCCTTGTGTTTTTGGTTACTTCTATTAAAGTTTCATGCCTGTTTAACTCTTTGTACTATTTCTATTCATCAGGAGCCAAGCGCGATGTTGAATTCAAGCTAGGCAGTCTTCACTCTGCCCTCCGTCGTACCTTGGGTATTGGTACCGGTGCTGCACCGTCAGGCAGCCCAGGGTCCACGCTCAGGGCTCGTAGTCCGAGCCCAGTCAGGAGCCGCAGGACTCGATCACCAGGAAAAGGTCATTTAAACAGATATTTTTTATATTTTTTTTTGGGGGGGGGTTCTCTGTGGAATTCTTTGTCTGGTGTATGTTTTCAATCTTATAATCGTTCTTGCTTTAAGAGGAATCTTAATTTCTACCTTTTGCTTCCTTGATCTTCCATTGTAGCTTCATACCTCAGTATTTTTTATTTATTTTTAGGAAATGGAGGAATATCAGAAAAGTGTTTTGTTGGGGAACATTTTTTTCCTCGCAACAGAAAGATAAAAGGTTGATGATTCTTAACCGTGGTAGATATTGATTGTTGAATTTCATTTTGCTAAAATAATTGCCTAAATTAGTTTTGTGTTTTTCAATAAATCCTTCCTTGTATCTTAATTTCTTTATGCTACCGAGTAGTAAGCTTCAATCTCACAGCAGGTAGGTTGTCCAAACAAAATTCAACTTCACGATTTTGTTGGTCGGAGCATGCAGCTTTTTTATTTTATTTGTTTAATATTATTTGCAAACTGGGCCTTACATCATAAGGAATAAATAAGAGAAGACTAGTTTGTCATGGCTTTATATTTACCTCCTATGCAAGTTTGTTAAACCCCAAACCTGACCAATTGTACTAGATTGTTGAAAATATTTGTGCAGTGAATTTTGTTATTGATAATAAGTCACAACGAGTGGTGTGCTAAACAAATTACGTTGAATACATGTATAACATTTTTTTCCTGGCAGTAAATGACAGTTATCCGAATTGTTTCGTCATGTTTCTGTCTTGCAGGTTTTGACAACACCTTCACCACGACCACAGATGGTCGCGGTAGCCCTATCCCACGGACTGGTTCCCCGGACCGGTCCCGCAGCCTTGAACGTAGCATGTCACCAACTCGTCTTGAGCAGCTAGTGGCCGACATCGATCCTGAGACTGTCCGCATTGCTCTACGAGACTTCTCCCAGCAGCTGAAAGAGACAGAACGACAGCGGGTAAGTCAAGCTTCTCGGCCCAGTAAATTTGCTTAGTGTAGAAAATATTTGCTTAGCAAAAACATGTCAAACAGCTAACACGTCGTATGATATGTACTACTTGTGGTTGAGCATGATTATTATTTTGTCAAGGATGATGCACATGCCAAGATCAAGAGTCTTCGTCAGGAGATGATCGAGGTGGATGAAGACAGGAGCCGTGTCGAGCAACGTCTTCAACAATTACAGAAATCACTGGGTGAGATAGAAGAAGGAAAGAGAGGGGCTGACGGGAGACTAAGTAGTGCACAGACGGCGCTGATGCTGCAAGAAGAGACGATCAGAAGACATGAACGAGAACGAAAAGGTACGGAAGAATGGAAAGGTGAATGTTATCCGAGTAGATGAAAGGATAAAGGCGGGAGTGATCATTTGTAAGGTTTGTACCTACCTGTCCTGGAATTACACAACCCGTTTCAAACAGGCATTGCAGAGATGCACTTAACCAAATTATTACCGAGTCGAGATCTGAATTATAAAAATATAAATATATAGAGGTTGCTTGATTTCTAGACCCCAATTGAAATTTGCATTTCTTAATTCATCCAGGCATGCAGGAGAAGTTCCACACCATGGAGCGATCTCTCCAGTCCTCAGAGAATGAGAAGCGAGCCTGTCAAGACAAGATCGCCAAGATGAAGCAGAACGAGCAGCGTCTCGAGGCAGACAAACGGCAACTACGCGAGACTCTAGAAGGCTCGGAGAACAGGGGCACACAGCTGGAGTTGAAGCGTCGCGCCTTGGAGGGGGATCTACAACGACTGCAGCTGTCGATGAATGATCGCATCACTGAGAACCAGGTAACAAGAAATTTGTAAAGATTAAATTTTATTGATTATGATTATGTTACCCAAGCCTAAGTAAAGATAGTTAGGAAAGTGACCGCTTACGTCGGAAGTTTCGAGTCCATCGACATTTTCTAAACTTCAGCTTGGGCCCCGTCTCCAGCTCCATCATCATTGCCAAACTGCATGAACGAAGCGAAGGAAAAGATGAAGCTGGGGTTTGTGTAAATGCGACCAGATTTCATGTGATGCTTGCCATCATTCATAAGTTCAACTGTTTTACTGACCCTTTCTCAGGTCTGTCAGGATCGAATCGACTCCTTGATGAAGCAGATTCAGATACTGGAGAGTAAGAACAGTTCACTGCAGCTGACTGTGGACAGGATGTCAAATGCACTGACCAAGAGCGAAGAAGAGGAAGGGGACCTCAAAGGAAAGGTATGGACAGCCTCATGGTCATTAAATAAAAGGGGGAGGTATGGACAGCCTCATGGTCATAAAATAAAAGGGGGAGGTGGGGAGGACCTCAAAGGAAAGGTATGGACAGCCTCGTGGTCATAAAATAGAAGGGGGAGGTATGGACAGCCTCATGGTAATCTTAGGTCTGTCCACCTTTTTCTAAAAGGTAAGGTATGGAGTGCATAAATGAAAATGTTATATAACAAAATAAGTCTTTCTCTCTCCACTCGGTTAATTATTTCAAACAGTTTATTCACATTGTAACCCTATTTATAGTGATCAAGTTAAATCTTTCTTAATAATAAGATTTTGTCTGTTTTGCTGTCCATAGTTGCAGTCCCTATCCATGTCATTGAATGACAGCACTGTTGAGAGCAGCCAGTTACAGGATCAAATGCAACAACTGCGGCAGAATCTGTCACAGAGTGAACAAGACAGACGTGTACTGCAGGAGAGATTGGATACGGCTAGGTATGAAGTGCCTGTTGCTTCAGAATTTACATTCAGCATATTAACCTTTGCATGTCCTAAAACTGTTGATTACCACGGTCCATTGACGCAAATCATTCGGTTAACTCTAACCACATTGTTTACACCAAAAAATACATTCACAGTAGGCTTTGGCATGCCTTTTAAGAACTTCAGTATAAGAAATTCACAAGATGTGTCCTCTGTTTCTTCGTCTCCAGGCACGCTGGGTCTGAAGCCAAGAAACAGAACCATCAGTTGATGGAGAGAGTTCAACAACTTCAGAATGAGATGTCTGATGTGGAGCTGAGACGGATGGAAGTTGAAGGACAAATCCGCAGTCTACAAGAGGTAAGAGAGAGAAGAGTGACAACATTGAGACTTATTTCCTCTGTGTTCTTATTACAACTCCTAGGAAAACACATGGAGGTCCTTGAAAATAAGCAAATCCGTTTAGAGATTTATTTGTCCATAGCTGATGATTTATTCTTGTCCTTGCACAGCTTCTTAAGCAGCGTCAGGAATCGGAGGACACCGCCCTCTCACAAATCCAACGTCTACAAGCTAAGAAACAAACCTCTCAAGAACACATCACCATGCTGCAGAAGGCGTACGCTAACCTTGAGACAGAGAAGAGAGAACTAGAACGGAGCACCGGACGTCTAGAGAAGGATAAGACTGCGCTCAAGAAGACGCTGGATAAGGTGGGTGGCACTTTTGCTCTTTAACCAGTTCTCTTTAACGGAATTCAAAACGGATAAACACGTAACGAGCAAAGCCAGAAATATCAGGGTGTGTTGCCCACAGATGCCTGCCTAAACCCGTCTCGGGTCGAGGTTCGTGAAAAACAATCCCACACCCAGGCCCAGTCAATGTCAAAAATAATCCCAGCACGAACTGGTTTAAGTAAGCAATTGTGACTATTTTGCAGAACCGCCAATATGCGGCCGGATAGCTCAGTAGGTAGAGCACTGCAACAGCAATTGGGTGGTCAGTGGTTCAAGCCCTGCTCCAGTCTTTCTTTGTTCAATTTTCCAAAAAGTTAGGATCAAAAACTATTAGTAATTCAGATTTGGCAACTTCGTTACCAACACTACCTAGGCAGTGCATTAGTTGAGTCCAATGCAAGGCCCCGCAAGTTGTCAAAAGTCTTCAAAAGTCCAATGTTTTTCTTGGTAGGTCGAGCGCGAGAAGATGCGAGTGGACGAGGTAGCCATGCGAGTGACATCTGAGAGGGGAGTGTTAGATAACTCACTGAGTACCTACGAGCAAGAGAATAATGAGTTACAGCATCAAGTACAGGCTTTACAGGTCTCGTTGGGAGAGACGGAACAACAGCACGCTCAAAGGTCAGTACCAGGGCAAAAATGGAATTTGTTTTCATTGGTTTTAAGTTTTATACTCAATCTGTTGTATTTGTAGGTTTTTTTCTAGTTGCGTATTAAAATTAAATTTGTTTTCATTGGTTTTTGTTCTTCACCGAAGTAATTTGAGGTGAAATTATTGGGCAAAACAAAATGAAATTGACATCTGTCAATTGTTCATGCTAAGTGTTTTGGACCAGTTTGGAAACAAATTTTACCAATTTTTGAATCTGCGTATTGGACATTATTTACTTGGTTGAACATTGAAGATTTTGCTTGATGCTAGTCTGCTGAGAATGCATTTCTTGAATGGCACTTCAGAGTGATTATGTTTGAAGCCCTATTTAACTCGGAGTTGATAAATAACGTGTTCTGAAACTAATCTCCAACTCTTCAACCAATTTGCTTGTTTTCGTTTCCTTGCAGGTTGATTGAGTTGACCACACGTCACCGTCAGGAAACAGACATGGAGACTGAGCGACTACGTACCGCTCAGCTACAAGCAGAGAGGATGCTGGAGGCTAGAGAGAGAGCTCATAGACAGAGGGTCAAGGCTCTAGAGGAACAGGTGGGTAGGGGTCACAGGTTACTCGGGGGTCATGCTGGAGGCTAGAGCTCATAGGCAGAGGGTCAAGGCCCTCGAGAAACAAGTGGGTAGGGGTCATAGGTCACTTAGGGGTCACAGGTTACTCAGGGGTCATGCTGGAGGCTAGAGCTCATAGACAGAGGGTCAAGGCTCTAGAGGAACAGGTGGGAAGGGGTCATGCTGGAGGCTAGAGCTCATTGGCAGAGGGTCAAGGCTCTAGAGGAACAGGTTACTCAGGGGTCACAGGTTACTCAGGGGTCATGCTAGAGCTCATAGGCAGAGGGTCAAGGCCCTTAAGGAACAAGCGGGTAGGGGTCACAGGTTACTCAGGGGTCATGCTGGAGCCTAGAGCTCATAGACAGAGGGCCGTGGGTCACTCAGGGGTCATTTTGAAGTCACTGGCAATGTTCACTTGGCCATTGACAGTTAAGCTTTTGGTTGCGAAAAAAATAAAATCTTTTGTACATGTATATCGTGTTTTTGGTTTGCAGAACATGACTATGAAGGACCAACTTAACACAGAGCAGAAGAAACGACAACAATACCTTACAAGGAGCAGCAAGACGTCGGATGAGATACAGGACCTCAGGAACATTCTCAGTAAGAACTTAAAATAATTGATGGATTTAACCAGTTCTCGTCGGGCCCAGGCGGGGAATTGTTTTTCACAAACCTTGATCCGAGATGTGTTCAGGCCGGCATCTGTGGGTAGCACACCCCAATTTTTCTGGCCTAGCTTACTGCGAGCCAGTCGCTGACAGATATTTCCAGCCTTGCTTGTGACGTGTTTATATACGTCATCTGACTTGTTTATATCCGACGCGAACTGGTTAAAATTATCAAAAGTATTCACTTTGTTGTTAACAGATTCATTGAGATAGGGCTTAGTGTCTAGTATCCTGACCCCCATTTTTCCCTTCCAGGTGATTCCTTACACACCGTCTCCCGCGACACCACCCTAGATCCTATTCTGCTTGAGCATGAGACTCGTAAGCTGGATGAATCGATGGGTTACAGCTCTGGATACGGCGTGCCAACGTCTCTGACTGGTAAGCATCGTAGTACACGGAGCTCATCACCGGTACGTCTGAGTGCACAGGCTACATCGACTCCTGCACCCAGCAAAGGTACGTCTCAACAACTCATCCAAGACCTAGGCCGTTTTTCAAACCCTGGCTTTGTCTTCGTATTAGGCTTCATTTATGCAGTTTACCAATGGGCTGGAGACGGAGCCAAAGCCAGGGGTTTGGAAAACGGCCCTAATGGCGTAATGGCTTTGTTTACAAATGCACTTTCCAATGGGAGTGAAGTCAGGACACCAGACGAAAGCGCACATCTAAACAAAGCGTCATTAGGTCTTGGGTCTATTCACTGCAGTTCAATTCCTTTCATTTCAAGTCTATTTACTATCATTTTTACCAGAAAATTTGTTTTCATTAACTTTGTTTTTTCTTCAAAGGGTCAGATTTTGGCAAATTTTATTTAAAAAATGCAAGGCTACCCCTTACAATTTTTTATTTTTCAAAAATGTCATAGCATTTTGTTTTTATTTTTATATTTCAGAATCTAAGATGAGATCTTCTCCGAGAGCCCACGATCGGACTGCGTCTGTTGGGCTCAGCCCTGTTGCACGTCGCTCACTCAGAAAGTAAACAAACGTAAGCAACTTTCTCCTTGACTGGTCTTGAGTTATCGCCAGCAAGCGATTCTCAGTATCTAAAATGTCTGATAAGATGCTGCTTTTTATCTCAAGGTCTTGGGTATCTTTTAGCCGTCTTGTGTTATGTCTTATCATATCTAGAGAAAAAAAAAAAATGTTGAGAATTTATTAGCTCAAATTTAAATGTTTTTGTGGCACAGTAACTAGTAAAGTGAATATCAAATTCAATGTAAAATTCTTGTTTGTAGTTCTTAGGTGAGCAGAATAACTGACATCTTAGATACTGAGAATTGTTTGATAGTGTGTATTGAATGATCTAGTTAGTAACAAGTCGCATTTTATAGACTTCAAAAAGCTTCTTTTTTTTCTTTTTTCACAAGGACATAATGAGGTTTTGTCAAAGAAAAAAGGGCTACAAAAGCACGGACTGAAAGCAAAATAATTTTTAGAAACAGAAAAGTGAGAGAAAAAAAGGTTAGCCATTTAGAAACGAAAAGACACGAGTTGAAATGCCCTCTACAGTATTACACAAATGCAAAATGATTGCAGTGACATTGTCTTTGTTATGCTAAGAATGCAGTGTGTTTCTTGTTGCGCTTGCATAACATGTGGCTTGTTTTATAAGTGAAAAATTGTAACATTTAATAACCTTTTAAAAACATTCCAAGCCATGAAAATTAAGCTTTTTTGCTCAAGAAACAGTTCAAGAAATACTTCAAAGAAGCTCAGGTCAGACCAATTTGAATATTTTGGAACTGTCTGAGAAAATAATTTTTTGACTTAATTAGTAACTTAATTAGTAATCAGTCTTAGTTTAGTTTTTACATTTCACCAAAACCAAACAAGCGATCAAAGACATTTTTAAAAACGATCAATTTTAAGAAAATTTTACTGTCGTGTATTGTTTCAAAATGTATATTTTTGAGAGATTTTTCTTGAATGCTATAGTGGTTGCTCAGTGTAAACAGTTCTTGGTAAAGAGTGTGGCTTTTTAGGTTTTGTGTTTATTTGTTTCATCCTAAATTTTCCATTTTAATCGAAGAATTGTGTTTTCTCTTTCGTTTTAACATTGGTGTTGAATTGTTAGAAAAATCTCTGAACAATGCACTTCAGATTTCATCTAGTTTTGTTAGATATTTTTGTAAGTGGAAATTTGAAGATAAACTTATTGATGTGTATTTTTTTATGTGTGCTTTGAAAGGTTTCATTAGTTTGAAATCTATTCATAAAATGAAACTAAAAGTGCCAACTATCTCTGGACATTCCAGTAATTTGCTCTAGACTGTGATTTTAGTATTTCAAGACTTTCCTTTTAGTCTTTGTATTTTATATCAGAAGTCAGTTAGTTCCTTGAAATTACACGTCTATTTTTGGAAAGATTGGAACCTTGCATTATGATTAAAATTAGCAAAAATTTGATTTTTCTGTAAATGTTGACTTTAAATTGTTTACCAAAAAGTCACATTTTGGCAAATTTTAATAAAAAATACAAGCCTAACCCCTTACAATGAATTTGTTTACCAAAAAGTCACATTTTGGCAAATTTTAATAAAAATATAAGCCTAACCCCTTACAATTAAATAATTACCCAAAAGTTAAATTTTGGGCCAATTTTAATAAAAATGTAAGCCTAACCCCTTACAATTAAATAATTACCCAAAAGTCACATTTTTGGCCAATTTTAATAAAAATGTAAGCCTAACCCCTTACAATTAAATAATTACCCAAAAGTCACATTTTTGGCCAATTTTGATAAAAATGTAAGCCTAACCCCTTACAATTAAATAATTACCAAAAAGTCTCATTTTGGTCAATTTTGATAAAAATGTAAGCCTAACCCCTTACAATTAAATAATTACCCAAAAGTCACATTTTTGGCCAATTTTGATAAAAATGCAAGCCTAACCCCTTACAATTAAATAATTACCCAAAAGTCACATTTTTGGCCAATTTTGATAAAAATGCAAGCCTAACCCCTTACAATTAAATAATTACCAAAAAGTCACATTTTTGGCCAATTTTGATAAAAATGTAAGCCTAACCCCTTACAATTAAATAATTACCCAAAAGTCACATTTTTGGCCAATTTTGATAAAAATGCAAGCCTAACCCCTTACAATTAAATAATTACCCAAAAGTCACATTTTTGGCCAATTTTGATAAAAATGTAAGCCTAACCCCTTACAATTAAATAATTACCCAAAAGTCACAATTTTGGCCAATTTTGATAAAATTGCAAGCCTAACCCCTTACAATTAAATTGTTTACCAAAAAGTCACATTTTGGCCAATTTTGATAAAAAAGCAAGCCTAACCCCTTACAATTAAATTGTTTACCAAAAAGTCACATTTTGGCCAATTTTAATAAAATTGTAAGCCTAACCCCTTACAATTAAATAGTTTACCCAAAAGTCGCATTTTTGCCAATTTTGATAAAAATGCAAGCCTAACCCCTTACAATTAAAAAATTACCCAAAAGTCACATTTTTGCCAATTTTGATAAAAATGCAAGCCTAACCCCTTACAATTAAATAATTACCCAAAAGTCACATTTTTAGCCAATTTTGATAAAAATGCAAGCCTAACCCCTTACAATTAAATAATTACCCAAAAGTCACATTTTGGCCAATTTTGATAAAAATGTAAGCCTAACCCCTTACAATTAAATAATTACCAAAAAGTCACATTTTGGCCAATTTTGATAAAAATGTAAGCCTAACCCCTTACAAATAAATAATTACCCAAAAGTCACATTTTTGGCCAATTTTGATAAAAATGTAAGCCTAACCCCTTACAAATTAATTGTTTACCAAAAAGTCACATTTTGGCCAATTTTAATAAAAATGTAAGCCTAACCCCTTACAATTAAATAATTACCCAAAAGTCACATTTTTGGCCAATTTTGATAAAAATGTAAGCCTAACCCCTTACAATTAAATTGTTTACCAAAAAGTCACATTTTAGCCAATTTTGATAAAAATGTAAGCCTAACCCCTTACAATTAAATAATTACCCAAAAGTCACATTTTTGCCAATTTTGATAAAATTGCAAGCCTAACCCCTTACAAATTAATTGTTTACCAAAAAGTCACATTTTGGCCAATTTTAATAAAAATGTAAGCCTAACCCCTTACAATTAAATAATTACCCAAAAGTCACATTTTTGGCCAATTTTGATAAAAATGTAAGCCTAACCCCTTACAATTAAATAATTAACCAAAAGTTACATTTTTGGCCAATTTTGATAAAAATGCAAGCCTAACCCCTTACAATTAAATAATTACCCAAAAGTCACATTTTTGGCCAATTTTGATAAAAATGTAAGCCTAACCCCTTACAATTAAATAATTACCCAAAAGTCACATTTTTGCCAATTTTAATAAAAATGCAAGCCTAACCCCTTACAATTAAATAATTACCCAAAAGTCACATTTTTGGCCAATTTTGATAAAAATGCAAGCCTAACCCCTTACAATTAAATAATTACCAAAAAGTCACATTTTGGCCAATTTTGATAAAAATGTAAGCCTAACCCCTTACAATTAAATAATTACCAAAAAGTCACATTTTGGCCAATTTTGATAAAAATGTAAGCCTAACCCCTTACAATTAAATAATTACCAAAAAGTCACATTTTGGCCAATTTTGATAAAAATGTAAGCCTAACCCCTTACAATTAAATAATTACCAAAAAGTCACATTTTGGCCAATTTTGATAAAAATGTAAGCCTAACCCCTTACAATTAAATAATTACCAAAAAGTCACATTTTGGCCAATTTTGATAAAAATGTAAGCCTAACCCCTTACAATTAAATAATTACCAAAAAGTCACATTTTGGCCAATTTTGATAAAAATGTAAGCCTAACCCCTTACAATTAAATAATTACCAAAAAGTCACATTTTGGCCAATTTTGATAAAAATGTAAGCCTAACCCCTTACAATTAAATAATTACCCAAAAGTCACATTTTTGGCCAATTTTGATAAAAATGCTAGCCTAACCCCTTACAATTAAATAATTACCAAAAAGTCACATTTTGGCCAATTTTGATAAAAATGTAAGCCTAACCCCTTACAATTAAATTGTTTACCAAAAAGTCACATTTTGGCCAATTTTAATAAAAATGTAAGCCTAACCCCTTACAATTAAATAATTACCAAAAATTCACATTTTGGCAAATTTTGATAAAAATGCAAGCCTAACCCCTTACAATTTACAATTTTTCCATAAATGTAATTTCAAAAGTAAATTTGGACACAAAATGGCCTCTGTTATACTATACATGTAGTAGCGATGTCAGTCTTATTATCTTAGTTGTACACATAAAAGTACTTAATCAGAAATGTATTTAAAATTAGGATTACCACGTTTTGTTGATTTTCTGTATTTTAATGTGTGAATGCATGAATGAATGTACATTTTCATTATGTTAATTTAATTCGGTCAATTATCCCAATATTGTTTGTGTGTGCTTATATTTGGACGTAGATTTTGTGAAATTCAGTAATAATGTCTGTGATCTGATCATTTACGTTTAAAAATAAAAGTAACAATTTGTCGAAATAACTGATTTTTGTCCTTACTTAATAATAGCTTTCAAACCTCTAACTTTCCATTCCTCTTCTTAGCAGATGTTTGATTTGATTTTTGGATAAGAATCCTGATGCCAACAACTTGTCCTTCGAAGTTCCCCACTTATGCTGAAAATAAAAACCAACACACTTCAGGCTTTTAATAAAATTTACTTCTCCCCAGTCAAGCCCTGACTTTCCTCTAGAAATTCAAGTAGCACCACTTAGCCTAGTACATATAAATCCCAAAAGCACTTGCCACTCTAAGTCTAAAAAAAAGTCTAAGTCCAAACTCCAAACCTTAGACCCTCAGATTTGAAAAAGTTGACAGGGGTACCCCTTGCAATCTCAAAATCTGACTGCCAAAATATTTCTAAGTCCAAACCCCAGCCTCAGACCCTCAGATCTGAAATAAATTGCCAGGGGTACCCCTTGAAATCTTGAAATCTGACTTTGCAAAAAAATGTCAAAGTCCAAAGGACGAAAGGTTTATAATTACGAAAACAGTAAGTATTTCAAGAAAGTGCCACGGCAGAGCGGAAAAGGATACTGACTGGAGTGCACTAGGTACGCGGTTCTACCCTGGGCCATGCTACTATTTTATATATTATATTATTTTTTTCACTGGAGAAGAAAATTTTCTCCCCGCCGTGGTCCCCGGCCAGGATTTGATCCGGGGACCCCGGGCCTGGCGGTCAGCAAGCTTGACCACCAGGCCACGGCCTTCGTTAGGAAAAAAATCTCGGACGTTATATTTAAAGGTTAGATTGCAAAATAATTTAAATAAAAAAATACTGGGCGGGGCATAGATCACATGCTCATTTAAATAACAAAAGAAAATCTGAATATGCAACAGCAAAAAACAAAGCGCACAGAAAAATACATTTTAAGAAAAAAAATCTTTCTGCCGTGGTCCCAGGCAGGATTTGAACCGCGGACCCTAGGACTGGCGATCAGCGAGCTTCACCACCAGGCCACAGGATTCATTGGAAAAACAAATCTTGGATGTTGTACTTAAAGGTTAGATTGTGCAAAAACTAAAAATGAGTGGGAAGCCGTGAATAGGCACTTATGAAAATAACAAAAGCAAAAATTGTATGCAAAATTAAGTTTAGCAAAAAACAAGCACAAATAAACTGAATGGGCACAAAACACTGGCAATCGGAGGACAGTAATAAATTTTGTTTACAACTGATAAACTAAAACGACATTTATATTATCTACACTTTGTAAATTTTGATAGACACTCAAAATTGTATAAAGTTGTTACAAAATCTATGAAAAACTTTAAATTGTGTGATTTCTTTTAATTTCATTTCACACACAATAAGCTAGTATAATCTTTATAAAAAGAAATCTGTTTCTTATTAAACTATTTACAGCAAAATTCAAAATTTTAATCAACATTTTTGTAAATGTTCCAGCAACACATACTGATCTCCATTTTTGCGACTACATAGCCACTGATACGCATTCACAAACACAACACGACAACGCGCAAAATGTACTGAATTTTGTTTGCAGTCTTGCCTTTAAAACAAAGCATCTAACATTTGTTTAATTTAAATGTGTACTGCATATCATATAAAAAACGTAAACGCCAATAGGTAAACATATTTGTGTTTCGTAAATTATTTTTAAAAATGAATTAATAACTTTCTGATATTCATAAATAATGCTGAAATTTATAAAATTATAGTATAATTTTTTAATAGTGTTTTTTTTGTGCAAAAAGGTACATCTAGTAATTTATTGGGGGGGGGGTGTTTGATGTATGTGTTTTAAAAGGTAAGAACAATAGCAAATAAAATTACCCACATTGCGCATTATTTAATTAATTATTCAATAATTATCATGCAAATGTAACTAATCTATTACATTAAGTCATTAAACTACCAAATTTATGCAAGCCAAACCTTCTTAATTTTTTTAAATGGCATCAATAAAAATGTATAATTTATTTGTAAAGATTAAAATCGTCAATACATTGAGCACCCTACAACCAACAATTTGTTTATTTCAGTTAAGTTTTATTGCAAATACAGATAAAAATCACATTAATTTTAACGGAACAATGAAGTTAAATCATCCCACCCAACCTTTGCCTTTGAGAAAATGCAACAACAAATTGAAATCAAAGTTAATTAAATTTATTGCAGTACATGTACTTATCTAGGCCTACTATTAATTAATAGTGTGTGCATATATATATAATATATTTTTTAATTTATAAAATATAACGGTACAAATTTAGTAACAATATCTTCGTAGTAATGACTTACGCCTACAGTGAATAACAATAATATCCATTTCCAATTTGGAGAAATATATAAAAAGAATAAAATGTATTAAAATGTAACGGTGAAAATCAACTAACAAAATAGTCATAGTACTGAATTACGCCTACAGTAAATAACAAAATAGTCATTCTAATCATTGTAGTAATCACTTACCATCATGGACTCCATTAGTGACGGGATCCAGTCGATTTCTGCCACACAAATCCGTCTTATAACAAGGCTGACGATCACAGAAATCTTTATTTGCAATGCGCATTAACACGCGAGGGCAGCACAACGTCGATTTAGTGGAGATCAGTGTTTAGATGCAGGAATGACAAACGAATACAATTGGTCATCGGTTCCTAATATGAAATACTATTTTACATTTGTTTAACTATTGATAGGTGCCATTACAAGACAAAATCTGGACTGGGTTTTGGCCGTCCTCAACCAAAAACTGTTTCTGATGACATAACTTTAACCGAACGCACGAAAAACGCACGAAAACGTACGACCGAGAAATTGTCATTCACGTTGGTCTTAAACCTTACTACCGGGCAATTGTTACAGCACAATTGAGGTCAACAAAACGTTCAACTAATGACCGATGATCGAAACAGTTCTGGTTATGCTCGCCAAAACACGACCCTAAATGATTACCCTTGTTAATGACCAGTGACCTCCAGTGGTGACCTCCAGTGGTGACCCCTGATGAACCATCAGACTTGGTCTCCGTCGCAGTGGTTCTCCATCTCTAGCTGTATGTACTTGGGTGGTCTTGATCTACGCCACGTGGCGCAGGACACAAAACGATTGATGGCAGAACTGGGCACCAGGACATACTGAAATCAATCACAGAAGAGGGTTGTCAACTTGGTGATTAAAGATCAGAAAAACAACTTAGTTGAATTGAACAGACAGAAATCTAGGCATATCTGTATAATTAATTTGAATCTAATCACAATTATTCGTTATAGTAGATTGGACATGGCTCAGAATCCAATGGCAAAACAGCTTGAGCATCCAACAAATTGTGAACGGAAATGATTCGGCATGAAGTGATTAGCATCACCGTCTTACCTCAATGATGCAGGAGACGATGAAGTTGAGAAGAGCAAGAGCCAAGATGCACGTCTTAAAGAGGTAATCCGGCAGAACAACCATCTGTAATATAAGAAGAAAGCAAGACAAATCAAAGATGAGCTTTATTTGCTTTATTACCACTGGGCTGGGTCGGAAGAACAACTGCCTTGATCACTCAAGAGACAGACACGTTATTTCTTTCAACTTATTTCCAGGTGATTATCTTGGCAATAGCTGGCACACTGGTTTCGTCATTGAATATCTCCGAGTATATCACGATAGTGTGTTTCATTTAGGAAGACACTTAATAACCCGTGTAGCAGTTCGCGATTTTTGTTTTCAACAGCTAGGTTGTGCGTGAATGTATATTCATGAGAAAGAACAATGGCAACTCAGCTATAATAAACAACTGTAAACAATTATAAAGAAGATCTCGTTAAGATCGAAATATTAGGCCCTCTTAACTTATTTGATTTGTATATTTCAGGTCATTCCAGCCAGTAAGCAGTTTGCAGCAGTTTTAATCTTATTCAATTATAAAGAACGACGGTCCTGAACCAACTCGCCAATAGCCTAGTTGGTAGAGAGGTGATGGATCAAATGGTGTGTGATTCAAATCTGGATTTCGTTTTCTTCGCCAATGTTCTTGTGGATTATTTGAACCATAGAGCAAGGATGAGGAAAAACCAGGTTAGGTTACCTACAGTATGTATACCTTGACATATACAACAGAACCGCTACATCGCTACACCAGGGGCCAATTTCATAAAACATGTAAGCAACAAAATTAGCTTAGCACAAAAATGTCTTGCTCAGTAAAAACAGTTTACCAGCCAAAACTCCATGTGCTTTTCATGCTAAGCAAAAACCAGCTGAATACCAGTAAAAACCAATAAACATCACCTGAAAATGTGGTTTATGTAAACCTGTTTTTGCCAAAGAAGAATTTTCATGCTAAGCACATTTTTGTGCTTACATGTTTTATGAAATTGGCCCCAGATAGTTTACAGAGACTTCCTTTCATTTATTCACGGCAGATCAAGTGATCCAGTAACAAATTTTTTTAATTTAATTTACAACAAATTTTAGAATTATTAGAATTCTCCTTTGATACCAACCTCCATCGTTCTCAGAGTATGCTCCGTTGGCACATAGAGCAGCAAAGTGGTACCCACGAATACGACAATCAAATATGCCGAAAATAAACCTGTAAACAAATTAAAAATAAAAGGATTAAAAAAAAAGGACATTTAGATCCAACCGTCCATTGTCTAATCTCAGTCTGTCGTCTATACTCACGTAGTTTGTATAGCGGTTGACGGAACGGTCTTTTTGGAGTGTAAACCACGGCCACGATGATATACTGAAAGCAGGACATCAGGAATAAGGACGTCGTCTCGGAATTATCACGGGATGAGGAGTCCGAGACAATGACCGCAGGAACATACCTGCCTCACAAGGAAGATCATTGTGAAAGCTACTTTTAACCAGTTCGCGCCGGAGGACGTATATATACACGCAAAGGTTTCCCCAGATTCAAAACGAATGACGCACGTCACCAGCAAGGTCGGGAAATGTCTGTCAGCAGCGAGCAAGGCCCAGAAAAGCGTGGGTGTGCTTCCCGGTACCATTGGCCTGAACCCGCCTCGGATCGAGCTTCGTTAAAAATAATCTCGCGCCTCGGCTCGGTGATGTTAAAATAATCATATTCTTTGTTTGGCTAGAATATAAGTTGGCCTGTACCACTCCAAACCACTTTTCCTTTTACTCCAAACACAACCTGCCTAGTATTTGCAATAGTAAATAGAACAATTTGCGACAGAATTGTCAAACATTTATTATTTGTTTTATACAACGTCTCAATAAATCCTGGTCATCTGATTAGTATGTGGTGTGACCATGCAATGAATGACTATTTACCATTAAATGGAACCTCTATTTTTGTTTGTGGCCGGACTTCGGTTTGGATAAATAAATGACCCATGACCAACAATCAGATGACAATGTTTTATTCAGGCATTGCATACAATCGATGGTCGTACCTGCTAATAATTGAGCAACTAAACAAAAATATACACACAAATTTGATTATTGTCATTCACCCTAAAAAGGGAAATGCAAACATTAACTGCAATAAGGATGAAAAAAAGATGACAATCTTACCAGGACATTGCTTGGAGCAATAAGAACGTTGACAACTGAATCAAGATGACGACAACAAGCTGAGAGACTAGGGAGAAGATGACTGGGGATGTTATGAGTTTAGTCGACGGTCTCTGGACAGAGATCACATCGTAGGCTTCACCACGACTCACTGTAACCAGAACAATTCAAGGAGCAATAAGAACGTTGACATCTGAATCAAGATGACGACAACAAGCTGAGAGACTAGGGAGAAGATGACTGGGGATGTTATGAGTTTAGTCGACGGTCTCTGGACAGAGATCACATCGTAGGCTTCACCACGACTCACTGTAACCAGAACAATTCAAGGAGCAATAAGAACGTTGACATCTGAATCAAGATGACGACAACAAGCTGAGAGACTAGGGAGAAGATGACTGGGGATGTTATGAGTTTAGTCGACGGTCGCTGGACAGAGATCACATCGTAGGCTTCACCACGACTCACTGTAACCAGAACAATTCAAGGAGCAATAAGAACGTTGACATCTGAATCAAGATGATGACAACAAGCTGAGAGACTAGCGAGAAGATGACTGGGGATGTTATGAGTTTAGTCGACGGTCGCTGGACAGAGATCACATCGTAGGCTTCACCACGACTCACTGTAACCAGAACAATTCAAGGAGCAATAAGAACGTTGACATCTGAATCAAGATGATGACAACAAGCTGAGAGACTAGCGAGAAGATGACTGGGGATGTTATGAGTTTAGTCGACGGTCGCTGGACAGAGATCACATCGTAGGCTTCACCACGACTCACTGTAACCAGAACAATTCAAGGAGCAATAAGAACGTTGACATCTGAATCAAGATGAAGACAACAAGCTGAGAGACTAGCGAGAAGATGACTGGGGATGTTATGAGTTTAGTCGACGGTCGCTGGACAGAGATCACATCGTAGGCTTCACCACGACTCACTGTAACCAGAACAATTCAAGGAGCAATAAGAACGTTGACATCTGAATCAAGATGAAGACAACAAGCTGAGAGACTAGCGAGAAGATGACTGGGGATGTTATGAGTTTAGTTGACGGTCGTTGGACAGAGATCGCATCGTAGGCTTCACCACGACTCACTGTAACCAGAACAATTCAAGGAAAGGGACACGTACGATCTTTAAGAGGTTGTTATTCAAGTAAATCTTGAGCCATATTTGTCGTAGAATTAATCTCTACTAATTTTAACATGCACCTTTTGTCAGAATGACTAGCCTGCTCAGTGCAGCAAGATACATCACATCAAAACGTCAAACTGTCTCAGAGTCGGTGGTTACCCAACGCAGCAGGATCCATCTCTGGCAGTATTCAATGGGGACCAGCTCTCAATGGACTTGGACTTTTTATGCACCTGGTATGCCATTTATGCAATGGTGTTGACAGCTGAACGCATCAAAGTATAGCACAGTTTTTCACCTGATGCAGTGTGCTGTATCTGACAGGGTCAGCGTCAACGTTAACCCCGGGACCTTTTTGGTTAGGAACCTTTCTCAATCCTCCAAAACTCAAATGAGGATTTAAGGAGTGTTAGGGTTAAAGCATTTATACTAGATTGATTCCCCTCTTACCCAGTAGTATAGTTGCAGTGCATAAGGCAAGGTCAATGTAATTGAACTGTACATCGGTCAATGTGGACATAATCTGGAAAGGATAAAAGGTGGTATCTTTTAAACCATGAAGGAACCATTTGGAGGCATGATAATTAAGGAGCATTAACTTGTCATGCATTTTGTTCAATTCGAAGGAACTTGTGGCATTGTGGTCTGGGACATTGAATTCATTGTCTGCAGGTAATTTTGCAGGTTGTGGGTTCGAGTCCAGTCTGGGGTTATGGTGCGTGTGCCATCATTTTTTTTAATGTTGTCCCTCCCCACCCAGCAGTTAAAGGTGTACCTGTGAGGGCGGAATATTAACTGCTTTACGCCAAAATTGCAGCATTGAGCTATACTGCCCAGGCGCTCAGATGGCATTTGGAATGTTTCATGGCCCAATGATCAGGGGTAATAATAATGCAAAGCGCTTTGAGCCGAGTTAAAAGCACTGTATACAAATCTGTTGCAGAAAATAGGCTGCGTTTTTTAAAGCAATTGAAGGCCTGCTTGTAACAAGGTCATTTAGGGGGGGGGGGGGTTGAATACAATCTTAAATCATCTGCTAATTAACGAGCAGGTGTGTCAGACAGGTAGGTTGACATGACACTTACTGAATACAGGATCGCGACTGTGATGAATTGAATCAGGCTGTACATGGCTAAGTATTTGAACATCTCAAATGAGGTCACTAGAGCAGCACGCCCCTCTCTAAACAGAGACAAATACAATTGAGGGAATTAAGCCAGAATGAAGTCAGATCGGGAAGCATCTTATACATCATAGTACTGGAAAAGATAGCTGTTCTAATTGATTTCAATGGGAAAATTCCTGATTTGTATTGATGGTGAAAAACAATTTGCATTCTGAGTTTTGAATCACTGCTTGACTAATAATTGACATTTTTACACAGGGGGCTTGACCACACCCTTCAATGACCACACCCTAGACCTTACCTGATAAGAATTGGAACACATGAGATATTTGGGATCTTAGATGTGAATGGTGAGGCAACAGATGCTTCTGCCTCTGACAGTGAGATACCGGTGTGAGCGGTCTTGAGCGCTCCGCAATCGTTAGCTCCGTCTCCACACATCCCTACGAAGTAATCCAGATGCTGCAACTCCTCCACCAAAGACATCTTCTGATTGGGTGAGAAGCGAGCAAAGATTGTTCCCTTGACGATGATCTACAATCAAGAAAAAGTCAAGACGAAAGGTCAAACAAAGGGAAAAGAGGCACTAAGCCTTAGGAAGCCAATTGCACATCAGTCATCAATGATTTATTTTCTTTAATGGAAGATTTGGGTAGCTGCTCCTTGAGTAATATTTGTCATTGTCTTACGGTTTGTAGTTGATCTTGATGATGTTGCTGGATGGCTTCATATGTTGTTCCATCAATAGCATAGTGGGTTCTGCAGGCTGCTAGAGACTTATTGACCAACATCGGACTAACTTCCTCCTTGATTGACTACAAAAGACAGCAAAGTAAAGCATGGGTAGTTAACCAGTTCGCGTCGGATGCTGCGAGTTTGAAACGAATGACGGGTAAACACGTCACGAGCAAGGCCGGAAATATCTGTCAGCGACCGGCTCACAAGGGTGTGAGGCCAGAAATATCAGGGCGTGCTACTCACAGATGTTGGCCTGAACCCGCCTCAGATCAAGGTTCATGACAAACAATCCCAGCGCGAACTGATTAAAAGTCAATACAGTTTGAAAAGTTAGAAAGCTATTTCAAAAATACAAAACATTAAAATAGTTTCAAACATTCTTTTTTAACAAATATAATTACTATTAAGCTTACTGTATGCCCTTAAAATGATTCACAAAGTAACAATCTGTACAATTTAATTGTAACCCAAGTTAATTTTTTGTTCTTACCTTCAGTTCAAGAACATCTTTTTCATTTTTCTTGACGTAATTCTTCTTGTAGGTCAGTATCGGTGTTGGGTCTTGGCGGCATTCAGACGTCTCAGCTTTGATGTGGATGACTTGGTCGTCTGGTGCACACATTCCTGACTTACATGCGACGTTGATGGCAGTTAGTAAATTATCGCCTAAAAGAAAACACAAGAATTATGTGAAAAAGCTCAAATATTTGGATGTGGTAAACTGTACAAATATGAACAGCAAAAACACAATGCTACCAAATCAAGACCTGCTAACCTTCGGAATCCCAAAACTGTTTTCTCAAACTCTAAAAGTCAGATATTGTTTGTTTTAAATCGTATTATTAAACAATTGTATAGACGCGAGCTTGCAAACAAGGGTTTATGGTAGCTGCAATAATCCAACGAGTCGACGTTCTGTGATTCGTCAGGTTGGCCTCTAGGCCTATCATAAAATCGTCGTCAGTTTCCACGTGGTTTTTCACAAAGAGTTCCCTGAATGTCATTTTGAGATTTTACTGCAAGAAATTTACTTTTTGTTTTTGGAAAATGTGCACAAAATTCTCAGATGTCTTGAGCAAAAAAATCTGCACAGTCATTTTTATAGCTACACATGTTGGCAGGTCTGCAAAACCCCTGGGAGATTATTATAATCGTCTTCTCTACGGGTTTCTTAAGGCTTGCCAGCAGCTTACAGTGGCTCTAGAGCACTCTTAAGGATTCCTTGCTTTCAGTACCACAAATATTATACATGTAATAATAAATAGCAAGTGTAAACTACATTACCCGTTATCATGACTGTTCGTATATTGGCCCGATTCAACTCTTCAATGACTGGTTTGGTTTCTGGCTTGAGTTTATTCTCCATGATCATCAGGCCGAGGAATTCCAAATCCTCCTCAACATTCTTTCTGTAGAACAAAACAGTTGTCAACCGTCTTGAGACTTTCTCCTACTGAAGGTTTGTTTTCATCAGCAAAAGCATTTTCTTAGCTTTAACCAAATTATTCTATCTGTATATTCAGTATTGTACTGACAGCCTGAAGACGTTTCAGTACCTTTGAATAGTCTTAAGATAACCCAGTGTTTTATCAGACGGGATGTTTTTCCAGGCCAGAGCCAAGACCCGCAGACCATCTTGAGTGTAGTCACCGAGAATCTGCTGAAAATTACCAGGAACTACGAGAAAACAATCCAAAATGTTTGATGACAACGGTGGGATGAAAACCAACCTATCCTTAAGGAATGAAATTATTGTCCGACTTCCACAAATTCAACATTTTACAGTAATAATTAAAAAAACTAAAAATCATTCATTCTCAATCATTCAAAGTTAATAACTTTTGTATTGCTTTTAAAAAGAAATATACCAATTTACAAAGGGAATCTAACATGAGAAATTTCACTCGAAGGCAGAGTTCGAAGCGGTGTTTTGTGTATCACTTGGATAGGCCCGAGTAAACATTTTGAGCATTCACATTTATTTAAATAAAATAACACAGACAATCGTGATGCATTAAGTCAAAAGATCAGTAGTTTACGATTCTTTACCCAAAAGCAAATGTTCTTCTTTCAAAGTAATATTTACCTGTTTCTGGTTTTGATAAGGACGTGATGACCTCTGGTGAACCCTTGACATAGGCAATCATGTGATCATCGCCCTTAGTCTTGGCAATAACACTCATCCGTTGCAGGGCAGAGGAGAACGGAAATAGATGCAGGATGGAAATACTGTAATCGTCCTGGTAACAAGAAACAAAACAAAGTCAATTGCATTAAAAACAAAACTTTAGCAGTTTGAGTTAAAAGGTAAGATATACCATTTGCAGATATAAAAAATGTATCTCCGAATTATTGAGAAATATCTTACTTATTTGAAGGTAAATAATGATTATAGGCATCCAGCAAAATGATTGCGCTAGATATTTTGTAATTGTTCTGAAAAATAAAATCTTTTCCCTGCCGGACGGCGATCGCGAAAAAAAACGAACAAAAGAACCACTGCCCGACGCCGGTTGAAAACGAACACCGTTTTTCTTGCTTTCCTCGTCATCCATGATTGTAAAACTTTGAACATGTCAGTTAAACAATATTTACTATAAAATACAACCTCCCAAATCCACCCATTCATGATCATTTAAGCAATTACCAATGATGTATCATACCTTTAACGTCAATATTCTCCTTTTGGGAGAGTTTTTGTTTTGCCCAAGTAAAGAAACTCGTGTGCAGTACGAATACCTTTTTCCTGTTGGACTCCGATACCTGTATAGCATTCTTAGGTGGCTCTAGTTTGATGAACTTTTCTCCTGAAGATCGGTCTGGTTCCTTGAAGGCCTGAAAAATAGAAGTTTTTTTTAATTTAATCTGTAACCAAACTAGAGTTGTATTTGAGGCAATGCAAGTCCTTTAGTTCGCGCCAGGATTATTTTAACATCACCGAGCCAAGGGGCGGGATTATTTTTAACGAAACTCGATTCGAAGAGGGTTGAGGCCGATAGTGCCAGGAAGCACACCCACGCATTTCCGGCCTTGCTCGCTGCGGACAGACATTTTCGAACTTGAACTTGGCGTGTTTATGCGTCATCCGTTTTGAATTTGGGGAAAACTTTGCGTTTATATACGTCATCCGGCGCGAACTGGTTAACAAGTCTAGTCACAGGTAACTGGATGACAATCACAAAGGAATGCTTGCGTCAAAGCGATGGACTCTGTTACATCCTGTACCAAAATGTTTGTAATGCCTGAAATATGACCTATGACCTAGAATGAAATCTAACAATTTGTACCAAAAAGGATTTGCAATTACCCATCCCGTGGCTTGAAACATCTTTAGGTCAATGGGGTCACCTGACAACTCATCGTTGACGACAGCCAATGAGTGGCATGTTGCCATGGTCGACGTGAATGGACCAATAGGAAGATGGGACACTGATGTTGTCATCGGAAGAAATCTAAAAAGAAGTCGAAACAATCAGAAATTGTATTTAATGTCAATACAAAATGTAGGATTTAATACAAGGAAATTTGATGAATGGCGCGTGAAACTTTGAGTGGCAGTTGAAAATTTTTTCTTTAAAACTTGATATTAACAAAAATTACTTTTGGAATAAAACAAATTCAGGAACACGGCTAAAACTGTATGGACCTCGTCTAAAATAATACCCGTCTGATGGTACAAAGTATTCTGGCAACAAATTCACTTTCAAAAAGTACACTAGTCATCTACAAAGCTCTTTTTGTCGCTATAATATTAATTTTTGTATTCGACACCTTCCTTTCTCAGCCATTTGAACTCCCAGTAAATCCAGTCCATCTTCAGTCAGAGTACCGGTCTAAAAGTCAATTAATCAACAACAAAAAATTTAAATCAAAAAATGTTCTCAAACATTTCATTGTGCATATTATTAAAGCTGATAAACACATTTCAACTGCGGCAAATTTTTGCAGCGAATAATTTTGCGTTTTATGAACCAGCCTTTAAACATTACCCCTTTCTCACCTTATCAAAGCAGAACACATCAATGGTCCCACTCAGGTTGATTCTCTGTGGACTGATGCAGAATATCTGCTGTGATTTAAGACGGATCTGAGCAAAGACCATACCGATAGTCAGGGCTGCCGGTAGGGCCGGGGGTACAGCGATCGTGATGATATCCAAGGCTCGAATGATAACACGAGAAGCTGATGCCTAAAAACACACGAACCAAAACTACAATTGGTACTGTACTTCATTATATTTTCAAGGGTTTCGGAACCTTTGTTTCGTCTTCGACTTCGCCGCCTAATTCCATATCACTGAGAAGCAAATAGAAACAAACAAATGGAAATATTCAAACTTTTGTTCATATCAATCGATTGAATGTTTCTGAAGCATAATACCCACCAGAATGTGGATGGAGTTTTTGGCGTCCCACAGATATGACAGTAAACAAATAAGAAAGATATAACAATGGTCAGTCTCAATCAACTGAATGGTATGGACAGGTGAAATAAAACTGAAAAACAAAATGCAAGATGAATTGATGCGACGACTGTTGTCTAATTTGTGAACATAAAGTCAGAGGATCATAACCACCTCATAAGCAGCTTGTTATTAAACCGAGCAATCTCGCTTTATAATTGTCATTAAAAATAGATCAGTTTTAAATTGCTTCCTTACAGTTCTTACAAAAAAACAACAACACTTACTCCTTTTAGAGACATCATAATGAGGGCATAAATGAGTCCCAAGAAAGCTGTAAATATAAACAAATGTCTAAATTACATCATTATTATTATTTTTTTGTTTTTATACTGGGTATAGGCCATTCAGTGGAATCTACTGTTGTTCAATGGAAAGAAGGATATACCACAGAAAGATATTGGGAGGAAAACCCTGTTAGGATATTGGGGGGAAACCCGTGGAGTAAGGCAGGGACTGAAAACCCAATCGGCATATTGGTCCAGACGGGATTCAAATAGCGGTGGAAGGCGAGGAAAGAACCGCTGCGCCAACCCGACTTAAAGTGTCGTCAAGTAAACAGATGTGACATCAATGCAGGACATATTTTTTCTTTTGATCAGACTTTGTCAGGAATGCAAACTCACCAATAAAGGCCAGTAAGCCAATGAAACGCATGGCATCACGATGCAGATGAAACTCCATAGGTTTAGGGTACATGATGGCTTGTACTAGTGACCCTTTGGCTGTGGAAAAACCTAAAGGACAAAGAAAAGCCGGGGGAAAAAGATAGAAAACATTGTCAGGGAACAATTAATGTGTCATACGCTGCGTCAAATTCCTTCACTTACTGAGAATACACATACTTCACTGGAACGCAGGGCAGTTGGACAATTGACTACTGTATAGTTGATCATTCTGGTGCCTGTTGTGCTTCAGGAAACATTCAATTGATTGATATGAATACAAAAGTTCAAATATTCCCATTTGCTTTCATTTCTGATTCTCAGCAATTCAGGAGTCGGAGCCGAAGACGAAGCAAAGTTTCAAAACCTCCTATAACCATAGCCATAGCCATACCTGTCTGTACAACCACGGCTCTGACTTCATCCGTGTCACCTTGCCTAGTTTGAATCACCATTGTCCCACAGAATAAACTGTGTCGTTTGTGTTCGCTGAGACAGTAATCAGTCAGGCAGTCAACTTGATGTGGAAGGGGCGTCTTTGTCACCGGTACACTCTCCCCTGGTAATTAAATACAGGTAACTGGTAGTCATTCAACTATTATAACCCCCGACCAGTGGGCCAACCACTGAAGTGCCAAAAAGCACTTCACAGTTGTTATCCATGTTTATCGGGCTAATGATAATGTTCAAAACGGAAACTGACCCGACCCGACTGAAATGATGGAAAAACCGACCCGTCCCGAAGTCGGTTGCGGGTGGGTTGCGGGTGGGTTGCGGGTCAGTTGCGGGTCGAGTCGGGTCGGAGCACAACATTATACATCAGGCCATGTCATCAGTTTTGACAAAGTAACTTAATTAGGCCGTTTTCCAAACCCCAGCTAAGGCTCCGTCTCCATCTCCATTGCCAAACTACATAAACAAAGCCAAAGATGGAAACCAAGATAGGGTTTGGAAAATGGCCCCAATATCTCACAGGTACCCATTTGTTCTCACGGGTGGACACAGGCAAATGTAGTAAAGTGCCTTGCCCAAAGACACAAATGCCAGATTTTGTTTGTTGTAATTTCAAGTTCCAAGGAGTTTTACCAAGTGACTGATGTCTTATCATGGATTATAAGAGTATACAGACTGTCTATCGTCTTTGTACCCGTGAGTGAGCTTTCATTGACGATGCAGTTGCCAGTGATGAGAACCGCATCACATGTCATCATGCAGCCGTGATGAGGAATAATGATAACATCTCCAGGAACCAAGACCTTCTCAGAGACCTCGAGGACTTCTGAAACCAAGAAAAACAATTATCTGTCAATAAATTGTTCTTCTTCTTTCTTTCTCTCGAACTAAAGCTGTCAATCCGGACTTCGGTCCAAAACGAAAGAATAAATTGGTGGTTCACATGTATCAGTCATTCACATGTCCTGTCAAAAATATATTTTAAAAAATGAAAAGAAAAAAACCTGGAGCTCCATAGTTTTTAGGATATATTCAACTATAAGAATATATTCTACTTACTGTTGTTACGATGCAAGACTTTAACCATAGTGTCTGAATGCACCATGCTGCGTAGCGTCAAATTTTGCTGTCATTAAAATAAAAATAAAACCACTTTTTTATGACAAAGGAAAACTGGAACTACCTCAATTCTTACATTTGAAGAAAATACCTAGAAACTTGAGAGAAAAATGGACGCGTTTCATATTTTATTTTGTATTTTTGTATCTTTTATATTTATTGATTGATGCAGGATACAGCTCAGCTTTTTTTTTACAAACAAGTTAAAATGATTTATATTGCTTCAACATGCAGAAGAATAAATGTAGTTTCATCTTAATAGTTCGTGTTTCTTGAGAATCTTCTATTTACATTTTGAACCTTTGCTGTATAATGACGAGCACATTAACCACAAACCTACTTTTCTAGTGGTATACAAGGACACAGCAATAGACATAGCCGACATCAGAAGGATACACATTGAATAGTAGTAATAGTGGTCAGATAGCCAGACAGATATGCTGAAGATTTGAAAGATGTAGAATGGATTCAATACCTGCGGAACAAAAACAAAGAGCCGAGATGAAGAATGGATTCAATACCAGCTACAGAACAAACAGAGACTACAGGAGTACATGTAATACGGTCCAGTGTTCCCAACCCCCCACTTCCAACTTCCCCCTCCAACTTCCAATTTCGAAGGTGATCGAAGGTGAACTTCGAAGGTGAAACTTCGAAGGTGAACTTCAGCTTGATCCTAAATAGTCAGTCACCAAGTGTTCCCATCACAACGTTGGACGTTGTAGCGTGCTTTTAAAGGTAGGATACACCATTTGCAGATATCAAAAATATTTACTACCGAATTATTAAGAAATATCTTACTCATTTGAAAGTAAATGTTGATTCTAGACATCCAGCAAAATTATTGCGCTAGATATCCTGTAATTATTCCGAAAAATATAATTTTATAATGAGAAATTCGTGATCGCCGGACGGCGATCGCGAAAAAACAAAGATAACATAAGAATAACTGCTCAACGCCGGTTGTTTTTCGTTCTTTTCTCGGCATCCATGATTCTAAAACTTCGGACAGCTCAGTTAAACGATATTTACTATAAAATACACCCCCCTAAATCTACTCATTCAATATAATTCAAGCAATGACCAATGGTGTATACTACCTTTAATGACACAACAGAAGACTGGTTTGAGTGGTGAGAATATTACATACCTCCTGAACGAGTAATACTAGAATGGAACGCACTCGAACGTGGATATCATTCCCGCCATAAATCTCTTGTCTAAACAAAGAAACGCAGACAGACAATTATGTTGAGAGATGTGTGGGCAGGTATGTGTGAAAGTGTACTCTCAGCTTCTTGGCACTCAAAGATTTGTCCACAAGTCTTACATCGTGTATTTTGATTTTTCCTACGGCGCATGATATTCCAACTTCGCCTCGTGATAAAAGAATTGTTGCAATTTGAAAAAATCATTTGGCAGATTTGTCTTAGTCTTCAGGATTTACAAGGTCTAATTATCAATTTACTTTTTTTAAACAAATAAGTGTTTACCTTTGTTCAGATTCAGAGTCTGTCAATCCACTTGCATATTGTTCCAAGATGGCGTTACATGGCGTGTTACTTTCAAGTCCCCTAGTAGTTTGAAGAAAAAAAAAATTCAAAATACAATGTAGTTCGTCAGGTTTTTCCCACCGAGAACTTTTGGGGAGTGTGGCTTTCTAATTTCAAAAAAGAAAAACATCAGGATTGCAGAAATTGAATAAATTAAATTATTGCGTTAATTGACACGACATCTTGTCGTTTTAATTTGACCAAAAAGAAATCACTTACCGGAGCCGAAATATGTCATGCTTGACGAGGTCTAAGATGAAGAAAATCTTCTGAAATTTGAAGAATCTTAGATTTCCGTCAGCATCGACCACATCCTCCTTGAGAATCGTGCGAAGTGTGTCACGTGTGCAACCACTGAACACAAAATAGTAAATTAGGAAATATCTTACTTATTTGGTAATCTTACTTTAAAAAATAAGCAAAAACTTAAGTTGTTTTTATATTCATAAAATACCAAGTGAATCAAAACGCAAGTTACAAATCTGGCTTTAAAGCATGCTGCATAATGTACAAGTAATTAGTCATTGCACATTGGTCAAGTCAATAACAATGTCTGAACTTTGTGGCATTGCTTTGCTGTGTGTTATCAGTACACCCACTTGTCTTCCTTGATGAGGGTCCGTCGAATACGTGATACGTGATATCGCCGGTAGATATCCTGCAAACAAAGGTTACAATTCAAGTCAAATGTTAAATTGGATAAATAACAGTTTTGTCATATTTTACAGTGCAATGAAATATTAGTAGAACTTTTATGAACATTTTTTGTTTAATAGAGCACACAAATGTGACAACTAAAACTTGATAATTTGTTATTTTTGTGAAATATTCAGAGTTTTGCAATTGGTCTCCAAAAATTTAGCATTTACAACGCTAGTCACACAATTCAAAAATGTTGCTTTAAATGCATGTGTTTACCACTGAAGCCTGCATTAAATAGACCCACAAGTTTGATATTGACAACTTAAATTGGATGCTTTATTTACTGCTGAAAATGCATGTACATGTACATGTACATCTCTATAGGCAAGGACAAAAATGACTGTATGTTGTGTCAGATGATTTCTTGATTGTACCTTGATGAGAACAAAATTTGCCTCTTTGAGATGACAAGGCTGACACATACATCTGAGCCACCAGTCCTCCTTCCAGTAGAAGATAAGAAATAAAAATCCCAAGGAGAATACTGTAGCGATGTAGCAGACAGCAGTCTTAAGATGGTTCGTCTTATATCCACAACAATCCTAAGAAATTAACAATAAAGACAATATGTAAGACGGACCTAGGCACAGGCCACAGTGGAGAAGAATGCCAAATAGTGAATGGGGGAGATCTTTTTCATATTTCAGATTTGTTGATATTTGTAATCTTAATATGTCTGCTAACAAATTGTTAAAGAAATAGTACTAAAAAGGTAGTGTAATAAAAGTATTTATAATAACAAAAATTATCCAAACAAAAATATTTGGAAAGAATGTAGTATTCCGACGCCAGCAGTTGTGTACAAGTTGTGTACAAGATTCGAGAAAATTGTCTAAGTATTTTCTAGCAAAATTTAAAATGTTTCTCACTCCCAGATTCATGTTTTTTCAAAAATTTTGCAGTTCATTGGAATTATATACATGAAGTATAAAGAAAAAAGTGGCGTCAGGTTGCAACATTCTTTCTGAATAGTACTACAATAAAAATAGAAATAAAGTAGAAATTATTATCAAATTTTTGACAAAGTCAGGGGTTGTGGAATGTGGACAAAACTGTACAGTTCAACTCAAACTTCAAAGTCAAACCAACTCCCGGGTAAAAATGTAAAGGCTTTTATAATAAAAATAAAAAATTGTAATTAAGTTATAAACAGTACAAAAATTAATTAAGTACCGGGTAATAAAAAAAGAAAAAAAGAACTAAATAACGACACACCAAATAAATAACGATAATTTCAAAATGTTGTATTAAATTATGTTTGAACCGTATCAATTGCGAACTACGACGAGTACGACACTTACGATATTCTCGTTGGAGACCACCTCCGTCTTTACCCATGATGCAACTGAGCCCGTTGACATGGTGTCTATTCTCTAAAGTTTGTTTACAGTTGAATCTACCAGTACCATGCAAACAAACTAAAATAATTGATTTTTTTGGTTTGACCTGGGTTTGACCTTCCAAGGCAAACTACAACAACAAGCAAATTAAGTCAGAGGCCCACAACACTTATCTGAAGGCCTAATTACCACCATTAAACAAAGCAATTTACGTACTTACATGCGTAGGCTTGAGCCCAGGGGGGCTTGAGACCTTGCACTTGCAGCTGCAATAAGTCAGCAGTGGTCTCACTCACCACAGACATGATGTACAACTACATGTACATGTTGACGTGCAAAACAAATTATTCAGGCTAAAGTAAACTGTGTAACGTTAACTTTCTTTATACTCGCCACTGTACCACTTCAGCAGACAAAATTATCCAAAGTTTTCTTGAATTCAAGACGAGAACAGGTCTTCAGTATTTTACCAGCCTGGTTGTAGTCTCAATTCAATTTTTAAAGGGATTTTTCTTCATATTTTCTTTAACAAAAATTTGCAACCGAGAGGCCACATGATTTAATTTTTAATTTACGTGCGGGCGATGTGCGCGCGCATTTGCGAAAGTGTCGGGTTTCCCGACACAAAACCTGCGGCGGTGGGCGCTTCGGGATATGATTGGGCGTGCAGTTTTCGAGTTACGCGCGCACTACGCACTGAATAGCCAATCAGCGTCGTTTGCGTATTTGTCACGGCCAGGGGCCAATTTCATAAAACGTGTAAGGTGATGTTTATTGTTTGTGACTGGTATTCAGCTGGTTTTTTGCTTTGAATGAAAAGCATGTGAAGTTTTGGCCGATAACCTGTTTTTACTGAGCAAGACTTTTGTTGTGCAAAGCAAATGTGCTTACATGTTTTATAAATAACGCCAAGTTGGACTCCCGACTAGGATCCATGACAAACAGAGAAAACAAATTGTTGGATGTTTAAATCCTACACGTACATGATAAATGCACAGCCCTATTTTATATTTAGCCCTAACCAAAATATATCGCTAACCATGCATGCACGACAAAAGAGTCGACAGTATGCAAATGTAAAAAGTTTAACCAAACAAAAAGGTTGAATTGTATGTAGCGGCACAGCCTCAGAAATGTTCAAGGCCAAACTATAATGTATAAACCAGCAATGTGAACGTACGTAAAGTGTACACGCGACTGTGGAACGCCAGTAGAAAAGTTTAGACTAGTAAAACTATGATGAGTACACAAATCTGACTATACTCCCCAGGACTAGCAAGCACATAGAATCCTAGTATAATAAAATGTGCAAAATTGCTAATGAGTTTACGTAGATTGGACTCCTTAAATCCTGAATGAAAAACATGCAAAACAAACTCAGATCCACTTTACTCACCCCTTACTCGTAGACAAAATGTTCATGATTGAGGCAAAGAGGTCCTCTGAGTATTTCACCATGTCAGCCAAGTTTAAAGTCTATAGTCCACACACGCCCACACAGTGCATGCGCCGCGCGATGCGTGAAACGCACAGTAGCGTAGCGTAGCGTATTGACGGGAAATCATTGCATTTATATTTAGGCCCACGTTCTCCCCGGTGCTCTGTATACAGGAGTTGCCTCCGATTTTCGACGGAAACAACTGTATTTCAGACCTTCGTGCGACCATTTATCGCATACAAAAAACGTAAAACTAGTTTTTTCAGTTTTTCAGTTCGGGCGCTTAACGTTTATCTTTGAATTTGGAAGCAGAAAGCCAAACAAATTAATAATTGAATTAGTTTCATAAGAGCATGGAGTTTATTGTCTCATAATAATTATAATTGTTTTTATATTATATATTTTGTTAAATTATACAAGTCATTTATACACAGAAAAAAGAGGAATGAAAAGAAATTCATAATTAATTGACTTGACCAATTAAGCAAAGGTTTTAATTTATCCCAATACAAGCTATAAACTATCCTATTTTTATTCTTCTCAATACCATGCATAAATATTTTGTTTTGTCCCTAATGTAAATGCATGTATTTTTGTCACAAATAACGGTTGGTATATTTGTATAATTATGTGACCAGTATTTAGTACATTTTTATTACCAGCATCAACATATTATTGCAAACTTCATCGTTGCTCTGCAGCCGCGGCGACTATAATTATAGTGGTCTCTGACTCCAGTCGCCCTTCAGGCTTCACATATTCGGCACGCCATGCAGCTAATTAATAGTCACGATGGCGTTGACAAAAAGGCTAGCTAAATAAGAGCAACAAAGCATGCGCAGTTTCAGACAGGTGGTAATGGTGACGTGGCGAGTATTTCTAATGATCCCATTGGTCCCCAATCCGGATTATATCAACTTAACCCACGCCCACTACACACGGCATAGCACTGAAAACCGCACTACTGGAACCATAAAGCTAGGTGACTGTGGCAGAAAAGGCGGACAATTTTTTAAAGGGGTCGGGGAGCGAATTCTTTTTTTCCCAAACAGGTTCGCACAATTTCATGAATTATTCAGTAGTTGCGTTGATCGCTGTACAACACTTAGGTTCTAGGTCTCCTTTTCCCCTTAAATTAAAAATACTCTAAAGATATCAATTTGACTAGGAAAAACGAGGTGACCTACTACAGCAGGATTCGAACCCGGGATCTTTGATCCATAGCCAATCCCACTATCCACTACACTACGTATAGCAGCTCGATAACAGCTGTTCTTTAAAGTGATTTATTGTAACTAGTTAACTAATAACAACAATGCTGTGACGTCATGTTTTATTCCGATGAATAAACATAACTTCTCATTCAAACTACTGAATAATTCATGAAATTGTGCAAACCTGTTTGGGAAAAAAAATTCGCGGCCGGGGAGGGGGCAGCGCCAGTGCTGTTGTAGCGTGAATTTTAGACCACGAAATACGGACTCATTGGAAGTATTGTGCAAGCTTAAGTAGAGATAACTAGGAGCGTGGCCTTGTCATGTGAGAGGGTTGTAAGATTTTCATTGGAGTTTGGTTTTCATACGACACCGGTCGTTACCTTTGTTGTTGTTGTTGTTGTTGTGCGGAACCGCCAAAAGTGGTTAAAAGTGTGGAGCCCCCCTCCCCCCTCCCCCCCCCCCCCCCCCCTGCTCTCCCTAGCTTAACTTTTAAAGTTCAGTTCGAGTGTCCGAACTTTTTTTCTGCGTGTCCGTTTCTTCTGATGACGACTTGGGCTGTTGTAGGGCAATCGTCCCGTACAGAGCTAGCGGCGATAAAACTCCGATGTCTGGTGAGATGATCTGGTATTTCTGTGGGCTTGTGGACCCCGCGGCCCTCTGTCGTCCCTCAACGCTGTGGCAGTAACCATACAGCCCGTATATCAATAAACCTGTTAACAATAACAAAACAAATTATGGCCCAAGTCTATTGTGAGTAACACATACCAAATCGGGTTCAATTTATAATTGTCTTCAGTGACATGCGGTTAATAAAGTCACCGACATTAAGCTACACACTAAATTTGAATGTGAACTTACAGTATTCTGTATCAAGAAAAAAGAGCAAAGATCTCAAAACCAATTGCCAACAAAAGCTACATGCAAAGATAACGAGCGTCTAGAGCATGCGCAACTGCACTCGGAAGTAACACGTGACTCACCTAGTCCAACCCAGATCGCAAATCGAAGCCACGTGACCGGTTTCAGCAAAACCATCAGGACGATGTCACAGAATATACTGAATATGGGAACATAGGGCACCAGAGGAACCTAAAGCGATAATAATAAAAATAAATAATAAAAATAAAAGGTCTCATTTTGGTATTGTGCACACGAAGATAAGATGTTTGTGGTATAGCACCATGTGATCAATCTCTCGTTTGTGAATTTGTGGGGATATGGACAGGAGGGAAATCATACACACTAGTTGTTCTTATCAGCGTATCGTCTTCTATGGCTTGAGCAAAGTTGAAGATTTATTAGCAATACCAATCTATATCATCATTTTTGTTTAAGTGAACATCAAGTACTTACATTGTATCCTCGGCCGAATGTCCTCTGGTTGTGCATCGGTATCGGAATAAACGTCACGATAGCCAGGACAATCGAAAACACAAGCAGGAGAATGGCCCACCAATCGCCCATCTTGATGCGATCCCACGCCGCCACCGCAACAACCACAGCGAGCGTCTGGAAGATGACAGTCAAAAACAAACAGATGCAGACGACTTGGCCTGGCTCGCGATCAGCGAGAAATGTCAGGAACCTGAACCGACGTTTAAGGTCTCCCTCCTTCTCCAGTATCTCCTCGTTGGTAGCAGCTTCTTGAGGAGCGACCAAAAGCTCATCTTCGTCATCACTATTGCTTGATGGTACACTCGCCACTTCATCAGGGTCAGGTCTTGTGCCCTTGAGAGTATTACAAGGTCTGTACCTCAACACAATGACTGCCCCAGCCACAATGGCGTAAGCCATTAGTACCCCGATGGACATAAACTCGACCAAGGCACTTAGATCGAACAAGACGGCAAAAAACGCAGCGAGTAGACCGAATACCACCGCTGCCACCACCGGTACCTGGGTCCGCTTGGAAACTTTAGCCAGGAATTTGAAGAGGAGGCCGTCGTTGGCCATCGCATAGATGGAGCGAGGCAATGAGTACAAGGTTCCAAGGAGCGTTGTGAACATACCACACATCGCACCGGTTCCAACCACGTACTTTGCCCACGTGAGACCATGATAGGCAAGTGCGTGAGAAAAAGATGCGTTTTCGTAGATCTCGTTATAAGGTACCATTAGTGTCAGTGAAATAGATACAGCGACGTAGGACAGGCCGGTGAACAGGACGGAGAATCCTGTCGCACGAGGTACTCCCTTCTCGTGGTCTATCGCCTCCTCACTCGAGAGAGCAATGGTGTCAAAACCGGCGAAGGCATAGAAACAGCTCGCAGCACCCGCTAAAACCCCCTCGAAGCCGAACGGCAGGAAGTTACTCCAATTCCGAACATCACCGAGGAAGCATCCAGAAACAAAGACGAAGATAACCACGGTGAGATTGATGGACACCATGACGTTAAGACACCGCGCAGAGACATTCGTGCCAAGAATGACAAACAATACCACGAACATCACCAACATGCCTGAGAATATATCTGGATATGGTGCAATGTACGGTATGTCGAGGGTGTGTCCTCCAAAGATCACATTCAACGTGAAGTTGCTGAGGCGATAATCAATCAACTCATCGAAGTAGCCACTAAACGCGCGCGCAATCGCAGCCCCGCCCACCACGTACTCGAGGACTAAGTTCCAACCAATCACGAAGCCCCACAGCTCACCAATCGTGACGTAGGTATACGTGTAGGCAGACCCCGTCACTGGTACCCTTGAGCCAAACTCGGCGTAACACATTGCCGCCATGACGGATACCAGTGCCGCGATGACGTAAGACAAGATGACAGCAGGACCAGCGGTTTCCTTGGCAACAACACCAGTGAGAACATACAACCCCGATCCCATCATGGATCCCATGCCCAAAACAGTCAAATCTAAGGTTGTGAGACATCGTTTGAACTGAGATTCGGTAGAATTGATGTCGAGTGTCTTGGTGCGACACAAACTCTTAAACACGTTGCAAAAAGGCGCCATCTTCGCTGGGGTCCCTGAAGCCAATTCGTCGCAAATAGCTACAGGATTCTTAAACAGCGTATCACAAAATAACTAGCATCCACGAAGACCTGTCCGAAGAAACAAAACAATAAAAAGAGCAAAATCATAAAATCGGCTTTACAAAAAACACCTGCGATGTTACTCGCGCGTGTATGGATTCGGCCACTTGTTTGTGTTTTTTTTGCTATAGTAGTCATAGGCGCATGCGCGGGCAACTCAATTTCTTTTAATGCAATTGCGATTCAATATTATTGTTTCTAAACAAACTCCTAATAAAAATACAACAAAGTTAAGAAACCGAGGATTACAATAATTTACATAGACGTATATATTATACATGTATGTCGAAACTCGTTATTACGATCTGGTGGGCTATATAGGACGAGATTCCGTTAAGTTAATACAGGCCATAGGCCTATATAGACAAGGCATTCAGATGTTGCCTGTGTGGACAAAACGTTCGCCTGGATATCGAAATGTAACACTAAATGCATATTATTGTTTGCACTCGATCAGTGTACGGGATCTAAAGGTATAAGGAAAGACCAATGGTAAGTGCTTAAATTATCATAAATGGGTGGATTTGGGGGGTTGTATGTTATAGTAATTATCGTTTAACTGACCTATCCGAAGTTTTACAATCATGGATGCCGAAAAAACACGATAAAACACGTTTGTTTTCAACCGGGGTCGGGTTTTCGTGATCGCCATCCGAAGTGTTTTTAATAAAATTCAATTTTTCGGAATAATTACAGGATATCCAGCGCAATCATACTTTCAAATAAGTAGGATATTTCTAAATAATTAGTAGTAAATATTTTCGATATCTGCAAATGGTGTATCCTACCTTTACTGGGGCACGAGTCCGTATCCGAGTGTATACATGCATGCTGTATACAGCGTATATGGTTTGGGTCGACTGGTTGTGGGCAAACGTTTTAACATTACTCAGTGACACTTCGTCATTCGGTCTGCGGGCTATAAAAGAGGGTCGATTGTATTAATATTAACATTTACGATAATAATAATACTTACAATTTAACAAACGTGTTATATAGTCCACCATTCAGCGTGACAAGATAGAGACTAAACAGAACATGTCGTCTGTGGTGTTCATAATAAATATGATGTTCATATGCCAACATATGGTGTTCAACTTCATCGAATACGCAGTCACGGATCAGCTCCAGATCTAATATTGCTGTTATAATTACTGTCACGTCTAATTATAACATACGTGAAATTACTACCCGCAAATATGCAGGAGTTTGGAAAACAAATTAAGAACAAACTGGTCACCGTGCACGAGTTTATTAGGAAGGTTTGTGTATATAGGCCCTGTTACTTGACTGTGTGAATGAATAATTTAGAATGACTAACGTGTATAAAATAAAGCAAATCACGTTATCTTCCCTCCATACTATTATAACTAACACAACCTATAACAAAAAACTCCTTACTCTCTTATAGCGAGTTACAGGTTTTAATAGAAATGGTAGCTGGTGAATGTTCACTCTTTTGAAACAGAGAGTATGCGTGGAATTTCAGCAGATTGTAGAACAAGATTTGCGTTGAGGTAAATTCGATGCCCTTCACCAACTAAATGTACGAATATATTGTGTGGTTTCGTGCCTTGGGCGTTTACTATTATTAGTGTTCACAGTGGGAGGTTAATACATCGTATTCGGCTTTTGTTCAGCCGGGACTACCGCTGGCCCGGTCAAACTCTCACCATAAAGTCACACCATGAACAGAGAAAGGAATGTCACACGCACTATTCATGCACTACTTTCCACGACTAGTCCTGCCTGATCTGAGCAGCTATAAGGGTCGGCATCAGCGGGTGCATGTTTGACTGTTTTCTAGTCAAATTCAACTAGTTTTTGTTTTACTAGATATTCTTCTTTAAAAAAACCAACTATTCATGAAGTAAATAGTTATACATTTACAAAACTTAGTAAATGAACTTGGATCATTACTATATCTCCTAATTATTCAGTCACTTATCTGATTTAGAAAATGTTATTGAGGTACAGAATGATGTATAAGTAGAAAATAAACTTTTCAGAAAAAATATATAGGCCTACCCGAATATGGGAACAAATAATTACACGGCAGTTAATCAAGATTTATGCAAATTAGACTGTCAAAAACCAAATATTTCTGGGTTTATTGGATTTAGCATAGGGCCTATCTGAATAATGTGGAAAGTCTGGTTTCGAACTTTTACCCTAAAATGCTTCTAACATTCACACTTTACTAAAATTCTACCACATTATAATTCCATTATAATTGCATTTTAAAGTGTTCCAATTCACTGGCCAAATTTCATTGGATTTACTGAAGTGAAACCACATCCGATTTAATGACGAATACACACTGTTTATAGTGAGCGCGCAGTGTATCATGAATAACGGTGGGAGTATAGCTAGCCGTGCCCGCTGCGACTCGAAAACAAATTGTACATACACGACATGTAGCACTTAATTCCACGATCATTTTTCGACTCCCGAGGAATATTCTCCTCTGATATTTCCCAGCGTTCTGACGTGTTATCTCACCGACTAACAGGATAACAATTGCAAACGAAAACACTTCTACTAGTCAGAATGACACATTTTTGAGTCATTTTGACCCGTAAAATTGTCACTATAGTTCGGCCCGATAGGGTAATAATTAACCAGAGACTTGTTGTGTTCTAGTTTAAAACAACCTGATTTCCAAGTTTCTATACGTACGTATATTTGTATAGTCTGCTTCACAATTCTTTCCTTAACAAAATTATTATTTCGGGGCGATTCGTGCCTACTTCCTAAAATTACAGTGCCCATTGAAAAAACAATGGAACTGTGAAAAAACAAACGTTCATTTTTCAAAATAATAGGAAGAAAACAAATAAGATCGATATTGTGAACAAGAGACCCCTACAAAACAAAGCTTGTCGATTACAGAGACCTCATTTTGTGATTATTTTTGTTTACAATGGCAACATTTTTGTTTACGTTTGTACTCTACACTGGAGATGATTGCAATGAAATCTCGACTAAACTCCGCACAGCCTGTGGATATACGGTGGGCTGTGTAGATCGCACTGATTTTTAGCTTTAAAATCACGGTGAATTTTATCCTTTGTTTTCGTTTTTTGACAACATAAATCAAATGGAAAATATACAAATGGAAAATATATATCTACTTACAGTTTGGTAGAAAAAACACTCATGAAACCATACTATACATGCCCGCAAATGTTCAACTAACAACATAATGTACGGCGGTAGCGTATGCTTCAGCGAGGCATATTGCGAACGGCGCGATACAATAACCAAGTTCCACAGTATGACCATAGAGAAAGGAATTCTCTATGGTATGACACAGGAACGACCGAGTCACGCATGAACAATTCTGATGAATGTACATGTACATGTATATCGAACAACACAAACATTTAATCAAGCGGATGATAACGAGTACTAGTGACTAATGACGTCAATACAGAAATATGCCAAATACATGATGGGGGAAATACTATATGTTATGTGACCACGTGTCTGATTCACCACGTGGCTGTTGCTCTAGACGGCATTTCGGACAGCGCTACAAAATGGCCGACGCAGACAATAGCCGTCAGCTGTAGCTCTAGACAGCCGTTTGCGATTTTTCTTTCCGTACCACTAACGCGTCAATTTGTCCGTTTCATTGGAATGGGGCGACTTGAATAGAGACTTTTATAACTTTTTCTATAAGACCCTATCTAGATGAGATTATTAACCAATAATTTGGGTTAATAGAAAAAGGTATAAAAGTCGTGTATACGAAAACCTAGGGACTGTATACAATTAACTAGGGACTGTATCCATTAATTTTGGTGAATTATGGCTGTCAACGCCGTTGGTCTTCATACGTTCCGCGCGTATCAAAATCGATTCGTATTGAAGCGCGCGCTTTGGTCTCCATTCAAGCGCCCAATTCGAATGAAACGGGCAAATTGACACGTTAGTGGTACGGAAAAAAAAATCGCCACCCGTTTAGGACACGGGCTAAAACGTAACACAACTGCGGTTAGATTGAAGGGCGCCACCACACGTAGATTGCCAAGTTGACGGTCGTCGTCGCTTTAGGCGAGAAGGCGTTGTATATTAAATCGTCCTCGTTCTCGTCTCAAGTAGCGCGAACCCAATGCAATTCAAAACGAGTGTATAGAACAACATTCTAACCATTGCACTTAAAAACATTCACTATTTATATGCATGTATACTACGAACTTTATAGTACATTATGGCCGAGTTCGGGCGGTCTGTTCTTGACACGCGTAACTTGTTCTTGCAAAACCCTGATGGATAGGTGGTGTGTGTTCTTGTTCCGAGTGCAATGTTCACGGGTCGCGTTCCTGCCGTTCGAGCGCGAGAACAGAGTTCGCGTGTCAAGAACAGACCGCCCGAACTCGGCCTATAATTACAATATGTACAGTATAATTACAATATGTATAGTATAAATACTTCTGAAGAGTTCGTAAGTGCTTCCTCTGTTTATGTCATAACACTCAGAAATACTTGACTGTTAGATTGAATTATGAGATTACAAATCTATTCGTCTTTGAAGATGACAACCTCCTTGAATAGTGTAGCCACACCTGCAACCATTCTACTACTAGTGATCTTTGACATTTAGAATCGAATAAACAAAGTATCCCTTCGGGTTTGGTTACCTGTCTGCCGTGTGCCCAGCATGTAACGATTTATTTCCGACAATAAACTAAAACATGTTACCACAAATATCCGTGTATGCTAAATCGTCACACACATTACTCAAGTTATAATTATGTAAACATTCTGACGTATTTTTGCTATAGTGCCGTGAGCGAGCACATTAAATTCTACAAAATGTCTTTCTTTTAAAAGGAAACTAAATATTGATCCACGTATAACTTGGTATAAAATCTCATCATCTTGATTCTAAATACAGACAAACTAAGATCTTCAGACTCCCTAAATTTCTAAATGCAACCTTAAAGTCACACTATATACCTTTATTACATTTTCTTTAAAAATTACAATTCTTGCATTTTCTACGTGAACGGATCGCAGAATTAGTGAATAAAAAATAGGGCTAAAACTAACGAACAACAAATTAATTAGGACCAACCTTCAACACAATTCTTGTTCTCACACATGATCATTTTTTAATATACAGATGCATACACCTAGGCCGTTTTCTAAACCCCAGCTTAAGCTCCGTATGCGGTTTCATTGCCATTGCCAAACTACATGAACGAAGACGGAGACAGATACGAAGCTTGGGTTTGGAAACCGGTTCTATAGCTTGGTGCTGCTATATAGAATGCTTGTAGTTTTTTCGGCCGTCTTCCTCGATTAAGTACGATTAAAAGAGAGACATGTAAAAACTAATTTCTTGCCTTTTCATTTTAAGAAAATAAGATTATTCACTGTTCTATAGTCTAAACAATAGGCCCAATAGTATGTACACATTTTGTATCTGGTAGTCGCCCGTGCGTTCCGGAGTAGAGGTCATCTATCGTTGGCGCCGACGAGGGAAGGGTTGTGTGGTGAAGTATGCCATGGTACATCCCATTCCCAGCTCAACAATCCTGACATGAATGTATCAACAGGTATATCGATGTTAATGAACGCTGACGACATTAATTGGCTCTTTCCCCCGGTACACAAGACGCCATTCCAAATTAAAACAAGCTAGGCTCTCGGTGCTAACCCATTGTATAAATTCAGAGCCAATTTGAAATTCATATATTACATTCGACCATAAACTCGTTTACGAATCACCGCCAGATTGGGAATATAAAGCGAAGGCATTACGCTGCATTGTAAGACATTTTGTGCAAATCCCCGTTCGTCGTCGCACCAACTGTCCGAGGATGCAACGCCGCGCCGCATGCCTTCACTACACACGAAACACCGGTTAATCCCTAGTAAAAGGGTCCATGCATTAAAACTCAAACCAATTTGATCAAGCATGACCAGTCTTTAGTCTAATGCCGTAAACGAAAATGAAGTCTGCCTTAGAAACGTACCTGCATAACGTCTGGTACACATACCACCCCCACTCTGTGGGTTGGTCGGCTGCACTAGCCACCATCAAGCCTAGAATACCGTACAAACCCAACCCAGATGCAACGATACCCAACACAGCAGTGATGGCTGAAATATGAAACACCTGCCCACAAAGATAGAGCGAGTCAAACAATCAATTCGGAACAGGTAATATAAACGTCTGTGAAATCACTCACACTGTGAACATCTAACAAAAGAAAAACAGTGCACTAACAATACAAATCCATTGTTACTTGGCACCAAATCCATTGTTACTTGGCACCAAATCCATTGTTACTTGTTCATAGTGTTCAATGTAACTGTTTCAGTTTTCGGTGAGAGACGATTCAAAGATTCAAGACACCATCGCCCAAACTCCTTCAAACTGATACCAAAAAAGGAAGAGTGTAACTGCAGACAGATTCAAATTTTCAAAAAAACATGTTTTCAGTCTAAAATAGATTTGGAACATGTTAAACTATTTTGGATCATTCTTCAATTAAAGCCAAAGCAAGCTCGGCCTACGTTTACAAAAAACACACCGCAACTCTTCATAATGTAGGCCCCTTATGGAAGGACTCTTACCTTTTGTGTGGACTTCCGCGGGCGGCCTGTACCAGACATTTTGCTAGTAGACTGCTTGTCAAACTTCCGGCCTTTTTTCACGGCGGTCGTCTGCTTCAAGTTGGGTGATTTGGACACACCATTGCTCGTTGTGTTGCCTTTCTTCAGCCCGTTGTTTGGGGGAAAAGCATTCTGCGTCAAAGTGCCGGACTGGTCTCCCTCTTTGTTCGGTGAAGTTTCAGTCTTGTTCTCATCGTTGTCTTCAATCTTTTCTTGAGTGGGTGGATCAGAAATGTCGTCGCTCACGTCATCAATTGTTGTCAGCTTGGATTCAAATTCACTGTCGAGAATGGACGGCGACACGGGGGAAACGAGGTGGATGTTTGCATTCTGACAAACCAAGAAGACGGGGGTACAATCATTAGAGAGGTCATTGGACTTTCTTGAGAACATCGATGTAAGTCCTTTGGGGATCGCTCGAGAGATCCGAGAACCGACATTTGGTTTAATTGAGCCGTCAACGGTGCTCCCGTCTCGTTGGGAGATATCGTAGAGCGTCTTACGATTTTTCTTCTCCGCGCTCATAATCTTCCAAGCGCTGTAGATGTAAGTCAAGGAAAGGGCCACGCCCCAAATGACAAAGAATCCATGACAGACGATTCCCATGACCAAGACAGGGAATATGAAGACAAGGATGAGAGCGGCGCTGATGATGAACAAGAAGTGCAAGATAATGATTCCGGTCAGGAACCAGACGCTGCGCAGTCGAGACGTCCTCGTCATGCGCATCTGGGAGATGGAAATCAAGACCCAGTTGACCAAGGCAAAAGCTGATGTCATACACGGGTACGGCATATTGGTGAGGATGACTCCCAGTAGAAGCGGCAGATTACCGTAGAGAAGGTATGGGTCTACGAAGAGAATCACGGTGTTGCTCAGCCCCAGGATGAACACCAAGATATTGATGCAGGTGAAGACGGGCTGGACGGATCTCCGGGACCGCATTCCGCTGCCAACGGCTCGGTTCTTGACGATGCGAATGACGGTAGCGTACAGCGCGTACACACAGAGCAGCAAAATAGCATACCGAAGCCATATCGGTGTATCTGCCACCAGTGGCCCCAGACGGCGATGTCCATCCCCGTCATGTCTGGTGCGATCACAACATCGGTGTGCGTCTCCGTGTTTTCGGTGAAAGTCATCTCCTCATCGTCCCCCTCGGTCTGTGTCTCCGGATGGGTATTTGTGTTGGTGTCTCCCCAGGGTTCTGCCAGCGCCATGGTGACGGTGTGTGTAGAAAATAACAAGAGAAAAATCATAAAATCGGCTTCACAAAAAAAATGTTACACCTGCGATGTTACTCGCGCGTGTACCAGTTTGGTAGAAAAAACACTCATGAAACCATTAATGCCCGCAAATGTTCTACTAACAATATCATGTACGGCGGTAGCGTATGCTTCAGCGATGCATATTGCGAACAGCGCGATACAATAACCTTCCACAGTATGACAAAGGAACGACCGAGTCACGTATGAACAATTCTGATGAATGTACATGTACATGTATATCGAACAACACAAACATTTATTACACCGCAATCAAGCGGATGATAACTCTACTATCGACAAATGACGTCAATAGGCCCTATAGAAATATGCCAAATACATGATGGTGAAAATACTAAGTATGAATTCTTCGAAATACACACCAAACAAACCATCGTGACATTCGGCCCAGTTCAAAGTTGGCTTGGGTTAACCCTTCAATTTACAAACTTTATCAGACGCCTGTAAAGTCTCAAATTAAGTCTTTATATCGGATAAAGTCGGCTTGTAAACGTTAGCTTTATAATTCAGACATTTGAGTTAAGACCTCAAGTTCCACATTTCCACTAAACCAAATCGACTGAACGGTGAGTCTTAAACCTCGGAGTATATTATCGTTCGGATTCAAAAGCAAATATTTAAAACGATAGTGTTTAAACTGATAACAAACGACCACGGCCAGATGAGGGGAAAGTAAAAATGTTATGTGACCACGTGGCTGTAGCTCTAGACGGCATTTCGGACAGCGCTACAAAATGGCCGACGGAGACAATAGCCGTCAGCTGTAGCTCTAGATACCCGTTTCCAACACAACCGCGGTTGGATTGAAGGGCGCCACCACACGTAGATTGCCAAGTTGACGATCATCGTCGCGCGCTTTAGGCGAGAAGGCGTTGTATATGAAATCGTCCTCGTTCTCGTCTCAAGTAGCGCGAACACAATGCAATTCAAAACGAGTGTATAGAACAACATTCTTACCATTGCACTTAAAAACATTCACTATTTATATGCATGTATATACTACGAACTTTATAGTACATTAAAATTACAATACAGTATAATTACAATATGTACACTTCTGAAGTGCTTCCTCTGTTGATGACATAACACTCAGAAATACTTGACTGTTAGATTGAATTATGAGATTACAAATCCATTCGTCTTTGAAGATGACAACCTCCTTGAATAGTGTAGCCACACCTGCAACCATTCTACTACAGTACTAGTGATCTTTGACATTTAGAATCGAATAAACAAAATATCCCTTCGAGCTTGGTTGCCTGTCTACATGTAACGATTTATTTCCGATAATAAACTAAAACATGTTAACACAAATATCCGTGTATGCTACATCGTCACACACGTTACTCAAGTTATAATTATGTAAACATTCTGACGTATTTTTGCTATAGTGCCGTGAGCGAGCACATTAAATTCTACAAAATGTCTATCTTTTAAAAGGAAACTAAATATTGATCCACGTATAACTTGGTATAAAATCTCATCATCTTGATTCTAAATACAGACAAACTAAGATCTTCAGACTCATCTTGATTCTAAATACAGACAAACTAAGATCTTCAGACTCTCTTTCTAAATGCAACCTTGAAGTCACACTACCGTTATTACATTTTCTTAAACAATTACAATTCTTGCAATTTTCTACGTGAAAGGATCGCAGAATTAGTGAATAAAAAATAGGGCTAAAACTAACGAACAACAAATTAATTAGGACCAACCTTCAACACAATTCTTGTTCTCACACATGATCATTTTTTAATATACAGATGCATACACCTAGGCCGTTTTCTAAACCCCAGTTTAAGCTCCGTATGCGGTTTCATTGCCATTGCCAAACTACATGAACGAAGACGGAGACAGATACGAAGCTTGGGTTTGGAAACCGGTTCTATAGCTTGGTGCTGCTATATAGAATGCTTGTAGTTTTTTCGGCCGTCTTACTCGATTAAGTACGATTAAAAGAGAGACATGTAAAAACTAATTTCTTGCCTTTTCATTTTAAGAAAATAAGATTATTCACTGTTCTAGTCTTAACAATAGGCCCAATAGTATTAGTATAGTACATATTCTGTATCTGGTAGTCGCCCGTGCCGTACCGGAGTCGAGGTCATCTATCGTTGGCGCCGACGAGGGAAGGGTTGTGTGGTGAAGTATGCCATGGTACATCCCATTCCCAGCTCAACAATCCTGACAAGAATATATCAACAGGTATATCGATGTTAATGAACGCTGACGACATTGGCTCTTTCCCCAGGTACCCAAGACGCCATTCCAAATTAAAACAAGCTAGGCTTTCGGTGCTAACCCATTGTATAAATTCAGAGCCAATTTGACATTCATATATTACATTCGACCATAAACTCGTTTACGAATCACCGCCAGATTGGAAATAAAAAGCGAAGGCATTACGTTGCATTGTAAGACATTTTGTGCAAATCCCCGTTCGTCGTCGCACCAACTGTCACAGTATGCAATGTGCAGCATGCCTTCACTACACACGAAACACTTCCGGTTAATCCCTAAAGGTTCAGACCAATTTGATCAAGCATGACCAGCCTTCAGTCTAATGCCGTAAACGAAGATGAAGACGTACCTGCATAACGTCTGGTACACATACCACCCCCACTCTGTGGGTTGGTTGGCTGCACTAGCCACCATCAAGCCTAGAATACCGTACAAACCCAACCCAGATGCAACGATACCCAACACAGCAGTGATGGCTGAAATATGAAACACCTGCTCACAAAGATAGAGCAAGTCAAACAATCAATTAGGAACAGGTAATATAAACGTCTGTGAAAGCACTCACACTGTGAACATCTAACAAAAGAAAAACAGTGCACTAACAATACAAATCCATTGTTACTTGGCACCAAATCCATTGTTACTTGTTCATAGTGTCAAATGTAACTGTTTCAGTTTTCGGTGAGAGACGATTCAAAGATTCAAGACACCATCGCCCAAACTCCTTCAAACTGATACCAAAAAAGGAAGAGTGTAACTGCAGACAGATTCAAATTTTCAGTCTAAAATAGATTTGGAACATGTTAAAATATTTTGGATTATTCTTTAATTAAAGCCTAAGCAAGCTCGGCCTACGTTTACAAAAACACACCGCAACTCTTCATAATGTAGACCCCTTATTATGGAAGGACTCTTACCTTTTGTGTGGACTTCCGCGGGGGGCCGGTACCAGACATTTTGCTAGTAGACTGCTTGTCAAACTTCCCTCCTTTTTTCAAGGCGGTCGTCTGCTTCAAGTTGGGTGATTTGGACACACCATTGCTCGTTGTGTTGCCTTTCTTCAGCCCGTTGTTTGGGGAGAAAGCATTCTGCGTCAAAGTGCCGGACTGGTCTCTGTCTTGGTTCGGTGAAGTTTCTGTCTTGTTCTCATCGTTGTCTTCAATCTTTTCTTGAGTGGGTGGATCAGAAATGTCGTCGCTCACGTCATCAATTGTTGTCAGTTTGGATTCAAATTCATTGTCAAGAATGGACGGCGACACGGGGGGAACGAGGTGGATGTTTGCATTCTGACAAACCAAGAAGACGGGGGTACAATCATTAGAGAGGTCCTTGGACTTTCTTGAGAACATCGATGTAAGTCCTTTGGGGATCGCTCGAGAGATCCGAGAGCCGACATTTGGTTTAATTGAGCCGCCAACGGTGCTCCCGTCTCGTTGGGAGATATCATAGAGAGTCTTACGATTTTTATTCTCCGCGCTCATAATCTTCCAAGCGCTGTAGATGTAAGTCAAGGAAAGGGCCACGCCCCAAATGACAAAGAATCCATGACAGACGATTCCAATGACCAAGACAGGGAATATGAAGACAAGGATGAGAGCGGCGCTGATGATGAACAAGAAGTGCAAGATAATGATTCCGGTCAGGAACCAGACGCTGCGCAGTCGAGACGTCCTCGTCATGCGCATCTGGGAGATGGAAATCAGGACCCAGTTGACCAAGGCAAAAGCTGATGTCATACACGGGTATGGCATATTGATGAGGATGACTCCCAGTAGACGCGGCAGATTACCGTAGAGAAGGTATGGATCTACGAAGAAAATCACGGTGTTGCTCAGCCCCAGGATGAACACTAAGATGTTGATGCAGGTGAAGACGGGCTGGACGGATCTCCGGGACCGCATTCCGCTGCCAACGGCTCGGTTCTTGACGATGCGAATGACGGTAGCGTACAGCGCGTACACACAGAGCAGCAAAAACAGCGTACCGAAGCCATATCGGTGTATCTGCCACCAGTAGCCCCAGACGGTGATGTCCATCCCCGTCATGTCTGGTGCGATTACTACATCGGTGTGCGCCTCGGCGTTTTCGGTGAAAGTCATCCCCTCATCGTCCCCCTCGGTCTGTGTCTTGGGATCCGGATGGGTATTTGTGTTCGTGTCTCCCCAGGGTTCTGCCAGCGCCATGGTGACGGTGTGGGTAGAAAATCTGTATAAAAAAAAGATGCGGACAAAATCTTTTTTAAAGTCAATTTCACTCTGTTATTTCCCAGTTTTTACCAGAAAAAAGGGTTGATTATTTATATTGCAGTGTACATCTTTTCACTTTTGTGAAATATTAAATAATGCGGTAAAACAGTTCGTTCCAGCAAGGAACTATAGACGCAAAAATATCAAAGTGCGCCACGTCTATTTTAGGGACCGCGCCACAATAGGGGCATCAATTTAAATGGTTGCAAACAATTACCATTTCGAAATTATACGGTTCGAAAAAGTAACGTTCCTATTTTATTATTGTATTATTATTTTAATAAAATCCGATAAGCTCATATAGAGACTTTAATCTTTTAATGACAGTGGACAGGTGTTAGCTTAAAGCTCAAAGTGCATGTCCGTGAGAGGTGTTAATTTAATTAGAGTTAGCGATTTATAATTATAGTCACAGATGCCGCCCGTGATTGAGTGTGATTTTGTATTAACGGTAAACGTGGAAGGCAAAATATTCGATTCCGCGCGTAAAACATTTTGGCGCGGGCTGCAAAATCGTCAAAAGCTCAGTACGCAGAATTAAACGCCGGTCGGTCAGAACCGTTAGTTTAAAGGTAGAATACACCATTTGCAGATGTCGAAAATATTTATTACCGAATTATTAAGAAATATCTTACTCATCTGAAAGTAAATAATGATTCTAGGCATCCAGCAAAATTATTGCGCTAGATATCCTGTAATTATTTTTAAAAATTGAATTTTATAAAAACAATCCTAATCGCCGGAGGGCGATCGCGAAAAAACACAAAATAATAATAACTTCTCGATGCGCCCGTTGAAAACAAACGCTGTTTTTTGTGCTTTTCTCACCATCCATGATTGTTAAACTTCGGACAGGTCACTTAAACGATATTTACTATAAAATACAACCCCCCCAAATCTACCTATTCATGATAATTTAAGCAATTACCAATGGTGTATCCTACCTTTAAAGACAACCAAACTGGGCTCTCTTTTGTATTACGCGACTTGAACGCAAACTAACATCATACACCAACCTAATGCAGTTACATAGGTCTCTTTCCAAACCACAGCTTAGGCACTGTCTGGCTCCATCACGATTGCCAAACTACACGAACGGTGTGTTTTTTCAAAGGAATTGCTACGTATTTTTGTGGCATTTGTTTCCTCCCAAAGGTTTAATTTACAATTAAGCTACACTTTTAGCTTTAAAATCATGGTGAATTTATCCTTTGTTTTCGTATTTAGACAACAAAGATCAAATGGAAAATATACAAATGGAAAATATATATCTACTTACAGTTTGGTAGAAAAAACACTCATGAAACCATACTATACATGCCCGCAAATGTTCTACTAACAACTTAATGTACGGCGGTAGCGTATGCTTAGCGATGCATATTGCGAACGGCGCAGGAACGACCGAGTCACGCATGAACAATTCTGATGAATGTACATGTACATGTATATCGAACAACACATTACTCCGCAACACGGCGGATGATAACTCTACTATCGGCAAATGACGTCAATAGGCCCTATAGAAATATGCCAAATACGGGGAAAATACTAAGTATCATTGTTCGAAAAACACACCAAACAAACCATCGTGACATTCGGCCCAGTTGGCTTGGGTTAACCCTTCAATTTACCAACTTTATCAGACGCCTGTAAAGTCTCCAAATAAAGTCTTTATATCGGATAAAGTCGGCTTGTAAACGTTAGCTTTATAATTCAGACATTTGAGTTAAGACCTAAAATTCCACATTTCCACTGAACCAAATCGACTGAATGTGAGTCTTAAACCTCGGAGTATATTTTCGTTCGGATTCAAAAGCAAATATTTAAAACGATAGTGTTTAAACTGATAACAAACGACCACGGCCAGATGAGGGGAAAGTAAAAATGTTATGTGACCACGTGGCTGTAGCTCTAGGCGGCCAGCGCTACAAAATGGCCGACGGAGACAATAGCCGTCAGCTGTAGCTCTAGACACCGTTTCGGACACGGCCTAACGTAACACAACCGCGGTTAGATTGAAGGGCGCCCCCACACGTAGATTGCCAAGTTGACGGTCATCGTCGCTTTAGGCGAGAAGCTTAGGCGTCGTAGATGAAATCGTCCTCATTCTCGTCTCAAGTAGCGCGAACACAATGCAATTCAAAACGAGTGTATAGAACAACATTCTAACCATTGCACTTAAAAACATTCACTATTTATATGCATGTATACTACGAACTTTATAGTACATTATAATTACAATATGTATACAGTATAATTACAATATGTACACTTCTGAAGTGCTTCCTCTGTTTATGACATAACACTCAGAAATACTTGACTGTTAGATTGAATTATGAGATTACAAATCTATTCGTCTTTGAAGATGACAACCTCCTTGAATAGTGTAGCCACACCTGCAACCATTCTACTACAGTACTAGTGATCTTTGACATTTAGAATCGAATAAACAAAATATCCCTTCGAGTTTGGTTGCCTGTCTACATGTAACGATTTATTTCCGACAATAAACTAAAGCATGTTAACACAAATATCCGTGTATGCTAAATCGTCACACACATTACTCAAGTTATAATTATGTAAACATTCTGACGTATTTTTGCTATACATATCGATTTGTTGTCCGCGGACGAAAAAGCAACAAAACGTAGTCTAAATGGTCTGAAAATACAGTGTTTTACACACATACAACGTCATAACTCGAAAACTCCTCAAAATATTCGTTAGGTTCCTTCGGGATATGTAACTTCAGTGTATTAGCTCAAATAAACGTACACATTGTTGTTTGTTTGGCCTTTAAACAAACCTGTCAAAATCCCATTGAATCTTTCTTTTGTTTACATTTTGTGTGTGTAGCGGCAAGTTTTATACCCATTTTGAGGGTGGTCGCTTTTTGTTTGCTGCTGTAACTCACGAACTACACGTTCTTTTAAAAAGGTTCTTGCACGCCTGGAATACTAATAAAATTTCCGTTGTCGTGATGGTACAATGATTTCAATTGGACATTATATAGACCTGTCAAACTAAAGATCCAATCAGAGACGCTGTCAAAGAGTACACATTGAACCCATGCTATAGCATGGCCACGTAAAGTTAACCTTGTAGACCACAGGGCATGGCTGCAAAATGTGCTCAGAAATTAATTTCCTTGGCGCACCTCTTGAATCTAAGTGGAATCAATGCAGTCTGTTAGCTGGGATCATGTGGATCACGAAAAACCAAAATCCCCAATCGCAAGTTCACCAGTTAATTAAATATTTGCATTTTAATCACCTGTGTATAACGGGCGCCCTCTATTGACCAGGATTGGAAAGCTGTGTACATTTTCAATGGGAAAAGATTGCTTATTGCAGTTCCTTGCTAAAAAGGGACTCTACATATAGACAGAATTTGATTAAAGAGGAATTAGGGTGTGTTTTAATGTCTTAATACAAATTTTCATTTTGATCATTGTCATATTTTGAACTTTTTAATAGAGTGTCATTTTTTTATTGTTATTGTTTGATTTGTTTATTATAATTGTTTAATTTGTTTATTTGTTTATTTGGTGGGGGTTTTTTTTTGGGGGGGGCTTAAAAATCTAAATGTATGAACAAATATATACACGAGTTTTTTTTTAGCTTTAGTCTTTGATACATGTTTATTCGTGACGGTAAAACTGAAATTTGTCCATGTCTTTAACAATGTACATGTGAGTGGGTGAACAACTTCCCAACAACTTCCTAAGTAGTTTAAAGTAAAATTTATATAGATTCACGATATGCGTCAAGAAGGTGCAAGATAATCGGCCATGCCCTGTGGTCTATTAACGCGCCCCAAACTATCGTTGTATTTTCTGAGAAGAATAGAAAATCTGTGAGCTAGTAATTATGGCATCAGGTCTTCCTCCGTTTGATTTTGAGCCCACTTTCACATATACAGTACACATAATGCATACACTATGCCGTACACAAAAGGGTTCACTTGCTTTCCTTGCGCGTGCAGGGCCGCTATCGATCGGGCTTCGCGTACTGATGGTGCAGACACTACGTCACAATTTCTCGTAAGTACCGATCATAGACATCTAAATAATAGAGGGGGGGGGGTGTATTATATAGTAAATATCGTTTAACTGACCTGACTAAAGCTTTACAATCGTGGATGCCTAAGAAAAGCAAGAAAAGCCAACAAAAATGCATTCGTTTTCAACTGGCGTTGGGCAGTATGTTGTTCTTGTTTTTTTCGCGATCGCCGTCCAATTACAGGATATATAGCGCAATCATTTTGCTGGATGCCTACAATCATTATTTACTTTTAAATAAGTAAGATATTTCTTAATAATTAGGTAGTAAGTTTTTTTCGATATCTGCAAATGGTGTATCCTACCTTTAGAGCAACAATTATCGATATTGAAAACATTGTCATTTTTGACAAGCTCGTCCCTTTATACATTAAACCTGTGTGAATTAATTTCACCAGAAATGGTTTGGAACCATGTGTCAGCAAAGAAAACTCAAAAGAACCAAAAATTTGCATTATGTTTTCTGTTTTCCCCTAAACAGTAAACGTAATATCAATTGAGCAAAACTTCAACACAGTAGGCCTTGTTGTTAAACATCCTATTTAACACTTTGACCAATTTTGTAGCATCAAAATAAATGAAAGTATATTTGCTTCTATTATATTTTCCCCCGAAAACACAATACACTTACACAGTAATTGCGGTCTTTGTACTATTTTTATGCAGGCGCAATTGTAAGATTTATTGTAAACATTTGACGTGGCGATCATTACCAAAATCCCCATAGTAACTAAATGAAATATTTACTGCATTTGTTCCTAGTTCAATAAAGCTAAAAGCCACAAATGAAACCGTTACATTTCCGCTTCGTTTGTGTTCCAAGCTGTGAATATTTTAGTATCAATCAGTCACCCAAATGACAATTAAGCTCTCGGTATTGAGGCAGGGAGCTTTGTTGAAAAAGGATTAAAAGAACATTAGTGTTTGCTCATAATAATTTAGGTAGCCCTACCACATCAAAATGAGCGGTTGAAGTTGGCTCATTTACATACAACAATAAAGAGACGAGGAATAATAAGCCTTTGCACCCACCGTCGAGCTTGGAAGCAAGTTGAGTGGTTATTTGTTATTCACTGGGAGTCGCACCAAAAATTTACAATTTTGTCAACTATAGATGTTGCAGTCATTAGGCAATGAAGTTTGATAATCACTTGATGTATCACTTGTTGGGTTTGCTCTGACGAAAACACATGATTCAAAGAGATCACATGCGCACAGCTCGTACCGATTTACATTTAATACACAATTCTGTTACAACAAACATTTTGCCCATTTCCAGCTGAGTTTGTATTAAGGAGAGTGTGATACAATGTTTCTGTGGTGACAAGATCCTTCCCCTCGATCCGTGAGAGCAGCCACTGATCTTTTTTTTCCTCGCTGCTTCCAGAAGCTTTCCTGCAGTTAGCGTCTGGCATTGTGAAAGTTTGTCAAGGACAGTTGTTCGGGTCTTTTTGTCCAAACTCCACCTCTGTTCTATTTTTTTAACGGCATTTACTCAACTACATCACGTACTGTTGACAATGATTCCGGCGGTACATCAACTAGTGCATGTACGATTGGAATGCCGATATGATTATCTCCGCTTTTTCGGCGATTTTTGCTTGGGTACATTCTTCCACCTATACCGGCACAAGCGTGGAATTTTTAAAAACTCTTTTCAGAGAACAACAAAACCCTCGAATCTGCATCTGAACCGTGCATAATACACTCTTTCGTTTTCAAATCGCTATCATCTGAGCAGCTCGTGTCAACAGCACCTACGCTCGCTCTATTTTACAACGCCCGCTATTGGTCCATTTCCCCACTATTCGCACAAACGTGCCGCACCACGACAGAAGGGCCTCGTTGATTGGTCGTTGGAAAATAATGACGTAATTGTTCACTGGGCATTTTTTTAGCATCGAAACTGGGACAACATGAATTTTAAATGGAGATTTTATCGAGTACTGGTTCACAGACCGTTTGGGGATTTTATTTGTGAGTTTCCCAACAACTTCCTAAGTAGTTTAAAGTAAAATTTATATAGATTCACGATATGCGTCAAGAAGGTGCAAGATAATCGGCCATGCCCTGTGGTCTATTGGTAAAGATCGTAAAGATCGTTATCTCGGTTCTCCCACAGACAATCCGTTGTATGTGCGCGCAGTGTTTTACATGTGCTCTATGGTGGAATTAAGTAGTGCTCTTAGGTTGACATTTCTCACCAAACAAATTGATATGGTGCCGTGAGCGAGCACATTAAATTCTACAAAATGTCTATCTTTTAAAAGGAAACTAAATATTGATCCACGTATAACTTGGTATAAAATCTCATCATCTTGATTCTAAATACAGACAAACTAAGATCTTCAGACTCCCTAAATTTCTAAATGCAACCTTGAAGTCACACTATATACCGTTATTACATTTTCTTTAAAAATTACAATTCTTGCATTTTCTACGTGAACGGATCGTAGAATTAGTGAATAAAAAATAGGGCTAAAACTAACGAACAACAAATTAATTAGGACCAACCTTCAACACAATTCTTGTTCTCACACATGATCATTTTTTAATATACAGATGCATACACCTAGGCCGTTTTCTAAACCCCAGCTTAAGCTCCGTATGCGGTTTCATTGCCATTGCCAAACTACATGAACGAAGACGGAGACAGATACGAAGCTTGGGTTTGGAAACCGGTTCTATAGCTTGGTGCTGCTATATAGAATGCTTGTAGTTTTTTCGGCCGTCTTCCTCGATTAAGTACGATTAAAAGAGAGACATGTAAAAACTAATTTCTTGCCTTTTCATTTTAAGAAAATAAGATTATTCACTGTTCTAGTCTTAACTATAGGCCCAATAGTATTATTATAGTACACATTCTGTATCTGGTAGTCGCCCGTGCGTTCTGGAGTCGAGGTCATCTATCGTTGGCGCCGACGAGGGAAGGGTTGTGTGGTGAAGTATGCCATGGTACATCCCATTCCCAGCTCAACAATCCTGACAAGAATATATCAACAGGTATATCGATGTTAATGAACGCTGACGACATTGGCTCTTTCCCCAGGTACCCAAGACGCCATTCCAAATTAAAACAAGCTAGGCTTTTGGTGCTAACCCATTGTATCAATTCAGAGCCAATTTGAAATTCATATATTACATTCGACCATAAACTCGTTTACGAATCACCGCCAGATTGGAAATAAAAAGCGAAGGCATTACGTTGCATTGTAAGACATTTTGTGCAAATCCCCGTTCGTCGTCGCACCTACTGTCGCAGGATGCAACGTGCAGCATGCCTTCACTACACACGAAACACTTCCGGTTAATCCCAAAAGGTTCAGACCAATTTGATCAAGCATGACCAGCCTTCAGTCTAATGCCGTAAACGAAGATGAAGTCTGCCTTAGAAACGTACCTGAATAACGTCTGGTACACATACCACCCCCACTCTGTGGGTTGGTCGGCTGCACTAGCCACCATCAAGCCTAGAATACCGTACAAACCCAACCCAGATGCAACGATACCCAACACAGCAGTGATGGCTGAAATATGAAACACCTGCGCACAAAGATAGAGCAAGTCAAACAATCAATTAGGAACAGGTAATATAAACGTCTGTGAAATCACTCACACTGTGAACATCTAACAAAAGAAAAACAGTGCACTAACAATACAAATCCATTGTTACTTGGCACCAAATCCATTGTTACTTGGCACCAAATCCATTGTTACTTGGCACCAAATCCATTGTTACTTGTTCATAGTGTCAAATGTAACTGTTTCAGTTTTCGATGAGAGACGATTCAAAGATTCAAGACACCATCGCCCAAACTCCTTCAAACTGATACCAAAAAAGGAAGAGTGTAACTGCAGACAGATTCAAATTTTCCAAAAAACATGTTTTCAGTCTAAAATAGATTTGGAACAAGTTAAACTATTTTGGATCATTCTTCAATTAAAGCCAAAGCAAGCTCGGCCTACGTTTACAAAAAACACACCGCAACTCTTCATAATGTAGGCCCCTTATGGAAGGACTCTTACCTTTTGTGTGGACTTCCGCGGGCGGCCTGTACCAGACATTTTGCTAGTAGACTGCTTGTCAAACTTCCCGCCTTTTTTCACGGCGGTCGTCTGCTTCAAGTTGGGTGATTTGGACACACCATTGCTCGTTGTGTTGCCTTTCTTCAGCCCGTTGTTTGGGGGAAAAGCATTCTGCGTCAAAGTGCCGGACTGGTCTCCCTCTTTGTTCGGTGAAGTTTCAGTCTTGTTCTCATCGTTGTCTTCAATCTTTTCTTGAGTGGGTGGATCAGAAATGTCGTCGCTCACGTCATCAATTGTTGTCAGCTTGGATTCAAATTCACTGTCGAGAATGGACGGCGACACGGGGGAAACGGGGTGGATGTTTGCATTCTGACAAACCAAGAAGACGGGGGTACAATCATTAGAGAGGTCATTGGACTTTCTTGAGAACATCGATGTAAGTCCTTTGGGGATCGCTCGAGAGATCCGAGAGCCGACATTTGGTTTAATTGAGCCGTCAACGGTGCTCCCGTCTCGTTGGGAGATATCGTAGAGCGTCTTACGATTTTTCTTCTCCGCGCTCATAATCTTCCAAGCGCTGTAGATGTAAGTCAAGGAAAGGGCCACGCCCCAAATGACAAAGAATCCATGACAGACGATTCCAATGACCAAGACAGGGAATATGAAGACAACGATGAGAGCGGCGCTGATGATGAACAAGAAGTGCAAGATAATGATTCCGGTCAGGAACCAGACGCTGCGCAGTCGAGACGTCCTCGTCATGCGCATCTGGGAGATGGAAATCAAGACCCAGTTGACCAAGGCAAAAGCTGATGTCATACACGGGTACGGCATATTGATGAGGATGACTCCCGGTAAAAGCGGCAGATTACCGTAGAGAAGGTATGGATCTACGAAGAGAATCACGGTGTTGCTCAGCCCCAGGATGAACACCAAGATATTGATGCAGGTGAAGACGGGCTGGACGGATCTCCGGGACCGCATTCCGCTGCCAACGGCTCGGTTCTTGAAGATGCGAACGACGGTAGCGTATAGCGCGTACACACAGAGCAGCAAAAACAGCGTACCGAAGCCATATCGGTGTATCTGCCACCAGTAGCCCCAGACGGTGATGTCCATCCCCGTCATGTCTGGTGCGTTCACTACATCGGTGTGCGTCTCCGTGTTTTCGGTGAAAGTCATCCCCTCATCGTCCCCCTCGGTCTGTGTCTTGGGATCCGGATGGGTATTTGTGTTGTTGTCTCCCCAGGGTTCTGCCAGCGCCATGGTGACGGTGTGTGTAGAAATTAACAAGAGAAATATCATAAAATCGGCTTTACAAAAAAATGTTACGGCGGTAGCGTATGCTTCAGCGATGCATATTGCGAACAGCGCGATATTAATAACCAGCCCACAGTATGACGCAGGAACGACCGAGTCACGTATGAACAATTCTGATGAATGTACATGTACATGTATATCGAACAACACAAACATTTATTACACCGCAATCAAGCGGATGATAACTCTACTATCGACAAATGACGTCAATAGGCCCTATAGAAATATGCCAAATACATGATGGTGAAAATACTAAGTATGAATTCTTCGAAATACACACCAAACAAACCATCGTGACATTCGGCCCAGTTCAAAGTTGGCTTGGGTTAACCCTTCAATTTACAAACTTTGCAGACGCCTGTAAAGTCTCAAAATTAAGTCTTTATATCGGATAAAGTCGGCTTGTAAACGTTAGCTTTATAATTCAGACATTTGAGTTAAGACCTCAAGTTCCACATTTCCACTGAACCAAATCGACTGAACGGTGAGTCTTAAACCTCGGAGTATATTTTCGTTCGGCTTCAAAAGCAAATATTTAAAACGATAGTGTTTCAACTGATAACAAACACCACGCCCAGATGAGGGGAAAGTCAAAATGTTATGTGATCACGTGGCTGTAGCTCTAGACGGCATTTCGGACAGCGCTACAAAATGGCCGACGGAGACAATAGCCGTCAGCTGTAGCTCTAGATACTCGTTTCCAACACAACCGCGGTTGGATTGAAGGGCGCCACCACACGTAGATTGCCAAGTTGACGGTCATCGTCGCTTTAGGCGAGAAGGCGTTGTATATTAAATCGTCCTCGTTCTCGTCTCAAGTAGCGCGAACCCAATGCAATTCAAAAAGAGTGTATAGAACAACATTCTTACCATTGCACTTAAAAACATTCACTATTTATATGCATGTATACTATGAACTTTATAGTACATTATGGCCGAGTTCGGGCGGTCTGTTCTTGACACGCGTAACTTGTTCTTGCAAAACCCTGATGGATAGGTGGTGTGTGTTCTTGTTCCGAGTGCAATGTTCACGGGTCGCGTTCCTGCCGTTCGAGCGCGAGAACAGAGTTCGCGTGTCAAGAACAGACCGCCCGAACTCGGCCTATAATTACAATATGTACAGTATAATTACAATATGTATAGTATAAATACTTCTGAAGAGTTCGTAAGTGCTTCCTCTGTTTATGTCATAACACTCAGAAATACCTGACTGTTAGATTGAATTATGAGATTACAAATCTATTCGTCTTTGAAGATGACAACCTCCTTGAATAGTGTAGCCACACCTGCAACCATTCTACTACAGTACTAGTGATCTTTGACATTTAGAATCGAATAAACAAAGTATCCCTTTGGGTTTGGTTACCTGTCTGCATGTGCCCAGCATGTAACGATTTATTTCCGACAATAAACTAAAACATGTTACCACAAATATCCGTGTATGCTAAATCGTCACACACGTTACTCAAGTTATAATTATGTAAACATTCTGACGTATTTTTGCTGGTGCCGTGAGCGAGCACATTAAATTCTACAAAATTCTACAAAAGGAAACTAAAATATTGATCCACGTATAACTTGGTATAAAATCTCATCATCTTGATTCTAAATACAGACAAACTAAGATCTTCAGACTCCCTAAATTTCTAAATGCAACCTTGAAGTCACACTATATACCGTTATTACATTTTCTTAAAAAATTACAATTCTTGCATTTTCTACGTGAACGGATCGCAGAATTAGTGAATAAAAAATAGGGCTAAAACTAACGAACAACAAATTAATTAGGACCAACCTTCAACACAATTCTTGTTCTCACACATGATCATTTTTTAATATACAGATGCATACACCTAGGCCGTTTTCTAAACCCCAGCTTAAGCTCCGTATGCGGTTTCATTGCCATTGCCAAACTACATGAACGAAGACGGAGACAGATACGAAGCTTGGGTTTGGAAACCGGTTCTATAGCTTGGTGCTGCTATATAGAATGCTTGTAGTGTTTTCGGCCGTCTTCCTCGATTAAGTACGATTAAAAGAGAGACATGTAAAAACTAATTTCTTGCCTTTTCATTTTAAGAAAATAAGATTATTCACTGTTCTAGTCTTAACTATAGGCCCAATAGTATTATTATAGTACACATTCTGTATCTGGTAGTCGCCCGTGCGTTCTGGAGTCGAGGTCATCTATCGTTGGCGCCGACGAGGGAAGGGTTGTGTGGTGAAGTATGCCATGGTACATCCCATTCCCAGCTCAACAATCCTGACAAGAATATATCAACAGGTATATCGATGTTAATGAACGCAGACGACATTAATTGGCTCTTTCCCCAGGTACCGGTACCCAAGACGCCATTCCAAATTAAAACAAGCTAGGCTTTCGGTGCTAACCCATTGTATAAATTCAGAGCCAATTTGACATTCATATTACATTCTACCATAAACTCGTTTACGAATCACCGCCAGATTGGAAATATAAAGCGAAGGCATTACGCTGCATTGTAAGACATTTTGTGCAAATCCCCGTTCGTCGCACAACGCGCAGCATGCCTTCACTGCACACTAAACACTTCCAGTTAATCACTAAAAGAGTCCATGCATTAACAGATTCAAACCAATTTGATCAAGCATGACCAGCCTTTAGTCTAATGCCGTAAACAAAGATATGAAGTCTGCCTTAGAAACGTACCTGAATAACGTCTGGTACACATACCACCCCCACTCTGCAGGTTGGTCGGCTGCACTAGCCATCATCAAGCCTAGAATACCGTACAAACCCAACCCAGATGCAACGATACCCAACACAGCAGTGATGGCTGAAATATGAAACACCTGCGCACAAGAAAGAGCAAGTCAAACAATCAATTAGGAACAGGTAATATAAACTTATGTGAAATCACTCACACTGTGAACATCAAACAAAAGAAAAACAGTGCACTAACAATGAAAATCCATTGTTACTTGGCACCAAATCCATTGTTACTTGTTCATAGTGTTAAATGTAACTGTTTCAGTTTTCGGTGAGAGACGATTCAAAGATTCAAGACACCATCGCCCAAACTCCTTCAAACTGATACCAAAAGAGGACGAGTGTAACTGCAGACAGATTCAAATTTTCAAAAAAACATGTTTTCAGTCTAAAATAGATTTGGAACATGTTAAAATATTTTGGATCATTATTCAATTAAAGCCTAAGCAAGCTCGGCCTACGTTTACAAAAACACACCGCAACTCTTCATAATGTAGGCCCCTTATGGAAGGACTCTTACCTTTTGTGTGGACTTCCGCGGGCGGGCGGTACCAGACATTTTGCTAGCAGACTGCTTGTCAAACTTCCCGCCTTTTTTCACGGTGGTCGTCTGCTTCAAGTTGGGTGATTTGGACACACCATTGCTCGTTGTGTTGTCTTTCTTCAGCCCGTTGTTTGGGGGGAAAGTATTCTGCGACAAAGTGCCGGACTGGTCTCCCTCTTTGGTTGGTGAAGTTTCAGTCTTGTTCTTATCGTTGTCTTCAGTCTTTTCTTGAGTGGGTGGATCAGAAATGTCGTCGCTCACGTCGTCAATTGTTGTCAGCTTGGATTCAAATTCACTGTCGAGAATGGACGGCGACACGGGGGAATCGAGGTGGATGTTTGCATTCTGACAAACCAAGAAGACGGGGGTACAATCATTAGAGAGGTCATTGGACTTTCTTGAGAACATCGATGTAAGTCCTTTGGGGATCGCTCGAGAGATCCGAGAGCCGACATTTGGTTTAATTGAGCCGTCAACGGTGCTCCCGTCTCGTTGGGAGATATCATAGAGCGTCTTACGATTTTTATTCTCCGCGCTCATAATCTTCCAAGCGCTGTAGATGTAAGTCAAGGAAAGGAGCACGCCCCAAATGACAAAGAATCCATGACAGACGATGCCAATGACCAAGACAGGGAATATGAAGACAAGGATGAGAGCGGCGCTGATGATGAACAAGAAGTGCAAGATAATGATTCCGGTCAGGAACCAGACGCTGCGCAGTCGAGACGTCCTCGTCATGCGCATCTGGGAGATGGAAATCAAGACCCAGTTGACCAAGGCAAAAGCTGATGTCATACACGGGTATGGCATATTGATGAGGATGACTCCCAGTAGAAGCGGCAGATTACCGTAGAGAAGGTATGGATCTACGAAGAGAATCACGGTGTTGCTCAGCCCCAGGATGAACACCAAGATGTTGATGCAGGTGAAGACGGGCTGGACGGATCTCCGGGACCGCATTCCGCTGCCAACGGCTCGGTTCTTGAAGATACGAACGACGGTAGCGTATAGCGCGTACACACAGAGCAGCAAAAACAGCGTACCGAAGCCATATCGGTGTATCTGCCACCAGTAGCCCCAGACGGTGATGTCCATCCCCGTCATGTCTGGTGCGATTACTACATCGGTGTGCGTCTCGGTGTTTTCGGTGAAAGTCATCCCCTCATCGTCATCCTCGGTCTGTGTCTTGGGATCCGGATGGGTATTTGTGTTCGTGTCTCCCCAGGGTTCTGCCAGCGCCATGGTGACGGTGTGGCCAGAAAATCTGTATAAAAAGAAATGCGGAAGAAATCTTTTAAAAAGTTACCTTCCCTCTGTTATTTTCCAGTTTTTACCAGAAAAAAAGGGTTGATTGTATTGCAGTGTACATCTTTTCACTTTTGTGTCAGACATTCATCGAAATATTAAATAATGCGGTAAAACAGTTCGTTCTAGCAAGGAACTATAGACGCAAAATATCAAAGTGCGCCACGTCTATTATAGGGACCGTGCCACATTAGGAAGCAAGTTTATATGGTTGCAAAAAAATTACCATTTCTAAGTTAACAATACGGTTCGAAAAAGTAACGTTCCTATTTTATTATTATATTATTATTTTAATAAAATCCGATAAGCTATAGACTTTCACCCTTTAATGACAGTGAAAGGTGTTAGCTTACAGCTCAAAGTGCATGTCCGTGAGAGGTGTTAGTTTAATTAGTGTTAGCGATTTATAATTATAGTCACGGATGCCGCCCGTGATGATTGAGTGTGATTTTGTATTAACGGTAAACGTGGAAGGCAAAATGTTCGATTCCGCGCGTAAAACATTTTGACACGGGCTGCAAAATCGTCAAAAGCTCGCAGAAACGTCCCGCGTAGCGCTAACGAATACCGAGCATGCATGGTCGACAAGTCGGTCAGAACCGTTAGTTTAAAGGTAGGATATATTTTGCAGATATCGAAAATATTTATTACCGAATTATTAAGAAATATCTTACTCATCTGAAAGTAAATGAAAATGATTCTAGGCATCCAGCAAAATGATTGCGCTAGATATCCTGTAATTATTCTTAAAAATTGAATTTTATAAAAAAAATCCTTATCGCCGGACGGCGATCGCGAAAAAACACAAATGACATACGAAATAACTGCTCGACGCCCGTTGAAAACAAACGCTGTTTTTCGTGCTTTTCTCGCCATCCATGATTGTTAAACTTCGGACAGGTCACTTAAACGATATTTACTATAAAATACAATCCCCCACATCTACCCATTTATGATAATTTAAGCAATTACCAATGGTGTATCCTACCTTTAAAGACAACCAAACTGGGCTCTCTTTTGTATTACGCGACTTAAACACAAACTAACATCATACACCAACTTAATGCAGTTACATAGGTCTTTTTCCAAACCACAGCTTAGGCACTGTCTGGCTCCATCACGATTGCCAAACTACACGAACGAAGCTAAAGATGAAGACAAACTGGGGTTTGAAAAACGGCTTCAGCCTTTAGTGCCCGACATAAACAGTTCCTGAAACTATTTAGATCACTTCCGGTCGGTTTTAACTATCTCATCTTGACAGAGTCCTTGGACTGGTTTCCTGATCCTGTAGCCTATACCTACCCATTGTAAACACGAGCAGTGTTTTTTCAAAAGGAATTGCTACGTATTTTTGTGGCATTTGTTTCTTCCCAAAGGTCTAATTTACAAAACTCTCTAATAATAATACCAACCTACATGTATGTAATGGTAAAAAACTTTAAAAGATATACAAACTTTCAAATTTTAAATTGCTCTGAAATAATTGTATCAACAACAATGACTTAAAGACTAAACGGAGAGTTCATAAATATATACAACGTGTCATCACTTCTCGTATTTTAGGTTGGAAAATTCTGTCTCGTGAAACAGGAGTCGATAGACTATCAGGCCTCTCTCCCCTGAATTATAAACTCGAAATAGTGTTAAATTGCCAACAGCCCGAAGGGGCGGTTGTCACGTACTAAGCTACGAGTGAAGCCGACATTTTGTTAAACAATTAAGTTTTTGCCAAATGTTCATTTTAACACACATTTACAGACTGCAAATATATTAAGAACAACCTTACCTCTTCAAGGAAATCTGGTAGACTGAGATCTTACAGACGTCTGTCTTCTTCAGTCGGTGTAGAGGAATTCTTCGATGTTTGCATCGACGAGTGAATGCGATTTCTGTTGGGTCTACTGTCGACGTTTTGATTGATATACACACATACCATAATGCACGCGATGCTGCCTGCGCTTGCCTGCCGCGGCGTCACTTTCGTCTGAGGACTCAAATTGTGTCATGCGTCATTTAATTTGTCACGTGTTTGGTCACGTGATTCTAGGCAGTCACGGACTACTCGCCCATTGGCCACAAGTTTCTAAGAAAACTTTGACGAACCACGTACTATCTGGAATTCTTATCTTTTACATGTATTTATTTTGTTTGCTCTAAAAATATGTTGCAGATTTTAACACAATTCGGAAGTAAGTTATGTTATTAACTGATTCCACATCTAAGTTCTCTTTAAGAAAAGGCGTCACATTAACATTTTCTACCGCATTTCTGCCTCTAGCCAACGCTAAAGTAATAACGGCTGCGCGCGCATTATGATGACGTCAGACGAGGTTCTAGACTCAGATATGATGACAACACTTTAACAAAAGCGATAAATACCTTCTGGTCTTGTCGACCGCTTGTGCGAAAGATCTTAGATTGTTTATTTCCAGATACTACACGACTGATAAATCAAAAACAAATTTACAAAAGATTATTGAATTAAGTTTACGAGAGGAGTAGACGTGGGAGGAATTTAATTAAACAGTCTGAGGTTAATTCCGCTGCGTTATGAAAGGAAAGCCCCAGTTTCTCAGGACCAACTAAGGAAGAAAAATAAATCCGAAAGGGAGTCTGCTATTATTTTTTGTTTTGTTCAAACTTCATAAAGTAAGGCCCTGAATAATCATTGATACGTAAGCTACACTTTAATTCCAAACCTTTCAATACCAGAAGAGCATGCTTCCACAATGTTTATTTGTAAAGGAAAACAAAATCAGTTCAACAAATTCTTGATTCGAAAATATAGCAAGAACGCAAAATATTCGGTATTTCAACTGATTCTATGCCCGTTTTTATGGTTTTAGATTGTTTTCTTTTTTTATATGTCTCATTTCTTTTTTGTTTGTTGTGTTGATATTTATATTTCTTATTTTGTTTTAATTAAATTTCTTTTTCTTGTAATTAATATTTATGTAACACACATGGCTCTTATGAAAGCAGTTATTTAACTGATAAAAACACCCTGTTAAGACAGCAACACAAAAATAGCCAAGATATTTTATTAGGACGTCTTGCAACCAAGACTCACATGCAGGATTAAAAATGCAGCACTGTGTTTTTTTAATAACAAAGGATTTCTTCCGGAATACAAAAAGAGTCGACTGAACAAATTAGTGGCGGACAAGACGTAATTTAATGATGATTTGTTTTTTGTCGCGACACGTGTATCGTGTCTTAATTGAATCTTAAGATGTACTGGTCGTCCTCCTTAGCAATAATGCCTGACGTTTTCTCAGCCGGTATAATTATGTTTTAATTAAAGGAAAGACGTCTGAATATTTCTACAGCAATAACTTCCAGTTACTAAACAGTCAAACAGTCCGTCCTGCGAGTAGACTGGTTCCCATATTGATTCTTCATTGGTTTTATTTACAACCATCTTTAATGAGAGTAACCCATCCAGCAGGAGCTGATCATTTGAGGCCCTCAGTAGAGAGAAGACAATACGAAGAAGGTACAGTTTTAGAGGTGGGAGAAGAAAAAAAAAAATATCCTGGGGAAAACCCACGGAGTCAGGCAGGGACTGAAAACCCAATCCACATATTGGCCCAGGCGAGGTTCGAACCCGAGTCATAGTGGTGAAAGGCGAGGAAAAGAACTCCCTGACTCCCACCTGACTCCGTCCCTCTAACGAGGCGGGAATCAGTCTACCCTAAAATAAATTATTACTTCTGCGCAGCAATTATAACTCAAAATGAATAAAGCAAGCACTCCAAAATTAAACGTAGACGCACGCTGTCGTTCAAAAGTGAACTGTTGTATTGCTAGACAAACCTTTGATTATTTTCCGGAGAGAAGGTCGAAAATCGCACTGGACAATACGCTTACAAAGCACAAGAAAAGAGCATTGAAAATAAGACCGTGAAAGTCAAATTAGACACTCATCGGTCGCCAACATCCGCATTGGATTGACATCTGAACAATCAACAGCCACGTTCGGGAAATAAAAATGAGACAAAAGGCCGAGTGATACAATAGGATTGTCAAGTTCAACTACGGAAGGAAGGACATTCCACAAAAAGCAGACATTAGTGTTTTTTAAGACGGAAAATACAAAAATTTCAATAACGCACGTTCTTGCGGATGTCTTTCTTCGAACATAATGTATATACAAAATAAACAAAACGATGCCTTTAAAGGGATCGTATACGTTTGGTATTTACTCCAACAATTTATGGCAATAACAATTTACTTGGTAAGAAGTACAGCAGCTTTGGATAGTATAATGCATTTTTAGAAACCTTTCACTTCGGAGTACTGCGGTTATGGAAAAAGATATCACTTTGTATTCCCAAAAATGTGAATCTGAGAAGCGTTACTGCAGTGACGTTTCTCAAAGTGTGTATTCCATGTGCAGATTCATATTCTTCCTGCGTGGACATAACCGCTCTAGATTGTTGGCAAAATCGCTACCACCTTTTGAAATGAATTGTTTACAGGTTAGTTTTATGGTATATATCTATAACTATATAGGATTGAAACAAACAGTGGGTTCCAATTACCAAACGTGTACGATCCCTTTAACGTGAGGATCTATGAAAACAACAAACTTCGTACTTTTTTTACCTTATTTTGCATTGGGAAAAGTGCATAGTAAATATGGCACTGGTATATTGCCAGTTATAAATAAACATGTCGGTATTTTACGGTGCTTTTCAAAGTTTCACGATGGATCAAACTTTTAAAAGTACCAAAAAATTATACAACTAATAATCAGATGCTCATGGGTCACGTGACACACAGAGGTGACAGAGTCACGTGACACACAGAGGTGACGGTCACTCCTATCATGATCCGTTCAGCATAACAACATAATCAGATGTCCAGATATGAAACTATTTCAACAATTTCAATTGAAATTATAACATTTCTTACTAAACAGATTCAGGTGGATTAAATATCTAAAATAATTCTTATTATAGGAAAGAATGCAGTATTCTGTAACCAACTTATGAATAACTATCAGTAGTGAGTTCTTACTTCTATGTTTTAACATCATAATCAAGCCAACACATTATGTCTAAATACTACATTCTTTCCTTTTTTTCTGTCGAAGAATTCACTTACCCAAAGTTTAACCAAGAAGAAGATGCTATTCGGTGGTTGGTTGTAACCTCTTCAGTTGAACTTGAAGTTGACCTCTATAGAAGATAAACTTTAACCTTTTACCTTATTGATACAAATTACCGTAACACATTTCCCTCTAGTTACGCTTGCAGTTCACGTGAATCAGATGAATCGGTTAATTTTCCAGTCTATAGAATAACAAACTCTAGATGAATTGCCTAATGGCTTTCTCATTAACTGGGTATGAATCCTGTCACTTTGAAAATAAATTCTTCACATTTAACTTAAAATTAGGACACCTTTAATGTGTTCGTCCAGCGTTCAGTATATAGCAACTGTTAGGCACACATTGCATTGTCACCCGCAGACGTGGCCTTGCACATTCTGCTCGCTAAGTTATTACGCGGGAGACGTGGTCTACATTCTATATTGCTTTTAACAAAGGACACAAAGACATCGTTTTCTTGTGACGTTTTTATTTGGGCGGCTGGATCTGAATCACATTCACTTGGTATCTTGGCAACGAAGGCAAACAGGGAAAATGAACGTATCCGTATCCGTATGACTTCACACGTATACGCATACGTGTCGGGAATACAAACTTCAGTTTCTGCTTCGCGCTGCCACGTACATGTTTTATAATTATGGTGACGATAAATTAACTACACCGACTTAAAACTACACTAAATTAAGGGTTCTCTTTGGTAAATTCCACAACGAAAATATTCACAACCATTTCTTTCGACAGCTTATCATGAGTATTTGTATCCATTGGTGAGTAGAAGTACGGACAAACATTACCGTACGGAGTCTGCGTAATGGTGCACTTATCGGGAGTTTGTTGTGCACTTTGACCCCCGACCTTTGACTTACTAATTCTAGTGCAGACGTCTTAACCAATAGGCTATCGAGATATGGCAAATAAATTGTGATCACCCGAAGTCAAACAGAAGTCAAACTCGAGTCTAGGTGATCGTCTTCGTGATCTTCTTGGGTTTTTTTTCTTCAACCTTCAATAAGCCTTTAAGTTTCAGAGTACATGTACTCACAATTTACTCATTCCAACGACGATGAGCAAATTAAACATAATTGACTTTTAATAAGATTTCAACTATAATTCACGGACTAATAGCTCACGAAACCACAGACGAGATTCCCTGTAATTAATGCAGTCACAATACAATAGGATCATTAAGATGTATTGTCACCAATAACGAATCCACGTTTTCATCACAGAATTGACTAAGCTTTATCTGGCATTTATTTCAATGCCCATGAATTATTTTCCTCATCTTATTGTCAACCGTATCGATAATCCTCTATTTGTCCATTAACCTTGTTTTTTTGTTTAGCTGTTATCTACCTGAAGCCAGTAAAACCACGTCTTAATGATGTTCAATGAAATTACATCTCAAGTTCTGTTAAGTCATCTTGAGGGTTTCAGTGAAGGGTGAATGACACGTGCACATGCGCGGTATGGCTCCCCCGCCAATAGGACGAGTGCTCGGCTATTTATTTACTCCCATCATTCTTAACACCTTTTGGTCAAAAAGTCAAAACGGCATGTCTACTCAACAATTTTACTATCTAATATCACATATGTTTTAATTTAAATTAAGTATGTATAGTTTCATCTTATACCATATATTATTTAATTTAACTTAAGTATGTATATTCATTAACATTATTGCCCCAAGAACTGATTTCATATTATCGACCGAAAACAAAGACAAATGACAAAGTCACAGCATCAGCAGAATACAAAGATAATGTATTTTGACAGTATTTAAGAAAAACATCCTGAATATAGTGATTTTACATTCGCATTCAAAACATCAAATTGTAGACATCCCATTCAGCATTTTATCTATTCATTCAAGAATCCAGCTTGATGCAATTTTGTGTCAGCCGTTAATCTTGGCCCTAGTTGTCACTTTGCTCTATGGATGAAGTATCGACGCAGCGCATCAGCTCACCTAAGTATTAGATGAGTTCCGCTGCCAAGCGAGATACGATAGAGTAATTCCAAAGCCAAACTCCACGGATCTGGTAATAAATGAAGAAGAGAAAAAACACGATAAGAACAGGGACAAAATGTTCGGTCTCCCGAGTCCCACGCTGGCATTGAGGCTGCGGAAGGCGTGGGTGGATGCCCCTAGTGTAAAGTAAGGCCGCACTTGAAATAAGTCACTTGGCTAGCATATTACTGACAAGGACATCGATAATTTAATGTTGAATGGGACAAGTTATACACAGCCGTAACTCTGAACACTCATTGCGGACACTGGCGACATAAGCCGTCATGAATAGCGCCACCTAGTGTTTGATGGGACAAATGATTCGCTCGTGTACGTCCATCGCCCCTGGGCGCACTTTGGGAACCGCTGATGCGGCATAAACAAATTATGTGAAGGAGTGGCACGGAATTACGGGTAGCGTACCATGACCTTTCGAATTGCACACAGGGCATACAGTACAGGTGAGCTGGTTACCGCCAGTTCACAGTTCACATAAAATCTATCCACTGATCAGAACTCAAGGTTTATATATCGTCCTTCGGACGTCAAATGTAGGTTAAATTCCGAAGGACACGTAATGGATGGATCGGGAACCAGCCTACCGTCCACTCAGCTATGAAAACTGGTAAAAATAAAACCTCTCACATTTCCGCACGGAGCCACAGCCTCAGGACTTACCTTTGCAAGCTTTGGTAAACGAACCAGCCAATCACGTCCTCAACGGGGTGAAGAGGATTGTTGAAAACAATCATGCCGTAGATACCGAGACCGAAGCAGGCTAAACCGAGACATGACGTCATCACACCAACGATCATGACCTTACGAAGCGGATTCCGCTTCCTTCCAAAGGTCCTCATTTGTTCTGGTGATGACCTCGGAGGTATAACGTCATTACTAGGCGCCACCTCGGCTTGGGCGACATTGAGTTGGTTTGAGTCTGCCCTTTGGGGGGCATTTGTGGATTGTTTGTTGCCATTTTCATAGATCTCAACAGAAATACTTTGAATTTTAAACGGAGCGTCAATGGAGTGATCGACACCGCTAATACCGCCCTCTAGAGCCAAAGACAAGCTATTTAGTGCCGGAGACTGATCCTGTTGCGCCCTCTGGAGGTGGTTATCAGGGGCTGCAGTACGCAAAGTAGACCTATGTCCCCTTTCAATGTCGTGCAGGCTTTTCACGGTAAAGAAGAAACCAAGTGACAGAGCCAGTCCCCAGAGGGTGGTCAGAGCCTGACACACAAGGAGGAGCACACACATGCCTGCTACAAAGACTATTAGAATGTCAATGGTGGCTATGAACACAAAATGAGCTGCGATTGTAACTACAAGAACGGGCAACCGCTGAAACTCAAGTCGCCTGAATTTGGTAAGTTGCCAGAATGTCGTCTGCACCAACAAGAATGCGGACGTAAGACAAGGCACGGCGAGATCCTCCAAAAACTGCACTAGCAGCGCGGGTAACACCCCACGGACGCGATATGGATCAGCTAGGAAAAACAGCGCCCTCAAGAGTCCGAAGATAATCATAAGGACTTCCACAGTCAGGAGGAATTTGACTTTGCGATTACCGCGGCACATCCTGAAAGATGATAAAGACGAGACAGCTGTGAGAAAGATGAAGAGGCTGGCGAAGACATAAGACTGTGTGAAGATAGCAGTCTCCAAGTATAAGATGTCTGCGTTGGCCACGCACCCGAACCCAGACTCGTTAATGGAGTCCATGTTCTAGTATATTGAGAAACGGAAAAAAAATTACAAAATCAGTTACTTCTTGCAGAATTTGTTCACGCAACCATTAACTCAATATTTACATCCCCATCATACTCGGACAGAATGCACAAGTAATTAATTGATGGCTATCCAATAACTTATATTCCAAGCAATGAATCCTTTGTGCTAGGCCAATAATTTCTTGAACATTTGCCAGTAACATATAGTTATGCCTATATGCGTTGCAATAAGCTCACGGTTATTTGATATGTACAAAAGCTTTTCTAAAATGAAGTTTCATAACCATTAATTTCATAAAGTACATGTAATTTACAAACAATACAACAAACGAATACAAAATACCTTATTTTACAAATTATTATCTATGATCAAGAAACAGTTTTAAAATAATATCACACTGGATTTATTGTGATATTTCATAAATCTCACACAAATTTACTCCTATAAACGATCTGCCAAAGTTGACCCAAAATTACCCCGGTTTACGATATTAAATCTGAAACTTACATCACAGACGGTAACAGCATGGATGCCTTGATTGAAGCTGGGAGAGAAAGTGGCAAGTATTTATACCAGCTAGGAAACGGTGTTCCTGTATGTCGCACCTCTAAAGTGTAATGCGCATCGATTCCAATTGCTGCGTTGCCGGTTGATTGGTTCGACAGTCAGTGGCGCTTGGGTTGGCTCGTAGGCGGCACACATTACCATATAAAGTGGGCCAGGGTGGAACAAACAAGAATCTCTCGTGCTAGTGATGTGGAGTTAATTACGAATTCATTAATCACCATAGCGACGAATAAGCTACCATGACACTAGGAACGGCCCACTAATGTAGTACAGATCGGTGAGTGTGTGCGGCCCTTAAAGCGGGCACCATGCATCATATCAGTAAACACTAATATTGACGCAGTTTGATCGTAATTTAGGCGAAGGACAAATTTTAATTATACAAACGCTGAAAGTCATGATCAGTATTGATTTTACCAGTCTATTATAGACGTATGGACGTCAGAGTCCAATGATTGTTTGTTTGTTTTCACATTCACTTAGTTCAATTTGTAGATTGCTATACAGGCGCATGCATAGAGCAAGGAACAGTGTTTAAAGTACTAGTACTAGACACGTATCACGGATCAGGCACATTGTAGCAAGGCTGAGCTAGGTAGTCATACCATTCCTTCTTATTCCTCCATGGTCATACGTACGTGTACGGACTAGCAAGGTCATCCGAAAACAAACATTGTTGTTATACCACGGCAATAGATTGTGAATTTTTATTGGTCGAGAAGCATGTATCCGAGTGTGCCGATGTATGAGCATGGTATGAGTGATGTACGCTGAGTACGCGTGGTACATGAGTTCATGTACCCCACGGGGTACATGAACTTTCTTTTTCCCGGCCGCGGAATTTTTTTTTACACGCTAGCGCATAGCCTGGCCGGCCATTTCTGTGATAAATACCATGGAAGCGACTGATATTAGAGTCTAGCAACCTTTGACATGGCGCTGTGTTATATATTAGCTAGTACTACGTAAATTGATGTATATGTTCCTGTGCGATGTAAACAGGGAACAGTGAAGTTAGCACTTTCGGCAACGACTGACGACCGCCATTGTTGTTTACACCGGCTTTCGTTTATGCTGTTCGTCTGCTTTTTTTCTGTTCCAATTTTGCCTTATTTTCTCCGTAATGTCGGCAGACGACAGCATTAAGTCACCTCCAAAGAAGCGATTTCTGTCTCGTTCAAAAGAGGAGATCAGAAATTTGATTTTCGAGCAAGACAGCGCCAGTACGAAGAAAAACACGGAACATAATCCATGGTTTAAATAACAAACAATTATTGCCTGCTATTACCGTGGTATAACAAAACAATTGTTGCCTGCTGTGACATGGTCCATGGCGTTTTGTACACCCTCGGGAGCAAATGGCACCCTCAGCTTCGCCTCGGGTGCCATTTGCCCCCTCGGGTGTACAAAACGCCATGGACCATGTCACAGCAGGCAACAATTGTATAATGTATTTTCAGTGGGTGTGTGTACACATTTCACGTAATGAATGCATGCACACAATAACTCTGCACACAATAACTCTATACCCTAGAACTTCAATGGATGCCATTAATTGTCAATGATTGCCCTATTGCAGTCGCCAACAATTGGCAAACAATACGCAGGCTTCACCTTGACAACAAACCTGGGAAATCCCGGCGTGAGGTTTCGATCTGAAGGTCCCAGAATTGAACATGTGAAACGGATTTCTTGTCTTTCCTGTTGTGTTGGGCACCTAACTTTCTGTTATATAATAACTTTCCGTTAAGTATGCCCTCAACGGAAAGAAAAGGCGAGTTGAGTGGGAGAGATTGACGCCACCTTTAATGCCCGGCTTCAATTTAAGTTACTGATTCCTGCTATGATATTCTTAATGAAAACGAGTCGGCGACAACTAAAAACAATCTCACTGGTATACGAGTATCAAAATGAACTAGGAGCGTGGTGCTTAATACCAGCGAGTACTGCAAATGGAAAGGTTGCTAGGTAAACAACCCCCTTAGCCGGCTCAAATTGAAAACCAAACCCCTTCCTCTCGTCTATCACGAGTTACCACAGGTTTTGATAGAAATGTTAAACTGGCTCCGTGTTGGCACCAAGAGAGAGAGAGGGTAAATTATAATGAAGAAAAAATCAGTGGTTATTGCAACCAACCTCTTTAATAATCGGGTGAAGGATCCGAGTCGATTTTCATCAAGGTCTGGATATATTTTTGCCCGCGTGAAGTGTGATTTCAATTAGAGCTTTAAATCGAGAGAAACAGCGCGTAAAGACGGGAAAGGTCATCGCGATCCGATTAAAATTGCTGGACGGAAAGCGGCCAACGTCGCGTCGACGGTACAGTTGGATGATTAACTTAAGGGAGGGGGAGCTCGAGGACATTTATTTATATATATTATCTAACATAATTATATTTGTTTACAATTTTGTCATGCCTGTTGGTTTTCATACTAGCTGCAAATACATTTGTATAGACCTGCAGTATATACATGTAGTTTCATTTATGACCGTCACGGCATAATAACAAAATGAACACATTTAAGTTTAGTTTAAAATATGATTTTAATTTCATGATTAATACAAAATAGTACTTTACACTTAAAACAATGCAATATGTAAGTATATTTACTCCGTCTTCAACCTGTACATGGACACTACTGAATGGTGTATGTATGGCATTAGCGAATAAAACAAATACCCGACTCACGTGAATACAAATTACAATACACTGTGGTTTAGGACGGGTCTAAAGACAGTTTGTACACGTACATCCATGGGATAGCAAAGCGACTTCGCCAATTTACGAACTCGGCGAGACTTGAGCTTAATTTGAAGACTCGAGGAAATAGTGTGCATGTACTAAACATCGTCTATTTTTTTACGAGATTCTGCGAGACTCGGCGAATCTGAAACCTAGATTTGCTTTGTCAAATAAACGTTAATTTGTTTTAGTTTGGATTAAAAACAAGTAGGCCTACGAGTAGAATACTTGCAATAAACAACCGCCAATACGCATTATTTGTCTTTTCAGTTTTGAGATGGAACCCATAGTAAATTCGAAACCCATAGTAAACAGGAATGATGTGGTTAGCGATCAAGCCAAAAACGTGCACCGTTTGCTTTTCTTTTGCTTCCTAATTAGTCTTTAAAGGGCAGACATGTGTGATTTTGAAGAAAAAGAAAAAAATTAAACACGCAGTGTCTAACTTTATAGCACGATACAAAAGTGGCCAGATATGCGCGGATATGAAACAGATTTCCTACCTGGGGCATAGCGGAATTTGTAATCTCAGGTGTATTGCCATTGTAATAAACCTACTCGTAGGTAACCTGGTAACCTACTATATAGGTAACCTACTGGTAGGTAACCTGGTAACCTATAACCTACTAGCACGTAACCTGGTAACCTACTATATAGGTAACCTACTATGCGGGTAAAATAAAATGAAATACACAACACACTATCAATGTGTTAATCAAACTTAACAATTCCCCTTATAAAGATAATTCCATAACAAAAATACGTTTACAACTACGTTAATCAGAATTCTTTGCTTGTGAAATTACACGTTTTGTGCAGTTGTCCCAGGAATATTGCAACAATAAATGTACATTGATTACAATTCATTCAAATGGTAAATCATTAAACCTTAGTATCCACAAAACGTGTATAAATATCTTCGACCACACATAATATGTCTTTCGCAAACTATGGTTTGACCTATCACATCATAATACACGGTAGCGCTATTAAGTAGTTGACTGTACAAGTCTACTTCCATATAGCACCCTGCGTATTAACATAATCAATAAATACATGTTTTGCACGCCGCGAATGTACACAAATTACGTGCTACTGCCTTCATCTTAAAGAAAAGGGATGACACCCCCCCCCCCCCCCCCCCATCAAAAATTATAATAATAAATATTACTCTGTACACGGAAACACTAACTATAATTAACAATGCTTACAATTATCCTGACCGTTCAATTCAAAATAGCCACCCCTTTACATTAAAAGGCCGTCACTAATCACTGGAGGTGCTAAAATCACATTGTTAATTCGAAGACCCAATCACATTGTTAATTCGAAGACGCGTTAGCGCCCAGCTTACTCCATTTGAGGGTTCGCCCTACCCCATCTTAGCCAATAAGTCAGACAATCAATTACTTTTCTTTTTTAATCTTCCGATACAAAATGTACATTTCAGGGTCCAACATATTTTTGTCTAGCACACTTGGTTGTTTTTTTTTAAGAATAACTACTTCTTTAGGAATAACAATTTACAAACTGTTTGATGAACCCCTAATTTGAAATGGTCCTCTTTTTTTCTACGTTTACATACTTGGTTTTATCAGTTTTGTTTACCTCTACGTACTGTCTGGTTGAATTAGTACTGTACAACAAGTCAAAGAAAATTAAAAGGACCAGTCATAGAATATGGCATATTAAAATGTACTTGTTGGCGTCATGACCAAGGCTAGAGAATTGTGGTTTCTTTTGTTTTTATTAATTTGCTTAACGGGACAATAGCGATTAAAAGTGTGCAAGTACAAATACCACACTAAGAACGAATAGTACTCCATCCCTTAGTTTTCAAGAATTATTTCCGTGATTTATAAGTACATGTACATGTATTTTTTTTGAATACGTAAAGATAACCAAATATTAATGAAGACTTTTTTGGATCTTTTTTTTTATAGAAATGTCCAATGAATGAGTACTTTTAGATTTTGAATACAAATTACTACAGACACAATTATCTAGGGGAGGGTTCTTGAATTGTTGATGCCAAGTACTGAATACTGATTATTTCACTGTTTCTAAGACATTCATGATAAATGGACCCCTAAACTAAGAAAACAAAACAGGTTGAGGAAATACACACCGCACCTGCTACTTAAAACTATTTTAAATCCCATCAATTATCTCTGTACAATAGACCCCTAGCAGAGGGCGCCCTCATTGGGAGCAGCTACTGTTAAATTCAGTGACTATGAAAGTACCAACAGTCTACTCATCCAGATCACAGGGGAACAGAGACCTGCCCCCCGGATGTGACGCAAACAGTCTATTCACACAAATAATAATACCTTATACCCTGCATTTAGATTTTTTACATTATAATACACACTCGTGTTAAAAACACCCTCGTGTTAAAAACACCACTGGCACTGTATCATACATGTATTAAAACAAATTTTTCAAAACTAAATAATAAAAAATATGAAACATCTGCTTGCTTGTCAAATTTCAAATTAAAAACTTGTCAGTTATAGACGAACATATGCTCCGTTCTCACTGCTTCAATATTTGCAATCAACACGTCAAAAAGTTGTTCTTTGTTTTTGTCCATGCAATATGCATTGCTAAAAATCATTATCTTCTTTAATCGGAGATTACCTGACTCAAACGATGACTAGTTTGTGTCAGTAGTACTCAATTTGAATGACACATTCCATGGTCGTAGTAATTACATATTGTTTGCTCTGTCCAAACAGGACCATAGGCAGGACTGATTCGGTGAATGTTTAGAAAAACAAAACCGTTATATTGTCATTTTAGTTTTAGTTGAATAATATACATGCACCGGTACATGTATGTACATTTTCTTCCAATATCTTTTCTGTTTAAAAGCAGATTTTTCATCACACTATCAATATTTTAGTGTAAGCTTCGTAAAAATCTAGTAAAGTAGTAACAGAGGAATTCAGTAATTAAATCTCAATGTTTACCATTTTTAAGAGGGTTATTTTGAGTGGTGTTTGATTGCTGGTGATATGAAGACCAAAGGTCAATTGAGCTGCTAAGCACAACAATTTGCTATGCACAAAAAAGTCTTGCTCAGCAGAAACAGGTTACCAGTTAAAACTCCATGTGTTTTTCACACCAAGCAAAAAAACATGGCTTAAAACCAGTCACAAACAATATACACTACCTGAAAATTTGGGTTGTAACCCAGTTTTTGCAAAGGAATGTTCATGATAAGCATTTTTGTGTGCTTAGCAGCTCGAAGAAATTGGTCCTAGATGCAAACTGACATAACTAGCATTTTTAGTAATCACTTCCGCACTCCAACAATGCCTCAGTCCATACATTTCACTTCCTCTTGACATGGGAGTCGTACTTACAAGGAATGTTAATGACATAGACAGATTGATGATCGACTCACCAGCATCCCGCGATCTTGTACACAAAGTGTTGGCATCGGTGCCGACTGATTCACCAACCGTCTGCTTCATTGTTTCGTCATCTAAAATAAGAAGATGGTGAATTCTTCTCATGTATTTGCTTTCTTAGGAGGAGACTAAATTTGAGGGATGCAGTTGAATACACAAACCTAACCACTCAAAGTTCATATATATTACAGCAAACTTGGAAGTTTGTTACCTATTAACCCTGACCCCCTTTGACTCATTTACGATGGTGCGTGAATTCGAACCCTGCCAAGTTCATGGTGCTCGTGCCCTGGGGAAAGACACTTGATTTTCTCCACTAAGGATTATAAATAGGTACATGAGAGGGTCGAAGCCGATTAGGTGTATGAATTAGCTGCCGCATGGCTCTTTGCCTAATCAACGGGATAATAATTGTAAAATGCTTTGAGATCGTTAATACGATGGAAAGAGCCGAGCATTACAATTACCATTTTACCATCTCATCAGTTGTGTTTTGCTCGGATGCCTTTAGTGTATCCTAGCCATCGCTCAAGGGTCGTCTTAAAAATGGGATCCGGATCGATAGACGTTAGGAGCTGTAGCTGAGCAATATGAGTTGCGTGGTAATCCCACCGCGCAAGATTGGGTGCTCGTCCTAAAGTCAAGTGACGCAAGTCGTAGATGGTACCTGAGCCTCCATCAAACAGCAAGAGGAATTTCCTGAGGGATCGCATCCCGTCTTCATAGAGCTGTGAGGCCTCACGACCTTCTTCCGGCGAGGCAAGTTTCATGAGATCATACAAGCCGATCAGGCTATAGATGAAACCATTGAGGACATAGGAGCTAGGAGAGGTAGGGTACTCCTCGTACCATGTGTACTTATCAAAAAGTACGGCTTTTACCCCGCCTTCCGACGAAGACGTCTTATAAACTTTGGTCGCTCTTAAACAAGCGTCCAAGTATCTCCTGTCCTTTGTTTTGTGATACGCCCTGATTAGGGTTGAAATAGCCTGGCCTTGAGCCATAGCAGAGTACCAACCAGGCGACAAAGTCTGGAACCCTTGCCCCAGAAATCTCTCCACCATTACCGGCCAACCTCCATTACTGTCCTGGTTCTTCAGTAACCAGTTAGCGGCGTCAAAAAACTGCGCCATGTGGCTGGACGAGGACAACGTCACGTTGTCGATTCGCCCGGAGCCATGTACTGTGAATTTAAGTACTTTGGCTAGTACTGTTTGAATACTCGTCACGTATCTCTTGTTGGTTTGTCCAAGACCTTTTTGGTAGTCAGTCAATAGATCTCGGGTTATTCTACGCCAGTGACGGCAGTGTCCAATCCCGTAGTAGATGTGGCTGCCTTTATGGGCCACTTTGTCCTCCATGGCCATGTAGTGAATACTGTGAGTCTTATCCTTATCGTCTTGGACAGTGACGGTGATCGTCGCATTTCCCATCAAAATCAGATCAAAAGAGAGAAAAAACAACCGTCTGTTGTTCAGAGGGAGAGTTGCTCCTTGTCCAAGGGATAACGTCTCTGTCAGATATAAAACAAAATTAGTTTAGGACCCATCTCAATTATCTTTACAAGTTCATATTCACAAAATCCTTCCCTGCAAAAAGAACGTTTTAAAAAATCCAAAATGTTTAGTTTGCAAAGACTAGTCAAAGTTAAATGATGTCATCAAGGTCGTGTCATGTGATGCAACTTACCGCTTGTCTGAAACTCTACAACCTTTGACCTCGCGTCGTCATCATACACAGCCTTGATTTGACTGGCTCGATCGGCGAGATTCCACCTCTCCACTTTACCTTCTTCTCCATTCTCAAAGACTTTAATTTTTGGTTCTTTAGTCGTCAAGTTCTTGCTGTAGTGACTCAGTCCAAACTGAGATATCTGGATGGCGTAGAAATAACCCTGAACACCCCACTGGATAGAGATAGGAACACCTACAAAACAAACAAACACAAATGTACTTGCAACTTAAAGGTAGTATACACCATTGGTAATTGCTTGAATTATCATGAATCGGTAGATTTTGGGGGTTGTATTTTATAGTAAATATCGTTTAACTGACCTTTCCGAAGTTTAACAATCATGGATGCCGAGAAAAGCACGAAAACAGTGTTTGTTTTCAACCGGCGTCGAGCAGTTATTCTTATGTTATCTTTGTTTTTTTGCGATCGCCGTCCGGCGATCACAAATTTTTCTTTATAGAATTCTATTTGTCAGAATTATTACAGGATATTCAGCGCAATCATTTTGCTGGATGCCTAGAATCATTATTTACTTTCAAATGAGTAAGATATTTCTTAATAATTCGGTGGTAAATATTTTCGATATCTGCAAATGGTGTATCCTACCTTTAACTCTTACTCACTACTGCCTTAATACTAATTACCGGGATAAATCTATCAAAATCCATCACACACGCTGCTTCTTATACATGGGATAATGGATCCACCATTAACTTGGTGGTTGACGTTAAAAGACTTTCCACACGTTGCTTATATAACAACAGCCGTACTGCATGATGGACAGAATCAATAGGATTCCCAGCAGTGCTTCATGTCTCCTGGCCAAAGTCCATCATAATCTATCATAATTTACCTCAAGCCTACAGAACCAAGTCCCCAAAATCCGACCTAATGGCTAATGGATTTTAACCCTAACACCCTAGGCCCTTTTTGCTAGAAACCATCCTCAATCCTCCAAAATCCTCATTTTTTTAAAAACCTTATTTTTTTTAAACCCCATCTAGCCTCAATCCTCAAAAATCCTCCACACTTAAAACAACATCATGTGCCTCATTTCTTCAAAATCCTCATTTTTTTCAAAACTGCAATGAGGAATCTGGGGATTGAAAAAGTCAGTCCTCCAAAATCCTCATTATGATTTTTGGAAAACCCCACAGCCTCATTCCTCCAAAATCCTCATTTTTTGAAAACTCCATTGTGCCTCAATCCTCAAAAATCCTCCACACTTGAAACATTGTGGAACAACATTGTGCCTCAATCCTCAAAAATCCTCATTTAAAAAAAAACCCATACAGCCTCAATCCTCAAAAATCTTCAAAAACTGCAATGAGGATTTTTGAGGATTGAGGAGCGTTAGGGTGGATTTGGGGAGGTTTATGGTTTAAGGTTTAACAAATTTCTTACAAAACTTACAAATGATAAAAATGTTATAAACTGTTTACTTTATGGATTAACCTGAAATATACATGGAACTCGCAGAATAACAAAGTTTGGCAGACTTTGATCAGAAAAGAACAATAGCAACATAACAAACCTGAACCCAGCTTTAGAAAGTCTATTGACCTGTGATGACCCAAATCACATACAATGTGCAATAGACACAGCTGGAGTTCAGTGAAAGCGTATCGATAACTAGAAGTTGTTTTGATAGATGGAAGAGGCTCTCAAATTGCAGTTTCGAAAATATGATTAATTACAAAAACACAGTATTCGCAGCCATCGAGATCCGAGTGATTCTGGATCATGTTACCAATTAGAACAGGTGGAGTTCTAAGATATACAAAATTGCCATCAATTTGTGTCGTGTCAAAATTTAGATATGTTAGATTCTTCATGTAACTTGAACCATTTTACGATTTTAAAGGAGACTCCACACTAATGACTGAAATCCAATGCTGAGCAATAATTACCCAATCAAACATTTGGAAAGAAAAAAAACCAGAAAAATGGAGCACCAAGTATCATTAAAGGTGATTTTGACATCATTAAAGGTTCAAAAGTTATGAATTACATTTGAAAGGAATTTAGGATAGTTTGTCTCATCCACAAAATTCTCCATTTTGTGGAATATTGCTCTTTTTTAATATGTCTCAATCCGCAACCAATTTTCTAAAACATTTACACACACTCTAAAGAGTGTGTTTGAACTTTGACCTTATGTTAACCTTTGACCTGATTGTTAACCCACCTTCCACACCGCTGATCATTTTCACCCGTTCTCTGGGTTCCACGTTGTAATGACCAAAGGACATGAATTCACCGTCGGGTCTGTAGGGTGACTGTTGGTAGATACGAGCCACGCTGTGTTGCCACTCAAACCGATCATACCTGACGAAAACAAAACAAACAACAATTAACAAACAAACAAACAAAATCGCCATCTGGTCTCTAGAGGCATTTTAAGGGGAACAGTCAGGGAAACAGTGATAGAAAAACAATCGGGTTGAATGAGTTTGCTTTCAACAGAGTTGAAATTAGTTTTGTCTTCGTTGTTCTCAAGTCTTAAAAGTAGGATACACTATTGGCAGTTGTTGTTCTTCTTGTTTTTTATATTTCTACAAGGAAATTCTAAAGAGGGGTATCTCTACAGGAAATTTTATGCACAAAGTCTATGGGGAAATGTTTAAGTACAAGAACAAAGGAAAGAAGAATGGCATGTCTCGCAGAGGGATATACATCTGAGAATGTGTTCGCTCTCGCGAGTGCAATCACATTGCACCATCTATTGCTCATAATGCGCTATTATTAACACACTCACCCATCATATTCAGCAATCTTGCCGTGAACCTCAAAGTACTTTTCAAGAAACGAGAAGGGCAGGTAGACCTCATGACCTTCTCGTCTTCCTTGTATCGTGTAATCGTTGTTGATGAGACACTCGATCTCCTGATAGTGAATTCCTGAGGAGTGCAGGTCGCTCTTGATCAGATTGTTGGATGGATGACGAGGTTTCTCATCATTGACCTGAAAAAAGTTGGAATTAGGAAATGAGGCTATCACATATCTGGTTACAGATAAATTATCACACGGAAATCAGTTTAGGTTTAAAATATATATATTAATAACACACCTGTCCTCGAAATCTTAGACTCTGACCAAGACTTGGCCGCTGCTGTGATTCAACCTCCGTCTCCTGACTCCGTTGTTGATCTGCCTTGCTCCTGAGTTTGATAGCCACACCCTCCCTGCCTCGATTCACACAGACCAAGTGATAGGTCACAAAGTTCGAAATGAGGAGGAGCCCCAAGAAAACCGGAAGTCGGGAGAACATCCGAGGGTTGATCAACCTCATAGCAAGGGAAGGTGTCATGTGACTTGGGGAAGAATGCTGTCCAAACAAATATACAAGAAAACATTAGAAATTTGAAACATTAGAAATTAAATTGTCTTTTATTCAATTTTAAGATAAAAGTACTGTTTCTACTTCAATAAACACAATTTGGGCTGTGTTGGTACCTAGAAAATGGCATCTTACAGCACCCTCATACGACCAGAAATACGGCTTATATTGTGGGCAGGTTTGAAAAATAGGGCAGGCAGTAAAAATGAAAACATAACAAGTAACGTTATATTAACTTAAACATATTTTTGATTCTCCTAAAATGCATGTAATTTTGACCAAATCTATGGATCAAAACTAACATTTTAACGTTAGTGAATTACTTTTCTCAGTCTCACAAGATTGATGGATAAACCACTCACTTGTTAATCAATCATTTATTTTGTCAACTTCATTCAACTTCAAGTTCAAGCCTCGAGTCGTGTAGGACAATGAGGCCTGGCTCTGCAACAAGCTCACAACACAACATGGGACAAGTAAAAAAACTCTTATTTTCTAGACGTAAAAACCTTGGACCCATCTAAGTTTCGATGATTTTTATACAGAAACTAGTCAATTCCCCTATAAACGTTCAAAAATCAACTAACCTTCATACGTTCTTCGTCTTTTGTGACCTTTTTTTCTTCCCCGAAACATCACATTCTTGCCAATTACTTCACATTGCAAACACAGCTGCACGACGAGTACTGTATTTGACAGAACGTGTAGTTCATGTCTCAAGATGATGTTCTTTTTCGCAAAATTATTATAAAATTAACGGTAATTATCAACGTCGTTGATACAAAAGGAAATTGTTAAATCAAAGGCGATCTTACAATCCCGATATCGCTTCAAGTTTGTGAATAGATAAAACAAACTCACTTCTATGAAATACACGTTAACGAAAAGTACTGAAAAAAATATACATAAACAAATGAAAAAGAGGGCGCTCGTTCACTAGTAGTTTCCAACCTTAACCAAGAGGGCAATATAACAAAACAGTGGCGCCGCTAATCCGGTATATACAATGTATATAGCCCAAATCAAAATTAAGCAATGTTCACCTTTTCTTCAAAGATTCTGACAAAAACACAAGTCGCAAAGTAAATACATTGTATGGAGTTGTATTATTTTAATAGACTTCAACTGTTATAGACATACATGTACACATGTACTGTACTACAAGCACTGTGGTAACTTAGCAAGACAAATACTAATTATAATTACCACTAATACTGCAAATATACTTGTAATTAAAACATAATTGCGTATGTTTAACTGAGCCACTGCTTATTTTGTTCTCCCAAAACTCAGCTCTACTTTGTATTTAAAATCAGCAAGCTTAGTCTTTCAACAAAACAGAATTCTTGAAAGTGTCTTCAGATTTTCAAATAGTGGATGGAAGAAAATAAAATGGGTATAGGGTGGAAAAATAGTTGACAAAACTTGATAAGCGGCAGAAATAAGCACCATAAGAATGAGATGTACAACCAAGCTGTAACAGCAAGGAAAATGATGCTAAACTACGACTGGTGCTTAGACTACAAGTACATGTACATTATATAAATAAATGTCGACCATTATAAGGAATTATCAAACTCCTTATAATTACTCCTACTCCTTAAAATAATCTGATGTAATGAACTCATTTCTGATCTCCTTTAAGAAGCGTACATTCATAGAGCTATTTAAAAAATAAATGAATATTACAGTTGTTATCATTGGAACCTAAATACCAAAGCATCAACTAGTTTTGAATCAAGAGTCTCTTCATAAATATTTGTCGATGTTTTTTTACAAGATTTACAATTACAAAATGTGACGTTTAGTCCCCATGGCTTACAAAAAAAATTGATTGTTTTTTTCAAACAAATTGTTCAAATATTATTGCTGACAAAAAAGTGTTTCAAACTTTTGCCAATTTCAGGATTGCTCGGATGAAAATAAAACTCTAGCGATGGTCAGAGGACTTCAATCACCAAATTGCATGCATTTTTGTGAGTCAAGCTGGACTTTAACATCAGCAGAGTTGATCATACAAGTTATTTCAAAAATCCATACGACTTTTGTGGGCTCATGCCATGATTATTAAAAATAAATAAAAACCTCAAAATAATAAAACGCGACACTTAATACTGTATCAATGCTAAAAGGTAAAATAACCTTTCAACATTAGTAATGAAACCATCAATTTCAAAAACTGAAAATCTTACATTTATTGATCAAAAATGTGTTTTTTTCAACTATGTGCTGACAACAGGCGCATTGTTGTATTTAAAAGCGACAAAAAAAGGCCTAAAATAGTTATTTGTCTTTTGCAAGTCAATTTTTAAAGCCCAAATTGCCAGGCAGTCCTGGAATCGCTGCCAAACAACTTCCGAGACAATTAAGGAAAACAAATTGCCTGTGAGCACTGGTCTGATGAATAAGTGAACGTCTTAAAAGGTTTCACGAGTCTGCTTCTTGGGACGCGACAGAAATGTCTTCAGGCTCGATGATCTCAAACTCCTCTCGATTCTCTTGGGTGGAGCTGGAGCCACTGCCAGTTTCATCTTCGTCGTCTTCATTGTCATCTTCGTTTTGCTCATCTTCATCTTTATTTCCTGCCTCCTTTACCTCCTCTGCATCCTGTCCCACCTTTTCGGCCGCCCCCTCCTCGTTTTCTTTTGCCTTTTCATCTCCGTCGTCTTTTTCATCTGTCGTGTCTTTGGTCGATTCCGTGTCGGTTTTGTTGTCGATGTATTCATAGGTCGGCTGGAAGGATTCTAAGATCCCCACATCGGCTAGAAGATTTGGGAATATCCAGAGATGGATGCGTCCAATGGTGCCCGACCACATGACGGCAAAGAGAATGAAACGAACTGAAAGGGAGACAGAAGTCACCAAGTCAGTAAAATCTTATACAACTGACAAAGTTACCTAAGCGCTTACCATACTGGCTCAATACATACACAATTCAGACTTCTTGAACTTACCTATCGCCAAGGCCAAGACACTTCCTACAACACCAGCTCCTCCAAGACTCAGATAGTAAGTGCTGGCCCTCATCCATGGCGGCCACAGCGGAAACAAACACACAGTGATCGCTCCAACCACTAACAAAGACAACCACAACAATGTCTTGTTACAGTGTATATCTCATATACCGTACTTGTATTTATTGTATATAATAGAGAGAGATCGTTGTACATGTATATGTTTATCTAATTTCTGTAATTGGCGGTTCCTCCGCTGTTGGAAGTTGTCAATAAATGAGTAAATAAATACATTTCTGATTGGATTATAAGAACATCATCAATTCTAATCACAAGACATTCACGAATCCAGTTAGCTTACCCAACAGCAGGCCATAGACGTAGTACATTGGCTTAACAGGATCGTAAATCCAAACATAAGCCTAAAAACAAAACAAACAAAATTGGCTTAGAGATTTGTTTTGCAAAATGAAGTTTGGAGCCGTTATAAATAGTTATTGTTTATTCAGTGTTGAAACAACTTTCTATTGGAGGCCATTTTGTATGGGCTGTCACAAGTCATTGTTGGTAATATATTTTTCAACAAAGAAATCCTCTGAGCATCTTAGAAAGTATATTGTGGTGGTTTTTGTTTTTTACAATCTATTAATATTTTGTAATTATTAACTTTTCTTCATATTTGCATTGTTGCGCCTTACATAGGTTGTCAACCTGTCATTGGCAAAATGTGTTAACCACAGAGATGATATTTGGACTCACATCGTTCCCATCTTTGAAGACCTGATCCTCCGTGGGCTCCAGTTTAATCTTCCGTTTTCCTTCTTTGCTCTTCTTTGCTTTAGATGTCTCCTCCTCCTAAAATCAAAGTCAATAATATACAGACAATGCCAACCACCCCCCCAAAAAAAAATATATATATATATATAATAATAATAATAAATAAATTAAAAACAATAATAATCTATACAGAATTATTCAGCAGCTATACTGCTTATTTACTGCTCGTCAATATTACCAGCCCATAATGAAATATGTGACCTGTTCCAACGAAACCCGGACAAAGTCGCACAATGTGTTTTGTCACAATGTACTCCTGAAGTCATTTCTGGATGGATTTTAGGTTTTTTGAGGTTTTAGGTTTTCCTAAGTCACTCACTATTAATCTACAATCTCCTCAAATTTGAACAAAATCCGTCTACCAGAAGTGTTTTTTTGTCAATTTTGTGAAACATTTGTGTATAGAAATAATACGCTTTTCTGAACTTCAAAGCTGTTTATCTCATAATTAGGTTGTCAGGGTTTTATCACTAAATCCAGACCCCAGGGAAGATAGGGTGGGGGTACATATGTAAATGATACATCATTTTAAAGCTGAGAACCTAGAGAATTTGAAAAAAAGCAAAATCTGAAAAACTAAAAAGTCGACTTTGTCCGGGTTTCGTTGGAACAGGTCACATATTGACTTTTCATATTAACCAGTCAATAATGCCTATTAAAATATTTTATTACATAGTCAATGAGATAAGAACAACTGACCTTTTCAGTTTCTCCTTTCTTCACCTCTTTCTCAGACTTCTCTTTGCTTTCTTTTTTGTCTCCTTTCTCTTTCTTGGCTTTTGTTTCTCCTTTCTTCACCTCCTTCTCAGCTTTGTCCTCTTTCTTTCGTTCTATTTCTTTCTTTTCATCTTTCTTGCTTTTCTTGACCACCTTTAGAGCACGATGGAACATGCCTTTATGCAACAGCCTGCAATAATTACAAGAATGTAAACAAGATACTGGTGAATCTGTTGCAGCTTATTTCAATCTTGCAATTTACAATACGCAGTTTACAATATTAATACTATTTTTTAAATGTCTCACATTATTACAAAAGCAACGTAGAGTAAGTAGCAGAAGCAATCTTTCTCTGTTTTCAATGTCAAGATGGCATTAAGCTCCTTGTAGTTACCTTTCCAGATACTGCACCACAGATGACCGATCGGTGAAGAGAATCTCTGTATCTTTTTTGCCCGATGCCCATTTGGAATCCAGCATCAAATCTACCGCCTTAGATCCTGAATAAATACATATAAAATCAAAATGAGGTAAATGGCATTAGTTGACTATTAACTGACATAAATGTAGTTTTAAACCAAACAAAAATAATGTGTTGTTTATTTTGCACTTTACACTAAAGCTAGGTCTCAAAATGCTTCAGAGTTATTGTCTCCGAGACCATGAGACCACATTTCTGCAGGCGGTTCAGCGCAATCAAGTTTCGCCCTGCACAGGTAGTCAGGTACCCATACTCCTGCCCAAGGACACAAACCCCATGTTCCTTGTTAAGTTAGGGTGCATCATTGTAAAGGTACAAGGTGTATATATACGTACCAGTAAAATACTCGACTTTATGTCCCATGAAATTGCTGGTCTTTGTGGCAAGGTTGAAGCGAAGATATTTGCCAACAGCCGTCTCTTCATCTGTCGGTTTATCTGACTGGCCATCCTAAAATAAATCAAGCGACATTTATGTTTGTTTATTAATTTCTAATACTTCTCGAAATTACAGAACACATGGGATTTGCATCCTGTTCCTGACTGGGTGTTTTTTTAAAACATATTTTGCAATTTAATGTTGAACTTGAATTTGTTGAAGATAAAACAAAATGCAAAATTGACGCTGCAAAAAAATCTGGGACTGAGAAACATTTCCAATTCTCAATTATGATGAAGAATACAAACCAGGGCAGGTTTATTAGTGCGATCTTGTGCTTTTTGTAGATACATGTACAAATGTTTATTGTCCGTTGTTGGCGCAGCATAAAGCAATATTTTATGGAAAAAAGTAAACAAAACAAAAAACACGGCCCCAAAACAAACAGCTGTCTCAGCTAGTCACGTCACATTATTTCAATAATTTGACAAATACTGAAACATTCAAATCAACCAAAAGTTTATTAAATACACAAGCATTCTCGGTATTTTCAATCTAACACCACAAATCGTCAATTGTCGTTCGCAAGTTCCAAATAAATTCGCACTTACATCTCGCTTCTTTCGTCGTCGACTCTGACGTTCCGCCATGTTGGAAAATTATATTGGATAGAGGGCGCTAGAGCAAAACTGTGGAGTTCCTAGGCCGTTTCCAAACCTCAGCTTCAGTTTGTCGTGGTTTTTGTATGTAGTTTTAGTTTGGTAATGGAGCCAGAAACGGAGCATAACCTGGGGTTTAAAAAACGGCCTTAGGTTTGCGTACAGGTCGACAGCTAGTCTTTGCAAAAGACGACAGTGATCGATAATACACGTCGCGTACAATCTTATTATTTAGTTTTCACTTTAAAAATGAACAGTACAAAAATCACATTACTTAACTTTGTAACAAATTAATTTCGTAAAGCATATTAATAATATTTGGCTATAAACTTTCGTTTATTTTTTTATATTTTTTAGGTTGCATTGGATATCACGCCTATCATCTCGTTCTGAAATAAGCCTAAACTGCTTGACAATATTATGAATACATAAACACTCTCTAGACTATTGTTACCTAACGCACCGCCCGCCCCCCCCCCCCCCCCCCCCCCCCTAAAACAAACCACTAAAAAAACTAAAACGAATTCCTAAAAAAAAAAAAAAAAATCCGCCACCACAAAGAAGGGTACTGGTTCGACTCCCTACAGAATTGATCCCCAAATGTTCGTTAGGTCTCGGTTACCAGCACTAGAGTACACTTAATCACATGATTTTGAAAATCAACATTGTACGAACAAAATCACCAATGTACAAAATCAAATGGACATTGCCAACCGACAACCACCCTACGCATGCACGATTTGAACCCACCCTTTTCGGAAACAACAATAATGTTCAGCCCATGCAGGCCCAGTGAGTTTGCTGTATTATAACTGAGTAACTGACTAAAGAAAAATTGACAAACTATAATAACAGTTAATGTTAAATGTTTTTACATTTTGTATATGCTATAAGCATACATTTTTAATAAATGCTATTTATTTATTTATTCCATTTCTTTCCCCAGGGTAATGAGATGAAACATTAAGAGAATCATAGGACACTATAATCAGATTGTAATTCTGGTTACAATTGCGACATGCTACTGATTGGCATCATTGCCTCGGGTTCTTCATACGGTCGTAGGGTAATCTTACGGAAACGTCTACAAGACAACAACATCATCAATGAGCGACTTGGAATGACGAAGAGCTGAAATGAAAAGAAAGTCAATATTTCAAAGTAACTTTCGAGATGTAATCAAGCTGCATTAATCAACGTTTTATTAGCTCAGTAATTAGCTCAACAAGTGGCCGGGCTATTTTAATGGCACGCCTTATAGCACATCTTATATCTATCTTACAAGATATTCTTCTGCAAAATAATATCAATATATTTTTACAAATTGGCAAAATGTTGCTAGACGTCTTTAGCTTACCTCTACCAATGCAGACAGTACGAAGTTGATGATGACCACACCAAATATGACTCCTTTGAACTGATAAGTCGGGATATGCTTCAGCTGATTGGTGTGTTCAGGAAAAACGGAAAAAAGGCATTTAAATTCAAGAAACGTTTACTCAAACTCCTCACGTACCGCTGGCATGAAAACAACAAACCACAGCAATGAATATGACACCGACGTCGACGATAAACGTCATTTTGAATTATTCTCGACGTTTGGACCAACAAAATTGACACAAAGTGTCACGTGACTCTAAACTATCTCTCACTCGACCAATGTTTTTAAAAGTTTTAATGACTCACGACGACGTACTTCAAAAAGATCCTCGATTTCTGTCGGTGGATAAAACAAGAGAACCAGGCTACACGCATGGATTATGAAAAGGGCGGCCATGTACAAGTCTGAAAGATAATAAAACACAGGGAAAAAGTGAACCTCAAATTGATAGAATAACCAATAATTGATAATGAAATCGATCAGGACACATCACTGAGAAAATGTTTGAATCGTTTTACAGTTTGAGTAGATGACTTTTCGGTAGGGTTTGCCGGGCGTAAACAAGACGGCCACGGTTGAATACTGGAACATGGCCACTAGGAAGATAGATGTAGTCTCCCAACCAAGCAGGTTCTTAGAATTGTTCTCAGGAACTAAGGGGACAAACCTGCCAAGAATAAGGATAGAAAACAGGTGTGTTTTTTTTCAAGTATAAATCAACTAAACATGATTATTTGCTATAATCTAAGTTGTTTGTATTTATAATTTTATAATCTTGTTGAAAGTTATCACTTTATTGAGTTACCAAGGTTGCTGTTTGAGGAGAAACAAAATTGTAACTTGACAAAGTGCTTGGATGAGGACCTGGATCGCCATGGAAACCATCACCGGGGTGATAGCGAGCTTGCTGGGCGGTTTCTTCCTCGCTATGGCGTGGTAAGCGTCGTTACGACCCACTGTATTAAGCAAAACAAACATCAGCCGTAAGCGCCATTCATTATTATTAATATCAAGGTAGAGTTGTACAAACCACAGGTCATTTGACCTCAAGTCAGTCACAAGCCATCATAAGTCGTCTCAAATCATAACAATTAAGTCGCAGCAAATTGTGACCCAGCACGAGTAAATGAGACACTTTGAGGCAAAAATAAAAATCGAGATTTTGATTTCATTATATAAAGCTAAACAAGCTTTAAATGATGAAATCACAATCTCAATTTTCATTTTTGCCTCAAAGTGTCTCATTTACTCGTGCTGGGTCACAATTAGTCACCAAAAATCAAAGTTCGGTCACAGGTCATTAAAATCCAATCACAAGTCATCACAAGTAGTCCCAGAACATCACAAGGTGTCACGAGTTAGTCAAAAGTCACCAAAAGTTAGCCACGAGTCATCACAAGCCGCCACAAGTCGCCCCAGATCATCACAAGTCGTCGCAAGTCAGTCACAAGTCATCAAATGTCAGTCACAGGTCATCAAAATCCAATCACAAGTCATCACTAGTCGTTTCAAATTAGCACAAGTCGTCGCAAGTTAGTCACAAGTCATCAAAGGTAAGTTTGCCTAGTCAGTATGTTTCTTTGCGGTGTTTGTATCCGACTTACGAACACTAACAAAACTACACACTCACATTTGAAATATTACAAAATAAAATAAAATAAACACCCTTTTATTTCAACGTCAAAACAATTGCTATAGGCCTATATAACATTTTACTTACTGAAAAGAATGACTGTCGTACACACAAACAGATCAGCATACATGAACATAAAGTCACTCATATTGGATTGGTACTGGAAACAAAACAAAGAAACAATATTTGTTAATGGACAATCTAGCTGAACAAAATACTCCCTCAGACGATAGTTTGGGTACATACTTACGGAGTAGCAAATGATTACAGTCACAAATTGAATCATGCTGTAAAGTGCGATGAACTTGAACATACCAAATGACGTCACTAATGCAGCGCGGCCTTCTCTGCCAATAGAAATTCCAAAAAATTTCAATTAAAATGTCGTATAAATAAATCATTTTGGAAGACTTTAGGGCTATAAATAGCAGAATTTGATTTCGAGTAAAAATAAATGCTTACTTGATCACATTCGGAATGCAAGATATGTTTTGTATTTTGGACGTGAATGGCGATGCTACGGAGGCCTCGGTTTCTGTAAGTGCCACACCAGCGTGTGCAGCTTTCAGTGCGCCGCAGTCGTTAGCCCCGTCACCACACATGCCAACACGGTACTCTAAATCCTGAAGGAATTGGACAAGTTGAGCTTTCTGGTCTGGCGTCATCCGGGCAAACACTGTGCCTTGTACAGCCAGCTTTAGGTTGAAAAAGTGAAACGAAAACCAAAGATAAAGGTTCTGTATTTAATGAGCAAAATGGTCGTGGGTTCGACACCAACCCAAGCAATTCTTGAATGTTTGTCAAACAATTTAATAATATGAGAAATATTATAGTACCTTTGCCGTAATATCACCGGCGTCTTTATGTTCCATGACTACTTGGAAGGACTTTCCATCAATGGCATAGTGAGTCCTCCGACAAACCGTCGGCTCCATGTGCAAATAAGTCTCTTCACAGTCCTAGCAAAGACAATGCATTCATACCAATAATCTGGAATATTGCGTCATCTGGTACATTCTTGTCATTTTTATGCTACAGACATTAGAAGTATCAGAAATATCCAGAATAGTCTTTATTTAGCACTTTATAACCTGGGACGGATTCACCAGTTTGTACCCAATATGACGTTATTTACAGCGCCCTCATCGGTTGAGATATGCCCCATTGCATGCTTGTTACTCACGTGACTCTGAAAGCTCGTTTTCTTCTTGGCTGTGCCTCCCTTCACCTGAGTCAGCTGTAGTCTGTTCCCTTGTCCGTACTCTGCCTCTACCCTGACGATGTCTTCACCCGCGGGTATCATGCCACATTTACGAGCAACGTTGATCGCGGTTAATATGTTATCGCCTAATATCGGATAAAAATAGTTCCTAATACATGTAGTTTGATAACACTAACATATTTTGAAGTTAGTACCAAACTTTTTTTCTACAAATTTCAGTCAACGAATATATCTCAAACGAGTTCGAGGGAGAACAAGAGATTTCGAGATGACTGTCGATCAGTTTTTGCCTGGGAGACGTTAACAGGCGTTGCTGCTATAGCGCGCAGGCGTAAATGATCACCAATCAACCATCAGACAACCCACGGGCCTTGATCGAACCTGCTCCTGGCTTTTTATTTACCTGTGATCATAACGGTTCTGATGTCAGCAGCTTCGAGTTCCCGGATGACGGGCTTAGTCTCTGGCTTCAGCTGGTTCTGCATGATCAGCAGACCTACAAAGGTCAGGTCGTTCTCCATCTTGTTCCTAATAAAGATGGTTTTGACAAGAAAAAGCAACTAGACTATATACTGACGAATTTCCGATTAGTTTGGAGGTATTTCTAAATCTCTGTAAAGTTTATGAATTTGGGGTTACAACCAATCAATACCTGTTTATTTGTTGTGCTTTGTGCCAGCTGAGTTTTGGATCCAGCTGTTTTGTTGCCATGGCAAGCACTCTATACCCATCCTCCGTGTAGGAGTTAAGCTGGTCTTGAAAATCTGCAGGAACTAACTCCATCAATAACAAGTACAAATTAAGAACTTGTCTGCAAAACTGTTGTAACAAATTGAGGTGAAATAATTATTGTACCGTTCATTTTCAATTCTTTATTTAACCTATGTCTATGGTATGTATTTAAATTTCTGTTTTCATTAGAATTTCATTCCTTACTCGTTGACTTCTTGGAGAGAGATGCGATCATTTCTGGTGAGCCTTTAACGTACAGTTGCATGGTCTCATTTCTTAGAGTTCTCGTGATGACACTCATCCGTTGGAGGTCAGAGGAGAACGGGAACTGCTTCAAGATGCCGATTTCAAGGTCATTCTGGGGTCAAAAGATCAGATGGCGACTCTAAATTAGGCCTTTCTTAATATCTTTCGTCAAGGGTTTATTGTGACCGTGTATGCGTCTTTGACCTAATTAGCAAATTGGAAAAATATATTAGAAAGAGATTAGAAAGTCTCCCTTTAAGACATCTTAAACTTAACTGTTTTCCAAGGTGGCCGTACAATGGTTGGAACCAGTATGTTGAAGTTGGTACTCTCTAAGCTCGTTGGTTCCTCTAGATCCTAAACAGAGAGACAACAGTACAGTAAACATTACGAAATAACACTACATTTGCGCAAGATTTTAATATATCACTCAATTACGTCATCGTCACCTATTCAATCTATCATTTGTATTGACTTAATTTCATCAACGAATGCCATCTAAAACGGTAGTTAACTTAAAATGTGGTGATGTAGGAAGCAAGTGTATTAGTCTGAGAAAGGTAATAATAAAACGGACTTGTCTTACCCATCCTGTAGCTTGGAACATCTTGAGGTCAATGGGGTCACCACTCAACTCCCCATTGATGATTGTCAAGGAGTGACACGTTGCCATAGCAGCGACATGGTGTCCAATAAGATCGTCTTTTACAGACTTCTTGAGTTTACCAAAACTGGGTTTAATATAACAAATAATTCTCGGATTTGCACACAGAATTTCAAGTACTTCGTTTAAAAACGTAATTAAAATGCTAATTGATCAAGCTTCAAACAAATTCTCCAAAATGTATGATGTCGGCTGGTCAAATTATAAATGTACTTTACAGACCTTTGGGGGGCAAAGTTCCTTCTTAAAGCTTATTTAATTCAGTACATTAATACTAAGATAATCGGATGTTATAAAATGTTGAACAAAACTGTGACACTTGTGATCTTACACCCCGCCTTCGGCAAGCTGAACTCCCTTCATGTCCAGGCCATCCTCGGTAAGGGTACCAGTCTATGATCAAGAAAGAATGGTAAGTTTGCAATTAAATATGCATTTAAAAGGTCAGTGGTGTATTATAATGTTTTGCCTTTATAACTGACGTGTATTTACACTGTATACCCGGTGTTGCCCTATGAAATTATTTCGGACATTATCACCGACTCGGGTGAGACTCAAACCCAAGACATCCTGCTTTCTAGTACAGACGTCTTACCATAGTCAACCACTCATTTATATGTTCACGCCAGCCTTACCTTATCAAAGCAAACGACGTTCAGAGATCCACATGTGTTGATTCGCTGAGGACTGATGCAAAATATCCCTTTTGCTTTCAGACGGAGTTGAGCATACAACATTCCTATAGTGAGAGATGCAGGTAGAGCTGGAGGGATGGCGATGGTTATGACATCTAGGGCGCGTTTAACGATGTAACCAGCCGAGTACTACCATCCAAATATCCCCAAAGATTACAACAAAATATGAAAACAATTACAACATCGTTCTTGGTTGCAGATAAAAATTCAATCAATCAATTATCTGTAGCTCAATAAATAAATATTTTTTTTACACCAAAAGAATATTACAAATGTTGCCTAATTATGTTTCTAAGGTATAAACCATTCCCTCTGTCGCCTAAGTAACAGATGAACAAGTGTAAGTGATGTCTATCTGTTATCGATTAAAAGTGTTTGTGGGAAGTGGAAACCTTTCAGATATATTTCACCTCTTGGATTGCATGAATTGTATGAAAATAGAGAGCGATGTCATTATAAGAATGAAACTGAAATACGTAATACTTACTTTAAAATTAACGAAGGTAACAGTTGCATAGACGAAGCCGATTAAAGCTGAAAATATACAAAACCTCGACAGATAGTGCATGGCTCAAAACAATACACACATTAATAGATATAACAACACTGAAACATCTGATTTATCTCAAGACGAATAAACAGAAAAGCAGGAAAATGCGTTGTCTCGTTGGGTTGTCTAACTTACCAAAAACGGCTAGTGCGCCCAGAAACAACAGTGCATCTTTTAGCATGCTGAACTCCATCGGTTTGGGGAAGAGAATGGAACGGACTAGGTTACCTTTGGCAGTAGAAAAACCTGCAACAAAAATACTTCATTGTACGTTTATCATTCTTAAACATCACATGCTTTAAAAGGTATGTAATTCCGTGTTCGAAATTTGGTATTATTGTGGGGAAACGGCTCGTTTCTTGTTATTGCTAAATGGGGAGCAGGCCGCAGTCGTGCCGTCTTTTCTCAAACACTGTATCAGACTAATTTGAAGAGAAACAGTCTTTTGGTGACTGATTTAACCAACCACGATATAAAAATACCTCATTATGAAAGAAATTAAGAGTGACCGGTGGATAATTTCATAGAGTTTCTAAGCAAAACAAAATGTTAAACAAACTATTTGCTTATTAACAAGAAGAGGTTCATAATTATATACCAATAAAGATTCTTTGCTTATTATTGCTTAGCAGGCCATAAATTCTTTTTGCTATTGAGACCCATACCCGTTCTGACGATCACTGCTTTAACCATCTCGCCCCCGTAGTAACGCGTCTGTATGACGTGCGTTCCGCAGTAAAGCGTATGGCGTTTATGCCTGTCAGCATCGTACCCTGCAGCAGAGTCGTCACTATCAGCATCGCTGGTATACGGCAGTGGTGTCTTAGTTACTGGAACACTCTCGCCTATTATGTGACAAAAACAATTACAGTATACCAGTCAATTACAAGTTATACTCCCTATAACCAATGCCGATATTCATATATACTCCTATAGTATAGAAAGAGACAAGTGATGATACTGAAGCTTGCCCAAGGGCAAGAAGCTTTATTCCTGACCCTTTCAAGGTCGACAATTGCGAAACTACTTTTGTCTCACCAGTAAGCATACTTTCGTTGACAATGCAGTTACCAGTCAGCAGAACCGCATCACATGTCATCACGCAGCCTTGCGGAGGAAGAACAATGACGTCACCAGGCACCAGCTGGCCTTCCGGTATTTTGATACATTCTGATGAATGTGAACGAAATATTACGACATTTGTTTTCATAAACAAAACCATTTAAACTTATATGACGTTGATCGAAAAACAATCCCAGTTCAGTCTGAAATAGAGGAGAGCGAAAGGCAGAATTAAGAAGAACCGAATAAGCCACGATCGAGTTGATTCATTTATAAAGTTACTTTGGGTATTTTACTTTGGTTTCTAAATACTTAATAATATCAAATAGCCACTTGCTGATTGATGCCTTTAATTTTTCAAAATTGTTTTAAATATGTTCAGAATGTAAGGAAATAGTTTGCATCATAATTTTTACCTCCATTTTTTCTTAGAATTTCGACTGTTGTGTTGGACTCAACCATGTTCCTCAGAGTAATACTTTGCTAAAGCGGAAGGAAAAGACGGTAACAAACCAATGAATTTCGGCTATGTTAAAGATTCTGCTGCATAGAAATAAGTTCATAAAACAAATTGCCGATTCTCTTTAAATAGAAATCGTAAAAACCTTATTATATTGTTAATGCCCGTACACGTACGTACAGTCACTTCATTATTACCTTTCTGGTCGTGTACAAGGCAAGGGTGATAGACACAGTAGACATAAGAATAATACATCCACTGTAATAGTAGTACTCATCCGATATCCAAACACAGACGCTGAAAATCTGGAAGATGTAGAACGGATTTAAAACCTGCCCCAAAACACACAAACAAAAATACTGTAAATGGTATCTAATGGCACCTCATTGTTTCTCAAACAGACAAAACAGAGTTGACACAAAGAAACAAATTTTGCCCGAGGACACTTTTTTAAGTTAAACATTTCTGTTTAATCGACATACCTCCTGGACAAGCAGAACAATGATAGGACGCACTCGAATGATAATTTTGTTTTCACCGTAAATAAATCGCCTGAAACGAAAAGATTAAACCGTCAAGGACAAAGCAAAGTTAAAATTACAAACACACGGTGGAGGATTTTGGTGTCAGCGGTGGGATTTTGGTGGCAGAAGTGGGATTCAAAAATGAATGCTGGTTTACCTTTGGTTTGCTTCTTTCTCTGACAGACCGTTCTGCAACTTGTCGTAGAATTCTGAACAACTGGTGGCCCCATCAAGCACTCTGAGGAAAAAATGAAGAACAAGATTTTTATTTTTATATATATTTATTTTTACTTTATAGTAGGTTATAAAACTCCAATGAAGCTGCTGAATTGATCCTAAGACAGAACATTACAGTTAAATAATTCTTCCCTAATTATAGACTTCAAATCTGCTTTTTTCTTTTTTCTTCGTACCTCAACTTTAAGAACGTTTCATCCCTTGGATCCCAAATGTAATGAACTTTGTGAAATTTCAAGTACTTCAAGACGCCATCGACCACGACATCACGATGCAGCAGTTTCTTGATGGTTTTTGATCCACAAATACTGTAACACGTTACAAAATTACAAAATGTCACATTTGGTTAACTAGGAAAAAACACATTTTTGTTGGCTACATAATAAACCAATCTCAGTTTGAAAATTGCAGGTAAAATACAAAATGAAGAATACTGGTAGAACAAATTCAAGAAATGAATCCCTTTCACGAAGGATGTCATTCGAAATAAGAAAAATAAAATTGAAGGAAACATCTTCTATACCTCTCAGAATTGATTTCCGTTTCTCGAATTTGGCAAACGTGGTATCGCTCATAGATGTCCTGCAAAATGAAAGAGATTTGCGTTTACACGCAGAATAGAAACAAACTAGAAATCCATTTCGATATCGATTATTTATGACATGCGCAATTAAGTAACATTATTTTGTAAACGAGGAACCTACTTTTATGATGACGGAATCGGCCTCTTTTAGGTCACATGCTCTACACGTGATCTTGATCCACCAATCAGGCTTCCAGTAGAATATAAGCGCTGCTATTCCCAGGGTGCAGACACACACAGCGTAGCAACACCATGCCCATACTTTACTCCGTCGATATCCGAAACACACCTTAACACAATTTCAATTATAGGCCCTCAAGAAATTCGTATTGAACTTATTTCAAAATGACGGGAAAACAGATCTTTAAAGGTAGGATACACCTTTTGCAAATATCGAACAAATTTACTACCGAATTATTAGGAAATATCTTACTTATTTAAAAGTATATAAAAATGATTGTAGACATTGTAGATTGTAGATTGAAAAACCAAACAAGAACAACATAAGAACCACTGCCCGACGCCGGTGAGAACGAACGCCGTTTTTCTTGCTTTCCTCGGTATCCATGATTGTAAATTTAACTTCGAACGGGTCAGTTAAACGATATTTACTATAAAATACCCCCCCCCCCCCCCGACCACTGTCTAGCCATTTATGATAATTCAAGCAATTACCAATGTTGTATCCTACCTTTAAACCACACAGATTGTTGTAAATGGTTTCGTATTAAAACACAAAATGCTTTGTAAGATTCATATTTTAGATGTCAAACCCTCACTTGTTTCGACTAGTTATTTGCACTTACAAAAGCTTCATCTTTATCCTCCTGAATCTCAAGTCCTCGCTGCTTGTCCTCGGTTCCCTTAGCCATGACGTCAAGTCCTAATTACACCTGTCTTCCTCGAGGGAACCGATGTCAGCTCATTATGAACACTGAAGTCAGAAGTGGGGACGATACAGTGGATCTATGGAAAGCCCAACTGGGATTAGATCTACCATAGAGAATGGATCTACTACTACTAATGAATTTGTAGACATAATGGTCTGTTTTATAGTCGATCAACCACAGCAGTGAAACTAGTAATGCTTCTTTGTCCACAATACGAACCTAAAGCGCGCACACAACACTTACCTTATCTCTTACCTTCCGAATTTATAATAAGGGAGATTCGTTCTTGTAAAATCGAAGCCTCTAAACCAGAAGTTTCTACATATGCTTTGTTGCATTGAGTCTGTGGGTGTACATTATCATAGTTCTTGTCGAGTTCAAAGCTCGACCGTCCCGAATTGTAGTGCAAATAATATAACCAATGGAAGTATATACGCAGTGTTTGCTTTCTGAAAGATAAACGAAAATGTATGTGTCGGCGGGCGAAGGTCAACCAGATAATCTGAGCAACGGTGGACAGACTTATTCCAACACACAACGGTTCAGTATTAAAGTGTCATTTTCCTGGTATGTGCATGATTACGGCGAATACACGAAAAAGTGTGGATTTAACTACGAATCCGCATGTTTGATGACAGGAAATGAACCACAATTGTTTTCACATATTAACACTGAAATTGATAAAACAATTTAAGAAAATGTATACTGTAGTTCGAGGCATGACGTTCGTTAACTATCCATGTTGACGCATAAGCATGTCTCTCACAAACAGATTAATGCTTTACGTAGGTTGTACGAGTGCAGCGATACACATTCTTTATTCAAATGTTCTTTCTATTTATAAGTCTATTGTTCAGTAGTATAGTGAGCTCCGTCAACAGGCGCAAAATTTGCCCCGTCTATACCTAGCCTGGAGTACAAGGCTGTGCTGTATCTACAACGTATTTACATGTGGCATGCATTGTCATAAGGTACATTGTACATGACTGTGTACTATACTCATGCGCGGATCCAGGGGGGGGGGGGGGGGGCGCACCCGGCGCGCGCCCCCCCTAAACAAATCTCGAGAAGATTGAGAAGATCTCGGCGTTGGGGCTTCGCGCCTCCTGCGCTCCCATATCTTCTCCCAATATATTATGTTGACAATTTTTGGCGCCCCCTCTAACAGAAATTCCTGGATCCGCCCCTGATACTGGTCACTCATGTGGAGTCTAATCACTGGCAATTTCATAAAACGTTCTGTTATGGATAGAGTGACGTCACAAGAGTAGTTAAACAGTGACGAGAATGATTTAAGGCTGTGTTGGTGGCAGAGCTGGTTTCGACCGGCCAGGGCGTGGCACATAATAATAATAATGATCGACGTATATTTTCGGTGTGGGTGTTTGCACAAAAGTCGGAAGCACATGCACTTTGCCGACTACTGGTTTTTGACGAAGTTCCTGGCTCAGTTCTAGATTTCGTGAATTCACCCTCTCTGGTTGCAGAGTGACGCAGAGGGAGCCCTCTATTGGCGGGGTAATTTTTAGGACGCCAACAATATCCATACGAACGGTTCCGCCACCTACTTGATTAAAAACATGTTAAGCGGAACATTCAGAGGGGAAATCCGTGTCTTATCAACACAAACAGTTTTTGTATTTCAAAAACCCGGCTTTATATCCTGGTTAGGGTTTAAAAACTGTTGGAAAACAGGTTTTAGGAAAAGTTCATGGAAAATAATGCATTATGCCTATCATGTTTACTGTATTATATACAAGGAATTGTTTGTTTTGCTAAATAATTGTTAATCTTCACAATAAACATAATGATGTCACGCCACCAAGTTTTCCCACTAGCCCAGCAGAATTCTATTCACATTACACTGTGATTTGAATTTAGAGTCATTTTTTTCTTTTTCTAATGGAACTGGGGCGAGCAGTTTTGCTTGGTGTATTTCCGGCTCGCAATATTGCGTCTTTTGTCGCATTGCATGAGCTGGTCACAAATGGCGAATAATGGTTTCCATTAAATGTCTTTTGTACTGAATTGGAAATTCAGATCGACAGTCATCATTGACACCGCGTGAGCCGTGATGGGTCCGGTTTATACTACTAGGTCACGTCAAACATCGCATCCAGGTTGTATGCATCATAGTTTAACGGACCTACAAACAAATCAAACGAGAATATGGATTGAAAATTGCTGCAAACTATAATTAATAATTTATGTCATCTAATCATTCCCAAACTGTAGTTTACAGTAAGTTTTGATCCTACCTGATAACTCTGGTATAACCTGCTGACCTTTTGTCAGATTGGTTTTAGTCACCAGACCGTGACGCCTGAAAATAAACACACATTTCAGCAAAACTTTAGCAAAACCAAGAAGACAGGACAAAAAACCGACATTTTAAAATCTAAACAACCACCACATAATATCTCGTGACAAACCAAGTTTTGATAAATGCGCATCTAGGAGAGTTCGTTTTTAAATGCGCGCAGACAATAAAACGCTAAAACCCTGCATTTTTTGTGAAATAAAATCAACACACAAAATCGGTACTGAATGGGTTATAAAGTCACGCTTCAACAATGTCAAGCTGAACGCTGAATAAACCTGGGGAAAAGAGAATAATTCTATGACGGTGAATGTCCGTTTAAATAAATTACCTTAAAAGGTTTTCTGATGAATAGCTTATTAGGTTTTTTCTCATTATCATTGAAATGAGCCAAACCTGTCAACCTAGGAAAAATGCATTATTTGTCAGAAAGTAAAGATTTATTTCAAAGGAGTTTTCTGGCCAATAGAAATATAATATTATTGCCTTTTCGCTATGCAAACCTTTAAAATAATCTCATCCAATAAAATTATATTCAACATTTTGCTTTATCTGAATCAGTGTTTTTCTCAGATATAAGAACCAACTGTTTCGAGTTGTTTGGTTTTATTACTTTCTGTGACTGTTAAAAAAGCTTTCACCCTTTTGTGATATTATATCATTAATTATGCGCAACTAATTAGCACCCTTTTAGTTTTACGCGCAAAGGTCAGAGTTCAGGCGCACTGGTTGATTTATAAACTAAATGGCATTGTATAAAACAAATCATGCATTATTCAAATTTCTCAACTGTGGTTAATATTACACCGATTAGGGGCATTCAAAGGGCTTTGCGGAAATAAAATGAAATAATAAAATACAGCACTGTAAACATACAACGGGATATGTGTAATCTTATGCAGAGTAAGGCGTTGCATCGCGCTACCATGCCAACGTCAACGTAAGGGGAATCCCCTGGTTTTTCCCGCGCGACTGAGGTCACGAAATCTACATCACAATACAAACAGCCAGAACTATTAAACATGGTTTGGTTGTAAGGTTTAATCACGCTGACATGTAGTAGATCGGGGCGGTATTATACAACACGCCACCTTACATCTCTCTACTGCGATTGCGTGGAAAACGAGGCACCCTGAACAGGAAATAGAACGTATAATAATTGGATTTGATTTACCGATAATCGAGAATATCAATTATTGACTGGTTGCTCGCCAGACAAACATTGCCTGCTTGCAAAACAAGCTTTTGTTGTCAACTCAACAAACCAGCCACTGCATTGTATGCGGTGTGAGAATGAAATACGGAAATAATAATTGGGCGAGTGGTCCAGCATACATCATACGCGCCAACAGGAAATCACCTACATTACAAGGCACCGATATTAGGGTGAAGTCACATGGTCAATCTTATTATTAATAATAATACCACCCATACTAATAAGTGAGAAATGTTGGACCACTGTCAGAAGCCTTCTGCGAGGCTCCATGAGGGTTACGAGTCGACAGGTCTCGCCTTGATACGGGAACAACGTTGGGTGATCAAGGAGAACGCAGCGATACACTTGGGTATCCACCTGCCCCACGTCACCCCGGCACCACCAACGGACGTCGACAAGCTAGTCAAGATAAAGAATATGGTCTACCTGCCTCCTAACGCCATGGCAGCTCCAGATCTCGCCTCGTAAGTGCAAATGTTTCATGATTTGTTTAAATGCAAATCGCCCATGCTAAAGGCCACTCAAAGTGTAGGCTAGAGGAAAGTGTGGACAAACCTGCTCTTACACTGAAAAGAGACAATATGATGTCTTTTAAGTATAGGATTTGGGATGGGCAACCCTCTGCAATGCCTCGACTCGACTCATATATTATAATTGCCTCGACTCATATATTAGACGTAGAATTGCCATACAACCTGCACCCTAACAACAGATTAATTGCAATAACCAACTGATTTGTAGATATGTGTCCAACCAATAAAATTGGTCAATTTTAACACAAATATTAATCAAAATGACAAATATTTGGGTTAAAATTGACCAATATTTTGGTTGGACACATTATCTATCAATCAATTTGTTTTTTTCAATCAATCTGTTAAATGTAGGCCTATCTGTTATTCCCACATGATAAAATCACTAGATAATTTCTTATAATTTTTTTCAAAGAAGTCTTATTTATAAATTCTAAACAGTGTTTAAAAAAAAAAAAAAAAAAACCCAGGAGGTTTAGTCTTAAAACCGATGGGTGAATGGTATCAGTGTTTTTGCAATTAAGATAAACACGCGTTAATTTGCAGCCTAACAATTTGTACCATAAATCTTAAGCCAAATTATTGACAAAACAAACTTATAAACAAATCTTATACACATTTTGTGTTCTGATTAACGTAATCCTAAATTTAATCTTGATTACTTGACTTTTTTCTGCAAATTTGGTCCGAGATTGAAAAGAAGAAGCGTGCGAGTGCGAGGGTCGAGGCCACGGGGCCGTGGACGCACAGGTCGGCAGTAATTCGCGCTGCCTTTATCTCGAAAACATAAAAACCGTATTCCGATTTATGTTATTAGGATTCTGGAATGCGAGGGGGAACCCATCATCGTCACTGAAAACACTGCATTAGCAAAAACAATAAAAACCACTGTCACCTATTAAAAAGCCATATTTCATGTTAAACTTTCAAATACAAAACTTCAATTAATTCATAAATGAGAGGTGCGTATTAATGATCTAATTCGACAGACAAACTTTGCTAAATCGTACCATACTATAGTATTGCACCCGTACAAGAGGGTAACATTTTCGTGGTTTAGGGGTAAATTCTAACAAGAAAAATCTGGATTATGTTCTGAACTGAGTTGATATAAATGCTGGAATTATTTTAGTGAGCAAAACAGTATAATTTGTTTTAGAAGCGAGTTTTAGTTTTAGAAGCGAGACCGTGAATGGACGGCACTTGATCGGAGCCTCGGTTCTCGACCAGAGGCGCCCGTTTCCCACCGGCCAAACGCCGATGAGCTTATACCGTTAAACGCGTCTATAGCTGTCCGGGCCGGTACAGTACGGCGTTTAGGTAAGGAACGCGAATTAATCTGAACTCGCTGGCATAGAGCTAAAAGGGTCAATCTATATTCCCACCGTTTTCCCTTGTTTTTATTATACGATCTGCAACAAGTGTGTATTATGAGTATCATACCACTAAAGTTATTTTGTAGAATATTAAGGTCTCGTTAATTTTTACGTGGGTTTAATGTGTCACTAACGGCACAATTGATAAACGTAAATAACGGCGACAAGATCGCTACACAAAATGAACTCGAGAAGCTTTGCTTCAAAAATGCACGCATGGAATGCAACTTAGATGACGATCTGGTATAGGGAAGGACCTTTCTTAATTCTGGGGTCCAATTAAGTTTGCTGGGGGGGGGGGGGGGGAGGGGGTGGAGGGCTGAGATTCTGGGGAAGAACTCGTAGGTTTTAGAAAGAACTAGGCATACATGAGTTTCCCCCTATTCTGTTAGTGTTAGGGGGAGGGGTGGTGATGCTATTAAGAACACTGTACTGTACAATCCCCCCATAACTATCCACCACGTCACTGGATATTACACCTGTTATAACTAAAAGTGTGTACGGAAGGTATTATTCAATCATAAGTGGATTTATAAACAAGTATCAACACAACAGCATTATGTTCTGGAATGCGACTCGGTTGCAATCTTAGTCATACTTCTAGTTCAATCCATGAATGGACGATTGTTCCCAAACAATTACATTTTAAGAAATCGCTTTTGAATTCGTTTTTGTAAGTTCCTTTACGAAACAGAAACTAGCTTTTGGGCGGCCTCCAGTACAGTCCGATTTAAGACGAAGGATTTTCATAGAAAACTAGAGTTTCGAGTCTAATCTTGAATATTGAAATTTAAGAAACAACAACCACTGAAAAGTGTGTCATGGACATGAGCGAAATCGTGCATTGTAGGGGCGGATGCAGGAATGTATGAATATGGGTCCCTAGCCATGGGCGGGGGGTGTAGGGGCTCTCCCCCGAAAATATTTGTTTGCAGCAGAAGCTCTGAGGTGCATTCTGTGACATTATGAGCCTATTTTTCTTATATATTTTGATTGTTTTGATCTATTGGGAATAAATTACAGAAAGCACCACGCTGCTATTTTGCTCTGATATAAAAATACATTTAAAAAAAAATCCAGTCCCAAAATGTGGGGTCCGGACCCCAGGACCCCTCCCCTGGATCCCTCCCCTGGATCCGCTATGATTGAGTTTAATATTCTGGGGGGAAATCACGTGAACCAGACAAGAAAGGGTTGAACTCTACTATATTACGATGACAATGTAAGGCCGGCTATTTTCGTGCACAATCGCGCGAGTGGCGTGATGTATTTTGCATGAATAATACATAATAAAAAATGATATTTGTTTGGTATTTTTCCACCTTGGCGCTTCAATGGTAACTCACACTGTCAAGAAAATAACATCAGAGAATTGAAAAATGGGTTCCGTTGAAGTACATTGTGTTGGACTAGGTTAATATGTATATAGGTCACCAAAATATCTTCATATTAAAAAAAACCAGTACGCATACACCACAGGTCGATTGTCGTCAATAGAAACATCAATTACAGGTTTATATTTGTCAATTTCATTTTACATTTATAAGCCGGGTTTAGACGATTAGAATCTTCCTTTCAAGCATTCCCCGTCAACAAATACCCATTTAATGCCACAGGTCCCTCAGAAGCATGCAGTTTGAATTTTGAATCGTCAGCAATTTCTAAATTAAAATTGATTTACAGAACATGACAGTTAAAAACTATTAAACTAATGTGTCCCACTTCTTCAAGCGCAAACAAGACCAAACGTAGTTACGCCATTGGTGGATCAGTTTAATTAATTATTCATCTAAAATCCTTGCATGTAATGTAATGTAATGTAATGTAATGTAATGTATAATGTCTCGTAATTGTATATAACATTAACAACGCGGAAGTCTTACAACATTAATTTTGAGGACATTTAATATCGTTGAGATTTCCTTATCGAGTTTAAAGGAACTTTTTAGTTGCAGTAACCATGACCCTAATGACAGCCGTTGAAAGTGTTAATGTGATTAGTTATAGTCACTATATTAAATATGTTCAATATAAGAAATAGATGTAAAAGCGAGGAGAGCGCTGTTTGTGGATTAATTCACATGAACCCCCACTTTGAGGTTGTCCCTTTAAGGGCGAGCGTTTATTAACCATATTCTATCATGCGCATGACTGTAGCCGCCGTTGTAGTATGTTGATATTTACTCTACACCCGATATATTATAATTTTGGGATAAGTTCAATCCGGTTATTGATTGAAAAACAATTATTCGCCCACAAATTCAGACGAGCTCAGTGGATATTGAACCATTTACTAAAACAAAAGTCAGGGCCAAATAAAAAGAGTCCTTCTTTTGTTCCCAACATCAATTAATTCTTAAAATTAATTTTGTTTATCAAAGTCGTCACATTTTGAAAATTGTAAACATATTTATGCTTACACGTGGTATCTATTACAACCAATGCATTCGACACCTCTTTATTTATATGTCACGATTCCTAATCACCTGGAAACGAGTAAACAGCTCCTTTGCACTTTTTTGTTTGTCACGAAAGTCAACAAGGACGATAATTATGTCATTGTACGGGGAGTGTGGCCACTAAAGGGAATGTCCCCAAACTTCCACGAATCCCAATGAGATCGTTTTTCAAACCCAGGTTTAGGCTTCGTCGTCGATCCTTTTCCAACTGAATACGAAGCCGAAACGAAGACGAAGCGGGGGTTTGGAAAACCGGGTGTTTTTTTTAGGGGTTATAATGTATATTGGTCAATGTTGATTGTTTGTTGAATTTTGCGCCACCAAGCGTCCATTGCTGAACTTTTCTTGAAGGGGTGCGCGCATTGTCGATGACGCCGACTTTACGATTCTTGGCATGGGGGCCAATATTAACAATCACGGGGCAACTCAAAGCAGGAAATGTTGTCTGAAAATGTTGTTGTCTGTCGCAAGAGGCTGGAGCCAACAACAATTTAACAACAAGATTGAGAACTAATGGCGAATCGAGGGGCTTTTTATATTATGACGTTATTGTTAAAACAAATTTGTGGTCATGAATAATCTTCTATAGGCTACACTCTACCGAGGCCGTTTTCCAAACCTCAGATCAGGCTTTGTTCCCATCCGGCTTTATCACCATTGCCAAACTGCATAAATGAAGCCAAAGACGAAATGGGGTTTAGAACAACAGCTGACATTATGACAAACCATCGAAATCATTTTTAGTAATTTTAGTCAGGTCCCTGTGACAGCTTACATCACCTCTTGAATGTACATGGTGCGACTTCTGGGAACTCGAGAAAGGGTGGGGATAGCCGTATTTCGCAACTTTTAAATTTCCGCATTCCACTGTGACATGTTCTCGCGAAACTTTGTGAAAGATTGTCCAGTTGCGCAACATTTTATGTATTTACGCATGGCGTAAGCTACACACCCAATTAGTTCAGAAATCGGCTATTGTTGATTATGTGTGGTGGTTCACGAGAACACGGCGAAACTGCGTAAAATAATAACTGCCAACGGCTGTTTCGTTCCCTTTTGTTCTGACGGCTGAATCATTCCTTTCGGAAGCCGACTGGCGAAAATGAGTTTAAACTAAAAGGAAAAGGGAACAAACAGTGGGAAATATACAGGGTGGGGTTTAATAGGGTCTAATCCCCCCAAAGAAAACCAAAAAAAAAATATAAAAAAATATGTGGACTGCAAATTAGAAAAAGCATGCAGGAAAAGGACACAAGAATTACCTACTTACCTTCCCTCTTAGTTCTGGGTAGATAAGCCCCTCGCCAGTCTCTCTTGATCCCAAAGCAACTGGATCCGCATCTGATAAATTTCATAACAAAAGTTTGGGAGATAAAAATAAGCCAACGGGAGTCGGGGGGCGGGAGGGGGGTGAAATGGCCCTCTTCCAAACTAGTGTTAACGGGTGATATTTTGGTCTTTGGAACAGACATAGTGTGACGGAGATTGGTTAATGTTGGTTTCTGACGCACAGTCTCTCCACTCCCATCTTGAGCCTTGTGGGTTGGGTCTAATCTTTCTCACCTAACCGCGACTAAATTTAACACTGAGATTCATCAACTAAGAATATAAATTACAAAATGGCAAAAGACTAATTCGTATTCCCTCAGGACTTCTATTCTAATATCAGAAATCTTGATCATCTGAAGGAAGTTATGAGGCTGTTTTTGAATTATTTGTGTGGGAAACAAAATGTATGGTTTTCGAATCTGTAACTGGGCCATAGAGCGAAATATCAGCTGGATATCTGCCGAAACGGAAAATTTCTCAACTTTAAAAACGTTTTCAGTCGCCAAACCTTGAAACCAGCATTTAGCGTGACTATATTAGGATAGAGTATTACCGGGGTATCTTCAGCCAATAGGTGAGTAGTCTTATTTCGATCCGCTTTCGAGAAATACTCTAAAATGCGATGTTCTGGCATTTTTATTAAACTTTGTAATAACGTGACGTGTTATAGAGAAATTCATGTATATTATACATGCAAACATCCCATGTTACATAATGAGCGTTAATTTTCACGCTTTCAAGCCTGGTATAGAGCGATGATGTGCACGGTCAATGGGAAAATGGGTCCGATTCTTTTGACGGTAATGGCAAAAATATCCCCTCAATATCCGTCTACGAAACCTTAAAGTGTTTTTTTGGGGGGCCAAAAAAGCAATCGCTCAGCCATGCAAGGAAAAACGTACAGACGGCTTATTTCGATCCGGTATTAGTAGAGCCATTAGTGTATTTCTTTGGTAGTTTGGAAGTGTTGTGTAAAAGAGATACGTTTTTGTAAATGCATTAACCAACCCACCCACACACGTACCCAGGAATAGAAAACACTCGTTACAAGTCATTTTCCAAGTCTCTACGCTCGCCATGTCGCGCCATAAAAGTTCGTTCATAAGATCTCTTTGCCAACTTGCGTCAATTGAGGTAATCTATGTCCACTTCAATTTCATTGTTTGAAATGTTGCCAAGAAGTGACGTGCCTTCTTTTGAATCTATTATGGAACGTACTTCCACATTTCTGTTTTGGTCGAGGTCTTAATTCTTAAATCCTGCATGAGTTTGTGTGTAATAATGTGCAATCCTCATGTGACTGAAACATGCTCTACCAAAATATACATTTAAGGCCGGAAAATGTATGTTATAATTGCTATAATTAGGCCTACGTGTGGGTTGTTATGAAACTGGGTTTTTTAAGAACACTGTTTTTTACAAAAACATACATGTAAAATATTAATTTACAAACATTGCCATTTCGATTCAGGTTTTAGTGGCGATTTATTAGGTCGAGAAGTTTTGTAGATTTACTCTTACATCAGCACAATAATTTGGAAGTGGTGAGTTAAGTTTTATATGAATTTCAAAGGAAGTTTTGGCCATGGAATGTTAATTTTTATTTTCCTGAATTGCGCTTGCATACTTTTTACAAAGTTGTGTCAATTCAGTAAAATGTGTGGACGTTTTGAAAAAAAAGTTGTTGGAATGTATAGTGACGGCTTTGTTGTAAATCCAAGGTTTGGTAAAATAAATATTGAGAAAGCACTACCGATTAGTAACAAACAATGAAGATAACAAGAAGAACACCCATTACACACTTGTATCGTCTTGATCAGGGTCTTGATTAAACAGGTAGGTCTAGAACACATGGTCACACGGCGATCTTTAAGACTTTCACGGGACACCGGATTGTCTAGAATTCATGGTTTCCCTAACTCAAGACGATCTAGCCGGTCGTATAACGAACGGTTAGTCACCGTCCTGGTACCCACCAACTCACACTAATACCAATTAAGGCCGCCAATGTTGGGTGAGTGAGGAGAAGGGGGAAGCCATGGTTTAATAAGAACGGAAAGTGAGATCATGTCGGTGAGCTCAGAAAGCTACTGACAGTCGGCGTAATACTTGGCTCATCGGTGACAATTCCTCGTTTGTTACACACCGACTGACCTGAGCCCTGTGCATACCGCGCAGATAACGAGATCGCACTCCACGCACCATGTCGCTGGCTTGATGAGCTCGTGGGTCTCAAGCGCGCTGATCGCGGCCAAGGACTTAACAGTACACGCGCTACGTCGGCACTCAACACCGTAGTACTCCATAATCGCAGCAAAACAGCGTTAGATTATTCGCACTCAGCATATCAGTCGAACACAAACACAGCACTATTTATTCTTTGACCAGGTACATCCCAAATGTTGTGAGCGTGTCATTTTCTCTTTCGAGTTGCCATAAAATATATTCCTAAGTTCCTAGTTCCTAGAAACACATAGCACCTTTTTGCGAGCTGTATACGACTCGCATACAGCCAACCACGTGTGAACGTGAACTCAACTGGAATTTCCCGGGAGCTTCTGAATGTGTTCGAATAAACATCAAACATCACATCGGTTTCAATTCGACTGACAACCTCGACAACTGACAGAGGTTTCCTTGTTTAGAGCAGCGAATACGGCTCGGCATCAGACATCAAACGAATTGTGCGGGGAAATTCGTCCCGTTGTTAGTCAGTAATCATGGAATATCCCGTTGAAACCGTGCTGCATCAGACACCGGGCCAAATATCCCCATTGTTCTACGCAGAAAGGTAGGTACTACAAATTACTTTGCTTTAGTTTGTAAAGAGAATCACAAGTCAGAGGCCTATAAGCCTGTATACAGTCAGTGTGTTTATGGGACATCGTATTGTCAAATGATAAATATACCTTAAAGGATCTTTCGACGGTCTAAGATCTTCTGGTTATGTACAATGGGACCTCCTTTCGGAGCAATAAGATTGGACTTTCGTTTCCAATAACCAATCATAGAACCATTGCAGATTTGTTTCTTTGAACAAAATAAATAGGTAGAATAACTAGTAATTTGTATTTGTTTAATGGCTGCCATTGTTTGTTCTAACTATGGCCCTGTAGTAGCCACGAATCTATCTCACGACACACTATGACTGACATGTGTGCCATATACAATGCTTTTATCACCAAGTGAATAATTCTATCAATATTTTGCACTAATTTTTGTCCAACTATAGTGTATAATTGCAACACGTGAACACTGTATTCTGATTTTGCGTGGCTCTGAAAAAAGCTTGTGGCCGAAACAACATTTCGGACATTATACTCTGAGCGTCGTCAGTAGACACAGACATCTAACTGTTGAAATGATGGACCGACATAATGACACCTTTCCCCTCTCTACCCTCAACCTCTGTCTTCAACGTCCGTCCAGGTAATCCACGTAAATTCTTCTTTTCCGTTACACCCAAGAACCCGTAATTGGAAACGGAGAACAGTGGTCGACAATGAGGTCAAACTCCTTAATGTAGTTCCTGATTACTGAAGATAACGCCTGACCAAATGCATGGACAACAAAATAACCAGTCACGTTGTTACTGTACATGTTCACGTGGCATATCGACTTAATGTCCAGAGATAGTAACTCTGTCATGTATATTGCAACAATTCAAATTTGGAATTGTTTCAGAATTACTGTTATAGTAGCTCTAGACAAGGAATTATACACGGTGTATTTTATAACATTAAACTGACAGTGAGTATGGGAACGGGTCACTACAGTCACAGATACAAGCGACTTTGAGCTAAATAAATCATTTGGAAATGTTTAGAAATGTGTTTGTCTACTGCTCAACGCATGCACTTATATTATGTTTTTACCCTGTGACATAAAGAATTGAAACCAATTCAACATTCACCCAATAAAACCTTGAAGTGAAGAAAAACTGCAGTTGCCGGTCTTTCTACCAATTAAGACATTTATTCCTAGCCTGTATTATGTCATATCTTAAGTAGAAAAACTGATGTATTCGTGCGCTTTATAAATACACATTATTAATGTTATTTTTGAAGTACTTGAAACCGGAAATTGGGAGGTTATCGCACTAAAATGGATTTCCGATTTACTTGTTTACTGAACCTTGTTATGTGCCTATAATTATATATTATGTGGTCCTGATTATAAGCATTTTCTTTTAACTATGAATGAAAAGCATTAACTGTTTTCGCAGTAAATCACTGGGTTGACGTTAAATGATACCAATGAAAGTACACGTAAATAAAAACAATGGGGAAATACTGCTAATGTGATTCAACGAAAACTTTGCGGAGTTTCCCCGATGACGAAGTTAGTGTTTAGATCAATAATTGGAAAGTACCGCTTTATAGAGAATGATTGTTGGTCATTACGCTATTACGCTAAAATAATTGAGGTATCCTGAAGACGAACAGAAAACACCCCTCCGAAACGTCGAGTTATCAATCACTTAGAACCTCTCACAACTTATAAACGAAACATAATGGCAACTGTAACATGTAATTTGGATTCCTTTTACTCAGTAACGCAATTATTGCTAGCAATCATGAATATAACTCGAATCGCTTTGAGTTATAGCTTTTTAATAAAGTTGCTGTGTGGTTATACAGGGTGAGGAACGATAGCTTCATCCCTCACACGCATGCGTATTTCACATAGGTAATCTCAGCACGTCAACGCGTTGATTTAACGGTCGTTTCGCTTTCTCCTTGAAGTTGAACCGCTCTTCTTAAAACACAAGTTTCGAGGCACGTACATAATATTTAAAACAAGGAGTTAGAAATGTAAAGTCCTGAAAATTGAAGTTTAACTGAGGTTACTGGCGGTTCAAAATCATAGGTTATTTATAGACAGGTTTTGGATGACGCGTCACCGGAATGAATCACGGGGGAAGCGGGTTTAGTCATAAGACTGCCCCCGTATAGGTAGACGCCAATCCCCACTATGTTGCCTGCTCCGGACTCGCTGAGAACCCGAGCCTGTACCGCGTCATACGCGGGAGAAACGTGCTTTATCGCACCCATCGCCGCTGTACTTTCGTCACTGCTCTAGTTTGTTCTTTCTACGACTGATCCTTGAGCAAAACCTGTAAAGTTTGTTTTGTAAGACGTGACTTGGCATCTGTAGTTATTACGATTCTTGTAGGGCTATTAATAGTGTCTTGGCCTGTCTCCAACGAAATATGACTCCTTTTGGAGTAATTATAGGTGAGATAATTTCTGTTGACAGGTTGTAAATCAAACAGGAAGTCCCTCTTTCTGGTTTTATCTTCTTCTTTTTTCATCTAAAAAACCAGCTGAAGACAGAATCATCATCCAATGTTGCTAACATCTTCATTTGATGTAATGCAATTTCCGTTTTTAATTTTGGCGGACGCTGGTATAGCGATCTGTTGAAAGTGCTCGTCTTAATTTTGTGAAGCAAATTTCGTTTAGCTGCTGTAGTACCAGCTAAACGCCGTGCAGTGCATTGTGTATTGTGTTAAACTGGTCCTCATTCGATTCATGCTGATTACCGAAGCAGTATTTCGTCTACTCGTCAAACAAGAACGCCATTTTTGGATTCAAACCGAGTCTATTCTTGCATACAAAACAGACAATTGTTCGCGTCGCTAAGCAGTTAGGCTATTACGTAAGAGACATCGGTTTGTCGATTTAGTCTCTTTTTCAACCCAACTGTTAACTTTGATTATACCGAAATTAAGATTGTAGCAAATTATGATATTCTACTGAAATTAATGCGCGCACACAATCAACAACTTTGACATCACACAAAGTATTAAAATGTGGAATTTTTACCAAAAGCTTTTTCCGAGAGATACCTCTATACATTATACATAATATAATAATAATAATAATGAATACTTATAATGCGCACACATCCACCTAAAATAAATCGCTCATGGGGCTGCAGCAGAAAAACAAACAAAATACTAGAGCTAATGTGCTTCAGGAAGCACGGATATCAGCCTAAATAGTCTTTTGTAAGGCTTGTGTGAACCGCCTCGCACTAACCACTTGGTGATGACTACCACTCCCAAATTTCAAAAGCATCTAACCAAGTTTGACTGAAATCGGCTAAAGAATATAGAAGGAAATACATTTGATATGCTTCAATATAATGACCTCTACTGACCATTAGTTGACCAGTGGCCAAATTAATTAGATCAAGGCTGTGGGAGAAGCATTTCGTTATTTTGACAAAAAAATGACCCCTACTGACCATTAGGTGACCACTGGTCAAATTCTGTGAACAACTTTTACGAGTTAATTAGATCAAGGCTGTGGGAGAATCATTTCGTTATTTTGAAAGGAAGATTACCCCTACTGACCATTAGGTGACCAATGGCCAAATTTTGACCCCTACTAACCATTAGGTGACCATTGGCCAAATTAATTAAACCAAGACTGTGGGAGAAGAAGCATTTCGTAATTTTGAAGAAAATGACCCCTGCTGACCATTAGGTGACCACTGGCCAAATTCTGTGAACAACTTTTACGAGTTAATTAAATCAAGGCTGTGGGAGAAGCATTTCGTTATTTTGAAAGGAAAATGACCCCTACTGACCATTAGGTGACCAATGGTCAAATTCTGACCCTACTGACCATTAGGTGACCATTGGCCAAATTAATTGGACCAAGACTGTGGAAGAAGAAGCATTTCGTAATTTTAACGAAAATGACCCCTGCTGACCATTAGGTGACCATTGGCCAAATTATCGGTGTACACCCTATATGAGGCTTGGTCCAGAGATATAACTGACCAAGTTTGACATGAATTGGATCAAAAGTTTGGGAGAAGCAGCATTTCCTAATTTTGAAGAAAATGACCCCTACTGACCATCTGGTGACCACTGGCCAAATTCTGTGAACAACTTTTATGAGGCATGGTCCAGAGATGTAACTGGCCAAGTTTGACAATAATTGGACCAAGACTGTGGAAGAAGTAGCATTTTGTAGTTTTAAAGAAAATGACCACTAGTGACCACTAGGTGACGTTTGACCACACCTGCTGATCACTACAGATAGAACTCGGGTCAAGGAAGATCCTGTCCAAATTTGGTTGAAATCGGTCAAAGAATTTGGCAGATATTGAATTTGGCAGATTTATTTGTGAGCGTTTGCCCGAAGAAAGAAAGAAAGAAAGAAAGAAAGAAAGAAAGAAAGAAAGAAAGGCGACGAATACAATATATCAGCCTGCTTCGCACGGCTGATATAACTATACACTATGTACATGCAGCCTGACAGTCAGGAGAATTCATTTGGTGGAGTAGGCAAGTTAGTGTAATTTTGTGGGCAAGTTGTATTTTAATTGTAAATGAATTATTACAATAACAAAATGTGTTATTCAAGTTTTTCAAGTTTAAGGCAAAAACGATGGGCTGTTGGCGATGATGTCATACACTTAAAATAGAAACTTAATAAATGACAGGAAAAACTATACCTGAATCAGTCTTAGCCCTGCTCTGACGGGTTGTAGGGCGGAGGCTCATAGGCCGAGACGGGGATAGATCCCAGTGTGTCATCATGGCATTATCATCATCCACAGGTCAGCCCAGCTTTCTCCCATTTTCCCCTGGGTTCCGACTGGGATTAGGCAGCGTGTCTCACCCACTAACTGGTCGCCGGGCCCAGGCGATGATTCACCCCCGGCTCGCACGGAGGGTTCACGGCCTACGTGCCTCGTTCGTTTCCGCACGACGTGTCAGTATGCAACTTGAGTGACGGATTGCAAAAGTGAAGTCGATCAAGAAAACTGAAAATCGATGGGAAAAAAGAAAAACACTGATGAAATACATCTTTGAAACAAGACGGTCTTTACTTTCAGCAATAATTTACCCACTCAAAAAATCAAACTGCAAGATAAAACAAATAAATTCAAGAGAATTTTCGGCTATCCATTACGTTCTTAAAATGGGTTTAAAACACCATTGCTTCGGTTCGTCTTTTCCACTCGTCAAGATCTTCGACTATCTTTGACAGACTTTTCATTAAATCGATAACTAACAAGTGCAAATTATAGCAACTTATTACCGATCATAATAGTATAGAAAGCTGATGACATGAATGGGTCTAACATTCCGCAAAGTGACTGAGAAAAAGGGTAATTAGAGCCTTTCAATATTATCTTTGCCGTTAGTTACAAACCCTAGCTATTATAGGCTACGTCTTCAGCTCCATCACCATTGCAAAACTACATGGGGGAAGCCCAAGATGAAGCTGCTGGGTTTGGGAAACGGCCCCTGTGTTACAATGACAATGATCTACTTGAAGAGAATACTTAGACCAGTCTGCAATGCAACTCAGAAATTGAAGTTTTGTCATTTCTAAAAGTGTTCTCCAACATCCGAAATTTAACCGCCCGCCCCTTTGTTGTAAAGCTGAGACATTCTCAGCATAACAACATCTTGTGTCCGGATATGGAATTCTTTCCCCAACAGTCTTTCCCAAATTTCAGTGCTTGGAAACTCGTTTATTTGACCCGATGATCTCCTATACTTACAACATCTTCTGTTTTGTTTTTCAGGATGGACGAGATCTGGAACGGTGAGTTTGCCAAGGTTTTTCAGCCCTACCTACCGCACATCTGGTTTCTATGCCCCACTGAGTTCTGCCCAAGTCCTCGCTGGCGGCGCTTCAAAGACAGCGCCAAAGTTCGCTTTTGTTGCCAGGTAAGTACAAATTGAATGTGCGGTGACACAGTGGCCTAAAAAGTGCCCCCCCCCCCCCCCGAAATGTTGAATTGTACACAAACAAAATATGTTTCCATTCAGTGCCCCCTTTAAAAATTGGTGCACCCAGTTACTGTACCCTCAGGTGCGCCCCCCCCCCCCCCCCCCCCCCTTCCCATCACCAGCAAAACCCTAGTTACGCCCCTGCAGTGATGTCATTGTGGTCATGCAGGTATGCGTAATCGATCATGAGCTGCGTTGTAGGAATATTCATGAGCTATGCGGTATGCATATTCATGAGCTGTGGTGTATGCATAATCATAAACTGTGGGGTAGGTTTAATCATGAGCTGTGGGGCAGTGGGGTATGTTTAATCATGAGATGTGTGGTATGCATAATCTTGACTGTGGTATGCATATGCATAAGCTGTGGGGTATGCATATTCATGAGCTGTAGGGTATGCATAATCATGAGCTAAGTCATAATTATGGTTGTAGGTCTATCTAATTTTGTCCCTTTACGCCAATGACGAATAGATTTTACCAATGTCCCGCCTTTTTTTATCGCAGACCTGTGGGCATGGTTGGACATCCATGAAGGGTCGCGTGGTCTTCTGGTATTTCTTACATATTCCGTTCTGTGAGGGCTTCGTTCAGTTCAAACTCTACGGCCAGCAGTGTCAACGATGCAACAATGGCATGTTCGAGCCGGCAATGTGGTACCCGGAAGAAGTCAACAAAGTACTTTGCAATCTCTACAACAGAATCGGTCAGGTGAGCGAGGAAACCAGTTAAGATTACAAAGATTACCAAATTACAGTTTTTGGGGTCAAAACTTTAAAAAGGTGAAATAAAATCCCATAGAGTGTCCATAATTCCCTTTTGTTGGTTAGTTGGTCATTATTTTGAATTTCCTGCATGCAGTATCTGCGGCAGAAGTACGTGTGTGACTCCTGACAACAAAAATACCTCACCAAAGTTGTTAGCTTCGAGTTAGGAATGACTCTCAGAATTACTCTTAGGGCACCGTAGAAGTCGTGTCGGTGGCTCAGGTTTCGGGCGGTCTGTTCTTAACACGCAAAACTCATTCTCGCTCGAACGACGAGGACGCAACCCAAGAACATTGCACTCGAACAGGATCACACACCACCTATTTATCATCCTGGTTTTTGCACGAACGAGGTTTGCGTGTCAAAGACAGACCACCCGAACCCACCCAAGGTATGAAGAGTAATTTCTCTGACAAAGTTGACATTTACTTTGATGTGACTATTCTTCAATTTCAGACGTACTACGGATTTGTCAAGCCGCCTATTCGTTACGACCGTCGCGCTGGAAAACCACGCACGCAACACAACGCCACGTTGTGTCAAGCGTGTCGTGACGGCGAATGTGACAGCCGACCACGCACCACTACGCCCACCACGGGGCCAGCGGTCACGCCCACCCCACCAGCAGTAACCACTAAGCTTCAACGTCACGAGTGACGAGATTTACACTAGATGTGATTGGTTGGTACTACTGCAGCTACTGAAGTCGTACTTAGTTTATGAGTGAAAAGAACGTGAAATCTGTCCGAGACACACACAAAAACGCGTGAGTAGCAAATAAGATGTATTTTGGGTAAAAAATAAATAACTGTTGACCAGATTAAAGTGCCTTTTAGCTGTAAGATCACGCTTCTTATCCGGTGTAATCCGCTGATCTGTTTTGTAACGTTTCTAAACCTTATACCTCTATGCATGCATAAAGAGGTCAATGGTTTCTAGTATACACTCACTATAGAGGGCGCTAAATAGGGCGAGCGGGTACGATGTACTTATGGCAAGAAAATATCCATTGGATTTATTGTATTGGAAAATCATGGTCTTTTTTTTATGACAGTTGACGAGTTTGAAATTCCATTTCGACCTTTTAGAATTTAGTTTTGGCCTTTATCCGATAGATGGACACCTCTTTGGTGTTAAACGATTGGTACATTTAAAACAGTACACATTGTCCGTTGTAAATTGGATCAACGTTTAAAGTTAAAGGACCCTTGTGAATGCGTACGTTTAAGAAACTTCTGTGGAATACGTTCATTCTTTTTAATTAGCCTTTTAATAATTTACCGAGCTGGTTTATTGGCATAAAAGGAAAGAATTGCGATTGTCGTGTCTTTTATATAAAATTCAAATATTAATGTAATTACAATTATTTCTTAACTTTACTGTTAGTAAAATATATTACTTGTACAGTACCGGTACGTTAGTTTTGTATAAAAATAGGGCGCTTTTTTTAGAATCGCTTTTTAGATTCGCTGAGGAGGCAAGCTCGTAGTAATGTGTTTTGGGGTTTTGTATTGTGAAGAGCGTTAGACTTGTGAAAACGGGCCAAGACGAACAAGCTCAAAAAACATCTCAGACTTTGAAAGAATGTAATAGTTTAATTGCGGGGACGTAGTAGGCTATAATTATGTCACTGAGTTGCTCTTCTTGAGGGTTTAAGTTTATTGCGAAGATTGTGTTGAACGATACAAGCAGATTTTGTCTTTTGGGGTAAGCTATCAATTCTAACGCTTTATTCTTTATCAGATATATTTATTTCTATAAACAAATATTTTAATCAAATAAAATGCGCACAAGTGCGCAAAATTACGCCACGCTTAATTATGAATTGCCTTTTACAGGTAAATAGCGCCCTCCTCGACAATATATTTAGAATTTACTTTTTCTCTGGGTTTTTCGGCAGCTGCTTATACTAGTTTTCATTAAATTACTTCAATTTTTCGTTTTTCGATTGCAATAGTTAGGTAATAAAATAATATTTATTATAGTATATTATGGAGGAACTAGGCAAATAGATTGCTGTAAAATTATATTAAATTGTTCGGTAGTAGGGAGAGGTTTCCGTTTTTTGTATTGTTACTATTAGAATATACAGTAGAGGTCTTATAAAAGTATGAGTATTGTACATTAATGTAGTAGCTTCACATTTATGTAAATAACGATAATTTCGCAAAGGAAAAGGTAAAGGGAAACGGGAGGAGATTTTTTACTTTCTCCGAACTTCTCAATAAGAAAGTTACAGACATTTCCCGATTCCATAACTTCACCTAGAAAAGTTACTTATCAAAATGTTAAGGTCGTTTTATATATAAAACAATATGTATATACAAATCGTTAAACAATGATTTGAAACCATTTTTTCATACAGTCTACCGGAATAATTTGTTGTTTGACAGAACACAAAATCACACGTCTCTGTTCATATCGTATTCGTATAATTATTAGACTAAGAGTAGGAAACAAATTAAGTATAACCGCTAACTTATAAGCAATTAAATTATTGCGCTAATTGTAATTCATATTGATGTTGCGTTCTTGTATCCGATAGTACATGGCTATGCTATTTTTATAATCAAACATCCAAGTAAATTAATAAGATTATTAGTTAAAATTGCAAACTCTTAGAACAATACTTACGTTTGTTGATACAAATGGGCCAAAACCTAAACATTTGGCAGTTTTTATTTCAAAGCACATTAACACTCCAAAATAGAGAGATTGTTTTGCTCATGACAAACAGGTTTGCAACGGACAGAAACTTTGCATAAATTTGGTTCAATTGGCTTTGTAGCCTCGCTTTAATTTTCGATCAGCGCTGAAAGTTGTGGCTATGTTGATACACGAATCTATGGTAAGTTCTCATAGACTCGTGTGTTATATCAAGCCACAGCCAATTAATTCGGACACAGCCTTCCCTTGCGTCTTAATTCTCTAATCGTTTCATTCTCAATCTAGGCCTTTGGATGGCAGATTGCCTCCCTGTTTAGCCACGCCCATTTACCGTCCTACAGACTCAAAAGTTCAACGAACTATGGCTGGGCAGGACCCGTGTACTCTGAATTAGTTTGTCCTTTTTAATGTCTTAAAGTATATTATGTAATGTTCTTGTAGTATGACAAACTTTTTGTACAGCATTCTTTAAAGTTATTAATATTAGCGACTGCAAAGGAGACTATAAGTATAAGCCTATGATTAATGTTCTTAATTTTGAAGACTATAATGGGATGAGTCTTTGTAAAGCACCACACCCTAAAAGCCTCTGTAGTCTTTGTCTCATCAATTGTGGTTTGGCTAATCTGGTTTAAGGCTTGGTTGACTAACCGAGTAAACTCAAAGTCTGCTGGTTATGAGGTCATCGTGTGCGTGGGTTGCGGCACGTGGTTAAAATGAATGTGGTTTACGAAGTTTGAGGCTTACTGGTTAGTCATCTAAGTATTACTGTTTAGTCATCTAAGTACGTTCAGTCTGGACTTTTGCCAATATGATTGACATGCAAAACAATTTGTGTAAATAATCCTAGGTAGTCTGTAATTAGGCCTACATCTAGCCTACAAATTTATGGTTTTATGCCGCGTCTGCTGCAGCGGTTCCTGTTAAGCTGTAGTTCTTTTTTTAGATACCGGTTTAAGTTTATCTTCTATTTCCGACACCTTAAATACTTTATACGAATTAAAAATAGATATGTTGGTGAATATTGGCACTCAGTCTGGGGAAAAGACTAGATAACATCAAACGCCAATTTGCAAAAAGTGGTCTCCCTTAACCCTAACGTCACATGATAAAATACTACTTGAATAAACAGCACTGGCCTTTGATAATTGAGTAGTATTTTGTAGTACAGTGTGTATACCTCAAATGCTTGGACGTTAGGGTAATGGTACATAAAAGCCCATACGTGTTGACGCTAAACTTGGGTTTGGTTGTGATGAGTGATAATAAAATTAGTAATGAATCACAGAGTTTGTGCATATTAATTACCTTTTACTCTTTTTCAAGCGGACTCGGACCAACCATGGAGCCGACGTGGAATTCTGGCCGCTTAAGACTGTCTTCCATTCCTGCAACCAACCTTTGTAATCGTTAATTCCCAGGAAAAAACTGTCCAGGCACCGGCAGATTTATACCCCTAAAAGTAAAATGCGCGCCAAACGACCATCAAAACGATGTTGCCGTGGCGCCCTCGCGCGGTCCGCGCTGATAAAGTTTGATGCGCTTTGACTTGAGCTCTGATTGGATAGATTTTGTTTGACCTGTGAATTAGAGGTCACCTCATTCTCCGCGCGCTGTGTACGTTCGTTGATTGGATAGGACACCTAATTATGCGCGGAAAATTAATCCCAACAAACCTACAGAAAACAGCGTTCACACTAAACAAGTTATAAACATGTTATTCTTGCAATCTGGTGTAATATCACATACTTACAGGATTATCAGTCACAATAGTATATTAAAAATTGTCCTTATACATGAATTATTACAAATAAATACCGAAAAGTGCCAAGATACCTTAAGAAGCGATACAAAGCAAGGAATGAAGAGGAAAAGACGAGCCTAAATCTAACTTCTTATTTTTTAAACAGTCTATCATAATATATGAATAATGACTCCTCAAAATGTATATCTTACTTTAGCGTAAACACACTATTTAACTTCTGTACAATCTCTTCACTTTTATGCATTTTACAAGGAACACGGGCAACAAAGCACACGATCACTTCACAGCAAAATACACCTGCAATATACAAGCACTTTGTACATTAGATCCTAAAGTACGGGAGCCCCATAGACTCGTATATTTAACCCCCTGCAAACAAATCTATTGTAATAACACAGAAGTCACCAAGTCTAAAGTCATCAATGACTAGTAATTGGCATATAATTTGCATCAAGTTCCCTTTGCATACTTCTGGGGCAAATTTCTACACTGATGAGCCAAATACCCCCCAAAAAACAACAGGTGCTAAGGTTAATATGTTGCAAAACGACGCCACTTTGTTTTTACTTTTTTTTATCTCAATGAAGGTCAATCGGTGCAATTTTTTTAAAGACATGAATTTGGGACCGAGAGATTTTGTATAAAATACTCTACACATTGTTTCCCTAAAGTACACAATAAATCCTTTCTTCGAAATACTTGGTGTGTTGTTTACTGCTATGTCAATCTTTTCCATGAAATTCCATTGATAATTTCTTGCCCGGTTTTGTTTTTAAACTAACCTTGACAGGTATTTACAAACAAAAGATTTTAGTCTCAAGTGATAGGGATCGCTAAAAGAAAACTATAAACAAATTACTAAACAGTTATTTAATTATTATTTCGTATCAACCTGAGATTCAAACTTGCATAAAAACAATGGCTACTATCAAGCGTTAGTTATTTTAATGTTTGCACATTCGATTCCCTATGGTGCTTTACTGCTGGCTGGAAAATAAAAAATAAAAAATAAAATGACAAACTAGGCAATAAACGAAAATACACCAAAAACCGTTAATCTGTACATAATTACATAATTGACTTGCATTTAGTCAGTGCGTCAGTCAAACTTATGTACAAATTCTCCTCTCCTAAAATAATACAATGGAGATCGTATATTGTTTTTCAAAAAAGAGTGAGGCACTACATCACGGTATTTAGTACATCCCTTTATGAAATTGTATTCGTCTAAATTTATGTCTGGACGAAAACCCAATTGCACCGATACTTTGTACAGGGTCGACGTCCTACAATAAACGTTTGACTGCAAAGGCCACCAACAATTTTCGATCTTATAGAGCATCATGGACATCTAATTACATCTTGATGAATAACTTGCCAATTTGTCTGTACATCAATATAACAGTGCAGCAAACTAGTTTATCAATGTGCCAAAATACCAGGGATGTAGTCGAGTCCATCACAAGTCCCTGCAAGTCCCTGTAAGTCCCTGCAAGTCCATCACAAGTCTTTCAGTTCCGAATTTAAATCACAAGCTATTCAAATCAGCTTTGACAAAGGCATTCCTTTGTCATTGTTCATCCAGTTACTTGTGACTGCTTTTATGATGGGACTTGTGACTGGCTTCACGAAAGGACTTGTGAAAGGACTTGCAGGGACTCGACTACAACCCTGCAAAATACCAGGACTGGGTGCATTTTTTTTTCTATTTTCTTGTGCAACAATGAAAAGAAAATGACAGAGATTAATACAGAACTGAAAATAAAATAAAATTCTATATAATAAAATACTCTGCGGAATACGCATCAGATACAAAGAAATATTTATTACCTACTACGGGAATAGGGTAAATAAACTTCAGTTTAAATATATGACAGTTAATAAGAAAAAATTATAAAATAGAGATAGATAGATATATATATATATATATGGAAGGTAAAGTTTACTTTTCTTCTTAAAAGTCTAACAAAGAGCAACAAAATATATATATATATATATAAAACGCAGCAAGTATATTGCTTAGACGAAGTGACCCAAACAAGAAGTTCTAAGTATAAGTACGTCCTTGAGCATTTTTCAGGGTTATTTTCCCTGGCAAGAGTCTAAATTAACAGTGAGAACAATAGGAAATAGATGTAATGTAAATATTCACCTTTCGCGACGAGCGTACAACTTTCACTCGACATAGAGAATGTCACATGGTATTCTGTGGCCCGACCATTTAAAGGTTTCTATATCCAGAAACATTCAGTTGTTTTTTTAATCATCTTCAAATATATGACATTTTAGTTATTTGAAGCATCCATAAAACTTACTGGAAATAAAACTGCTGAAAATTGTGCATATTAATTAAGACTTGAAAGTCAAGCACTTTAGGTACCACTACATACAGCTGGAGTGCATTGACATGTACCACTGCCATGCAATAAACAACTCTCCTAGAGCAAGGGTTAAAATGTATAAAATGAAAAACGACACTGACAAAACTGACAATGGTAAACAGAAATGAATGAAACTGCTCAAATTGCAGCGACAAAACGTCACGACAAAATATCACTGCCACAGTTAGTTTACGTCATATTTACAAGTTCAATTATGCACGATATAAATTTAACTATGCACGATATAAAATTGACTCTTTCGAATCTTTTTTTTCTATGCGAAATAAGAATTCAATCTAATTCTCTTCGACATGGAAATACAGTTATCCACAAACGTATTACTTTCCAATGCAAAAAACTGTTTTTCGGCAATCGTTGAAAAAAAAGTACAAATTATTATACAAAAAATATTTACAGATTTTTCTAAAGTATCACAATAAAAGTATCAATTTATTTTATAAATTTTATTTTTTGATAAATGAATACAAGATGTGTCAAACTGCAAAGTTGGTTTTGAAAATGGAATATTGACCCCAAAATGGGATGCCTATTGAATCCAACGCAATCTGGATTGGTTACAATAAATAGGTTGCAACAGACAGTATGGCACGAACATCAATATTTCCTGGTGCATGACAAATTAATTAAATATTCTTCACAAAACTATTAAATTCACCGCAGGCGTCAAAATTCATGTAAAAAGAAAATGATAAAAATATTTCTTCAAAATCCTAATTAATAGAAAATGTAATATAATGTAGACAAAAAAACAAATCGTTTTTAACAAGCTACAAAACAAATGTGAACTGTAGAAATTGGGTGGGGGTATAACCCGTTACCTCCGGATTGCCATTCTGGTGCTCTACCAACTGGGCTGTGGTTCCCCATGATATCAACATCTTAAGTCGTTCAAGACGCTTGTCAGTAAAACAGGGAGAACTAAATGTTTTAGATGGAATTTGATTGTAACATTACCATGTCGCTGCTCAATTGTCCAGGATATCTGTAGCCTGATACAAACCTAGCACCGTGTAACCCAGTGCATCCTCAACATACTTCCAGTTATTTAGTTCTTTTTCCATGACCGTCATCTGGACTAGAGGCCCAAAGGCGACACCCTTGTAGACCGACGACGGGTCAGCACCGTAAATTAAATGTCTGGAGGTGGGAAACGAGCACGTCAATTCAATATCTTTATTCTATTTATTTCTTTATTTATTACTATTTTTATACTGGGTAGCCTACTCAGTGCAATCCACTGTTAGAGTGAGTGAGTGAGTGAGTTTTTAGGGTTTAACGCCGTACCAGCTAGTACCAGCATCAATGGCCATATTCACGGCGGGAACAAATTTCATTCAACAATTTTTTATTTCATTCAGCAATTAATGTGAAGAAGTTACAGTTTTAGAGGTGGGAGGAAAACCCCAGAAGAATATCCTGGAGAAAAACCCACGGAGTCAGGCAGGGACTGAAAACCCAATCCACATATTGGCCCAGGCCGGATTCGAATCCGGGTCATAGTGGTGGAAGGCGAGAAAAGAACCGCTACACCAACCCGACTCCCCCTCCACTGTTAGAAGACAATGTGACAATTAGAAGACTCAAAAGAGCATTCGGAGGTGTCACTCACGGGTTAAATAGAGACAGAAAACCCAATTTATTATTATCCCTCATATTATTGCACAATTGTCCAACTCTGTACTCATTTTGTGGCTAATTAAGGACCAACTAACCTTGCCTCTGGATCGAGTCGTGTTCCTTCATTGACTAGGAAAGCTCTCTCCACTCTCATGATTTTATCGTTCATTCTTCTCGTAATCAGCTCACTGAAGAAACAAAATATTGAAATATATATATGACCTGTTCCAACGGAACCCGGACAAAGTCAACTTTTTAGTTTTTCAGATTTTACTTTTTTCAAATACTCTAGGTTCTCAGCTTTAAAATGATGTATGATACATCATTTTAAAGCTGAGAACCTAGAGTATTTGAAAAAAGCAAAATATGTACCCCCACCCTATCTTCCCTGGGGTCTGGATTTAGTGATAAAACCCCGACAACCTAATTATGAGATAAACAGCTTTGAAGTTCAGAAAAGCGTATTATTTCTATACACAAATGTTTCACAAAATTGACAAAAAATCACACTTCTGGTAGACGGATTTTGTTCAAATTTGAGGAGATTGTAGATTAATAGTGAATGACTTAGGAAAACCTAAAACCTCAAAATGGTAAAATCCATCCCGAAATGACTTCAGGAGTACATTGTGACAAAACACATTGTGCGACTTTGTCCGGGTTTCGTAGGAACAGGTCACATATTATCTCATTAATATTAAAATTTTATCTCAGCTCAAAGCCCTTGAAAACAATCACGTCTCTAAACACGACTACTTGAGGTTCCGGCTGTGGAAGAAAGCATGATCTGAAATTCGGTACCCTCTGGAGACCTGAACACAATGTGTATAATGGAGACAAAAGGACGCCGGAGGGTAAATTTCTATAGATGAATAGGTCTCCACTGGGAATTTCACGAATTAGATTTTTGGAGTGTGCCTCAAATTACTCAAAAACTAGGTTTAGGATGTGGGTTAGGGTTAGTGTTTGGGTTAGGGTATGATATAGAGTATATTGGGTCGAAATTTCAACCCAGGAAATTAATTGTGGTTGAAATAGGAGCATTTTGAAAAAGGTGCCCGAATTTTTAAGCAGTTTGTACACGAGAACAAAGAGATGTCTCCACTAGGATACAAATTTGAGAGTACATGGAGACTTACTCGTTGTCTTCAAGGCTGTCATACGATCGTTGGAAGCTTGTTGCCTTTTCAAAAAACCTGTTGACAGCCGATTCGAACTCATCTGTGGGATTAAAGATGACAAGTGTAACACTGAGATCCTAGTCAGGTCGGCAAAGACTCACTACAGTATCTGTCACACTAAGACTGTCACAGTATCTTAAAGCAGGCACGCGTACCCCCTCCTCCAGCCCCCACCGGCAAGAAATGGAGAGTTGGGGAGAACATCAATTTCATCGAGCTGCTTAGCACAAACAAATCTTGCTTAGCACAAACACATCTTGCTCAGTAACAACAGGTTACCAGCCAAAACTCCATGTGCGTTTCATATGCCAAGAAAAACAACTAAATACCAGTCACAAACAATATTATATCATCTGAAAATTTGGTTTGTTCAACAAAGGAAGAATGTTCATGCTAAGCAATGTGTTGAGCTTAGCAGCTCCATGAAATTGGCACTTATTCAAGATATTCCAGAACACGTTAACAACGCCCAACGCTCACACGAAGACGCTAGAATAGTTACGCGCTACATGCACAAACAGTACGGGCAAGTCTTAAACAAACAAAATCTCACCTAAATATATCCCTCTGCCTCGAAGCAATTCTCCGTACTGATCTTTGAATTGTTGCATATATCTCTTCAACGCATCGGCGTAGTCGTTCAGCTTCAACGACACTTTGCGCGTGTCTGCTAAGGTCATGAGCACCCTCGTCGCGACTTCCGTCACGGCTGCGTGGATTGAGAAGTCATGATCTATGAAGAGATTGATGTTCTCTGGTTGATCGTACCAAGTACGGAACGTTGGGTACTTAGGTGATTGATAAAACGTCTGGTGAAGAAAATCAAACAATTTTAACAAGTAAAGGTACGTGGCACCATTTTCAATTTCCGAAGGCCATTCTTTAAAGAAAGTGTACGTACCTCATCATAAGTGTACTGCAAGTCCACTGATGGAACACCAGCAAGCATAAGGAAAGGAGCCGAGTCACTAGACTTGCCTAGAGGATCCAGCCTAAGGCAGAAAGAACAATTTCACACATCAAGCGACGGTAATAAAACTTCAGTTTGCCTTTACTATGAGAGGAAGAAAGGTGGGGGGACGGGGAGGGGGGGACGGGGAGGGGGGGACGGGGAGGGGGGGGGGGGGGGGGGGGGGGAGTGGGCACAGGTGCATAGCTGCAAGAAACCAAAATTGACCTGATACAATTGAATATATGCAAGGTCATGTCAAATTACTTGGCTGCGGCTTAATATTACACACAGGTCTATGAGAAGTGGCTGCAGCTTCTACCATAGACTCGTGTGTAATTCCAAGCGGTAGCCAAGTCATTGAGACACGGCTTAATATAACGGCCAATGACTTACTGAGGCTGGAAATTAGTTGGGCTGATTGGTCTCATATATGCCCAGTTGTCATGGATACTCATCATGCTGTGATGTGATTGGTCAGGACAGTTTACCTGAATGAAAACATCACCAAATGTCAGTCAGTCTAACATATGTAGGATGCGTCGGTAATTCATAGGTTCGTTAGCTTTTTATGTTTTATTTTTAGGCAGCAAGATAGCGAGAAATTCAGAAGTCGCCTTCACTCACTGCCTTGGTAGCCTTGAAGATGACGTCAGCCAATAGAGGGCTCCCTGCAGCTGCAAAGCTGTAGTTACCAGACACTGCATCGTCCAGGTTTATGTAAGCTACGCCTTGCGAGTGAAGCTTCTCCATATTTTCCTGGAAGACAAAAGCAAAAGAAGTCGATGTGCGATGTCCTCTCACCTAAATTAAACTAAGCAAAGTAACTTAAAATTAGATGAATCTATAGTCCAACAGGCGGAGTCCTAACAGGCGGAGTCCTAACAGGCGGAGTCCTAGCAGGCGGAGTCCTAACAGGCAGAGGTGCTGTCTAACACGTACAGCTATGCCGATGATAAGAGACATGACTTACCTCAACCCATTCAGTTGAGCCAATCGATCCGTCTTCTCCAGCATCCCAGCTCGCTAGGAGAATAGTTCGTCTTGGTCTCCAACCTACAGCACCAACAATCCAATCTCATCAGTTACAAATCTTACTCTACTCTGTATTCTTGCAAGGAACATTCCAGGTGCATCAACAATAAACCACTTCACAGCTCATTATTTGTTCTTATTATTTGTATTTCTGAATTGTTTCTTACATAAAGCCTAACATTCCTTACAATCTTTAAGGATGCATAACTAACCTGTGAATTCTTTAGCTCAGTGGATTCTATACATTTTACACACAAAAAAGGAATTTTTAGAAACTGAAATTGATGAGCGGCCTAGTTTCTGTTTGTACATTGTACCTTTTTTAATCAATTCTGACAGGACTTTGGCCACCTCCATCAGACATGCTGTCCCGGTACCAGGACTTACAACACCGTGTGATAGGGAGTCCCGATGGTTACCGATGATCACGTAACGATCTGGAAAATAGTAATGGTCAGCAAGTTGGGTTTATTTTTTTAGCCAATTTATTCTTTTTTTTGCTCAGGATACAGATTTGCTCTTACAGATGGCCATGCAGACGGACTTGGGATCTGATTTGTGATTGACATAGGGCCTTTTTTAATCCTTGGCTTCGTTTAACTTTAGGTTCAAGGTAATTTTATGGGTTCCAACTGCTAGAACTCCAGCCACACTTCTGGTGCCTGTTGTGCTTCACAAACATTCAATTGATTGATATGAACCCAAAAGTTGAATAATTTGCTTCTCATTGATTCAGAAGTCTAGGGCTATGTCTAGGTGTGCCCCCATTACAACTACATGGGGAAATACTTACAATAGCCGCAGTCGTTCTAGTTCTCACCTGGTTCGATAGTTCCTGGTATAGCAGCAATGACATTGGTGATCTTACTTAAACTCAGCGCGTTGTAGATATTCAGTTTTAAGCATCTGGCTGCATTCAAAAAGCCTGGCCCACTGAATATATCGGTGCCGTCAATGCCCCAATCTTTAGCGACTGGAGGGCCAGCCATATCCCTGTCAAGATAACACATATACAAAGTAAATACTTCAAGTGAGAACAGTCCAGGTAATATACTTCACGAAAAGTATAAACAGGGATTGTCAATTAAAAAGTCTGAAAATTGATGAAATGTCTAAAAAAGATGAATAACTTTCTATACTAACGATTACTTTCTCACATTCAACCCGTCTGATTTCATACAACGAAGTATAACTGGCCAGTCTTGGTAAGTGGGATTATAGTGATCATTTGAGTGATGCTGTCTGTATATTATTAGGAAACATTCGCAACAAAATGTGCCGGAGTTTAAATGTGTTCAATGGTTGAAAGATAGGCAAGTTCATTACAATGTTACAGTTTATCATCCAAAACATGTGACGGGGGGTGATGATTTCCTGCTTGCCCAGAGGTATAAAAAAAACGTGGTTTTTTTTACCGGCAGAATGTTTTAATATGCAAATTAATGTACTAACTTCAGGATTTCTTTTGCTGTGTCGTAGCTGATTGTCAGAACCGAGTAGTTTCCCACCATGGTGAGGGCTTGGCGAGGCGCCACATCTGGAACACAAGGGGAAAGAAAGAACCAAGAGTTATAGCCGGGCGGCTATCGCGAAAAAACAAAAAAAATAACTGCTCGACGCCGGTTGAAAACAAATGCTGTTTTTCATGCTTTTCCCGGCATCCATGATTGTAAAACTTTGAACAGGTCAGTTAGTTTGTATTTACTATAAAATACAACCTCTCTACCCATTCATGAAAATTCAAGCAATTACCAATTGTGTATTTTATCTTTAATGTTGCGTATACTATTGAAAAGCTTTTGTTCTGCAGAATCAAGATCTATGAATGTCTAGATTCCTAAAGAAGTCTTACTTTAAGCTCATTTTGTGGCGCCAGGTCACATGATATGTTTGAGAACTGCTTTGAGGCACTAGGTGCAATGATTTCACAAGCTAGTTGATGTAATTATTACCAAGTGACGGGAAGAACGGCGTGGCTGGATCACCGATGCTAAACCGAGTCGACTCACGGGGGATAGCATCGGTAGGAAGCCACCAAGATCTGGGATAGGAGTCAGCTGGAGACGAATGATTAGAGTAGAAGTTGGGATCAGGAAACGCCACCAGGGCAATACAGCCGCGATCCTTGCTGAGTTCCGCCTAGATTGGGTTATTACAAGAAGTTACAAGATTAAGGCAACAAACAAATAGTTAACCATCTCACCCATACTACCCTATTTTAACGACCCCGACCCTAAACAGTTTTTATGAAAAAAGTGGAGAACAACTATAACATATACCTTTAAAGTACGACTACACGTAGACACCTGCCTATGTGCACAATTAAAAGTAAAAATTGAGTCAGGGAAATTGTCCACCGCTGTTTTCTCATATTCTTACCATTTGAGCGAGGGAAATTTTCCCCATTCTGGCCAGACAAATGTGGCCGGTGTAATCGATACTCGTTTCATGCAACAACTTGTCGAAATTCTCCGTCGTTGCAAAGTTGACATAGACTGGCTTCTCCTAAACGAAATGAAACAAATAATATAAATTGTTATCGACAGACAATAGACAAGTCTAAACCATGTACGCCTAAAAACTTAGAGTGTCTTTGAACACACCTTGTTATTTCTACAATTGATGAATTTTACCTGCGAGTTCTAAAAAAAAAATTTACCTAAAGGTTTTTACAATTTCTTTTCACCAATCTCAAGTTCTAAACGTTTAGCCACTATTTTTGAAATTAAAACATATTTTTATTGAAAAACAAGCCTTTTGTCATCAAAGTTTGCTTCAAAGAATTTGTTTAAATAACCTTTTTAATGCACAAATTGAGAAAGACAATGAGAAATTCAAATAGTCAACTTGTTTGAATGTCAATTGTCAACACAGACGAGGTTTATTTTCTAACCGTTATCGAGGCATTTGCACCAAAGACTGCAAATGGCTTAAGCATGTCCGTCCCTCTTGTATCGTCCAGTAGGAATCTGCTTGTTGTTGTTGAATCTGCCGTGTTGTAAATTTCAATACTGTTTGGATCCGTTCTGATTGTCAAAAAAAAGGAAAAATATGATAAAACGTACCCCCTCTCATTGACTGGTAATTGGATGTCACAGCAGTCGCAAGCAACCAAGTGACTGTTTTTAACAATTAAGACTTCCCTTGTTTTTTTGATATAATATTGTAGCCATGTTTTGACTAATACTAGCGAGTACTTGACTACTCGCGAGTAATTTACTTGCGAGTCCTTGAGTAGCAAAACCCACTACTTGCCCAGCAATATTGACTCTTAGGTGACTGATATGCCAGCTGTAGCTACAAGTATCTACCTTCGTTTGCCCGTTGACAGAATTTGAATAGTCACAGAGTTTACACATGTGATCTGACTTGTTTACTAGTCTGTATACAAATGCATGGCAGGTGAAGAGAAAGAAATTTATTGACTCTGCAAATAATTAATCAAGGCCAGTTTCTCATCTCCCACAAACTAGCCACAATACCTTGCTTGTTAACTTACCTGCTGGGTCTCGACAATGTAACAGTGTAATTTTTCGTGGAAACGTCAAAGCCGTAGCCTCTCCACGTCTCAAAGATTCTAGTGGCTAGGTCTAGGTTTCCTTGTGACCCGGCATGATGAGGTCCAGATGTGTATATTCTGTGAGTCAATAAACAAAGTTTTGTTTTATTGAATTATTAGATCAATTGACAGAACAATAGCTCAATGAATCGTTATAGTTGGGACCATACAAATCTAGTAACCAGAACTGAAGGTGAATCACAGTTTTATCGATTTGGACTTGACTACCTCTGACTTGACTACCTCTGACTTGACTACCTCTGACTTGACTACCTCTGACTTGACTACCTCTGACTTGACTACCTCTGACTTGACTACCTCTGACTTGACTACCTCTGACTTGACTACCTCTGACTTGACTACCTCTGACTTGACTACCTCTGACTTGACTACCTCTGACTTGACTACCTCTGACTTGACTACCTCTGACTTGACTACCTCTGACTTGACTACCTCTGACTTGACTACCTCTGACTTGACTACCTCTGACTTGACTACCTCTGACTTGACTACCTCTGACTTGACTACCTCTGACTTGACTACCTCTGACTTGACTACCTCTGACTTGACTACCTCTGACTTGACTACCTCTGACTTGACTACCTCTGACTTGACTACCTCTGACTTGACTACCTCTGACTTGACTACCTCTGACTTGACTACCTCTGACTTGACTACCTCTGACTTGACTACCTCTGACTTGACTACCTCTGACTTGACTACCTCTGACTTGACTACCTCTGACTTGACTACCTCTGACTTGACTACCTCTGACTTGACTACCTCTGACTTGACTACCTCTGACTTGACTACCTCTGACTTGACTACCTCTGACTTGACTACCTCTGACTTGACTACCTCTGACTTGACTACCTCTGACTTGACTACCTCTGACTTGACTACCTCTGACTTGACTACCTCTGACTTGACTACCTCTGACTTGACTACCTCTGACTTGACTACCTCTGACTTGACTACCTCTGACTTGACTACCTCTGACTTGACTACCTCTGACTTGACTACCTCTGACTTGACTACCTCTGACTTGACTACCTCTGACTTGACTACCTCTGACTTGACTACCTCTGACTTGACTACCTCTGACTTGACTACCTCTGACTTGACTACCTCTGACTTGACTACCTCTGACTTGACTACCTCTGACTTGACTACCTCTGACTTGACTACCTCTGACTTGACTACCTCTGACTTGACTACCTCTGACTTGACTACCTCTGACTTGACTACCTCTGACTTGACTACCTCTGACTTGACTACCTCTGACTTGACTACCTCTGACTTGACTACCTCTGACTTGACTACCTCTGACTTGACTACCTCTGACTTGACTACCTCTGACTTGACTACCTCTGACTTGACTACCTCTGACTTGACTACCTCTGACTTGACTACCTCTGACTTGACTACCTCCGACTTGACTACCTCCGACTTGACTACCTCCGACTTGACTACCTCCGACTTGACTACCTCCGACTTGACTACCTCCGACTTGACTACCTCCGACTTGACTACCTCCGACTTGACTACCTCCGACTTGACTACCTCCGACTTGACTACCTCCGACTTGACTACCTCCGACTTGACTACCTCCGACTTGACTACCTCCGACTTGACTACCTCCGACTTGACTACCTCCGACTTGACTACCTCCGACTTGACTACCTCCGACTTGACTACCTCCGACTTGACTACCTCCGACTTGACTACCTCCGACTTGACTACCTCCGACTTGACTACCTCCGACTTGACTACCTCCGACTTGACTACCTCCGACTTGACTACCTCCGACTTGACTACCTCCGACTTGACTACCTCCGACTTGACTACCTCCGACTTGACTACCTCCGACTTGACTACCTCCGACTTGACTACCTCCGACTTGACTACCTCCGACTTGACTACCTCCGACTTGACTACCTCCGACTTGACTACCTCCGACTTGACTTCCTCCGACTTGACTCCCTCCGACTTGACTCCCTCCGACTTGACTCCCTCCGACTTGACTCCCTCCGACTTGACTCCCTCTGACTTGACTCCCTCTGACTTGACTCCCTCTGACTAGACTCCCTCTGACTTGACTACCTCTGACTTGACTACCTCTGACTTGACTACCTCTGACTTGACTACCTCTGACTTGACTACCTCTGACTTGACTACCTCTGACTTGACTACCTCTGACTTGACTACCTCTGACTTGACTACCTCTGACTTGACTACCTCTGACTTGACTACCTCTGACTTGACTACCTCTGACTTGACTACCTCTGACTTGACTACCTCTGACTTGACTACCTCTGACTTGACTACCTCCGACTTGACTACCTCCGACTTGACTACCTCCGACTTGACTACCTCCGACTTGACTACCTCCGACTTGACTACCTCCGACTTGACTACCTCCGACTTGACTACCTCCGACTTGACTCCCTCCGACTTGACTCCCTCTGACTTGACTCCCTCTGACTTGACTCCCTCTGACTTGACTCCCTCTGACTTGACTCCCTCTGACTAGACTCCCTCTGACTAGACTACCTCTGACTTGACTACCTCTGACTTGACTACCTCTGACTTGACTACCTCTGACTTGACTACCTCTGACTTGACTACCTCTGACTTGACTACCTCTGACTTGACTACCTCTGACTTGACTACCTCTGACTTGACTACCTCTGACTTGACTACCTCTGACTTGACTACCTCTGACTTGACTACCTCTGACTTGACTACCTCTGACTTGATCCCTCTGACTTGACTACCTCTGACTTGACTACCTCTGACTTGACTACCTCTGACTTGACTACCTCTGACTTGACTATATACCTCCGACTTGACTACCTCCGACTTGACTACCTCCGACTTGACTACCTCCGACTTGACTACCTCCGACTTGACTACCTCCGACTTGACTACCTCCGACTTGACTACCTCGGACTTGACTACCTCGGACTTGACTACCTCGGACTTGACTACCTCGGACTTGACTACCTTAACTGTTGTGCTCTCGCACTAAAAAGCATACAAAATCTAACAAACTTCAACTGCACACAGGTTCAGTAATTATTAGTACTGAAGCCAGCAGTACTAAACCTGCCAAATTAATATACAAAGTGAAGGAAACTACCAGCTTTACAGAAAACGATCCCCTCCTCTAAGGCCACCGCCGCCCAAAAAAAAAAAAAAAATTAAAATTGAATTCTAACCTTAAATTAGTTTGCAGGTTAGATGTCTGAATAAATCCATTAATCATTGCTAAATAGTCTGGTTTTGATGACGAGGTAGGACTAGCTGTAGAATTGACCGTAGAATTGTCGTTTTTATGGATTCCGTTTGTGCTGGATTTCACCACTGAAGCTGAAGCAATGAAGTGTCCCACGATGATTCCAATACCAAAACACAACAGAGCAATGAAGAGCACAATCAGCGTCTTCCAGTGGTTCAGACAGAAGCCTTTTAGGCCGTGGGATTTAGACGGTGAATCACGCACGCTCAGGTTGACCGAGTCTATGTCCATTTCTTCGGCAAAGCGGGAGTAGACTACCCCACCGCCTGCCCGGTTATTGCTGTCAATCCCCATGGTGATGAATCAATCTGAGGAGAAACAATTGTCAGATTGTCAGATTTCAACAAAGATGGATCATGTGATATATTCTTGAATTAACAATTTGGGAGTTTACCACAAGCCTTCTCAAGTTATTGAGTGGAGTTAGGGGTGTGCAATTACGGGTAATTTGAGAACCGGGTACCCGATTACCAAAACACACGGATAACTGGGTATACGTTAAAGAAACTCAACCCCAAAATCTTAATCTGTTCATAAAGATGCGCACTATAATACTGCCACATCAGTGAGCTCATACAACAAGATAGGAATGTTGACAGTGAACTTTGCTTTGAGGTATAAACTGCAAAATCACGAGCGTCATCAAATGACATTCAAAACCTTGCTTTCATCGTCTGAATAGTTACTACAGTGTATTGTGGTTTGTAGTTTGTAAAGTTGCCAGCAGGTAATCAATTCCATATTCTGGAATAGATTCCTGACATCAACGGTTGGAGACTCAAGTACCTAGCACCTATGCAAAGCCCTAAAGGTTATTCCACTAAAAGGGACAAAGGAATTCCTTTGTTTCTATTCATTCCTAGTCACTTGTGACTGGACTTGTGAATTGACCTGTGATTTATTGAGTGTGCTAGTTCCATTTGTGGAAGCATTTGTATTTCATTTTGCAATTAATTTCTCGTTTTGGTGTAAAAAATCTAGGTCACAATACTTGTCCAGGAAGTGAATTTACCTTTTGGTGCCCTCAAAGAAATACAGAAATATGTTAATGATTGTTAACCCTAACTCCCTCACCATTGTTATTGAACAATACAATTCCTTCAAAATCCTCCAACTTCCTTTGTTGTGTAGGGAGTTAGGGTTAAGCTTGCACACAATTGAATTACCGGTAAGTTTAACTTATAGGAATTGTATTGTGTATTCAGTGTCCGTGGCAACATAGTCCACGTATGTTGTATTTAATGAAATCACTCAGGCAAGACATAGACCTATCACCATTACATTTGGCAATTGTTATCAACAATGTAGACCTGCGTCACTTTTCTGTTAAAAAAACCCATTACGAACAATTTATCAAGCTGAGTTATGCAAGTAACATGCGATGGGTTTATTTTGTATACTGCCTCTTATAATAAAACTCAGTTAAATACTGTAGATTAATTTTCAAGGGGATACATTTCTAGACTTTCACTGAAATCCTAACTAGTAGTGAGAGAAATTGGAGGTTTTAAAATTCGATTTTCCTTTTTTCTTTTTGACCAAATACCAATTATTTGATTTCACTTACCGGTACATTAAAGTTTGTCCACCCATAGAGCTACCATATTCAACCCCCCTAGACCAATGGCGGATCAGACCACGAAGAGACAAACTGGACCAATTTTGTCCAGATACAAGACTGGACTTGATTGCAACCCTCTCTCAGATGTGTAAAATCTGTAAACCAAATTTTGACTTACTAAGTTTAGTTTTTAAAATAATCAGGTTTTTTTGTCTCTAAGGATGGTTGGACATTTGTTTGCACTGTTTGTTTGCATTTGTAATTGCAACATGAGCCAGAACTAAAACATACTGATCTATTGATAGATCAAGCGCTGGTAATTGCCATGTGCCCAGAAATTCCAGTCATTTCTACCATGTATTGTTCACACTACACAGCCTCCGAGACATATACACCCCCAAAACCTGCAGTTTACCTACGTCATGGAGTTGACATAGAGGTCATGTAAATATCATGTGATATCATGTAGTATGTATTATTGCCAATAGCTTGATCTAGCAAGTCAAGATTGCATGCCAACTATTTTGACCTTCTTGTTGATCGGACAGTCTTGAGAGAAATGGGCCTCAAGATTTTTCAAGTAAAACTTGTGTAATTGAGGTCGAGGTTATATTATGGAAACAGAAAAGGACCCACAGTATGGGAGGGAATTGGAGTAAAATGTTGACAACTGTTATGTGGGTTAATCTTTGTGTCCCCATTACACCCGATGTGTAATAATTTGCCTCGCATTTAGTTTCAAATAAGTTTACATATGGCTTTACAAATAACTCCTAGTTGGAGATGGAGGGTTAAAGAACGCATCCTGAATTTGCACAATTTTATGTGAAATATAACTGGGTCACGATTGTATGCTTGTAACACTGAGCGATGGGAATCACAATAATGTTTCCAAGTTCAGTGTTAGCGGAAATGGGCTAAGATATTTGGCAGTGAACTTTTTATTATCCATTCAGACACAACATGTGGATCAGAATGTTTTTGTTTATACATGTATTGTGAAAGTATATATGTCCCATTGAAAATCAGAGGAAACTTATTATTGTAATAATGTATTTGATCAAGTTGTGAGAAAATATACTATTTGCAAATAATGAAATAAATTGATAATCGAATTTCAAGAATCTTAGCATTTCTCCGCCATCGTATACACATGAAGAAGCTACTCTTGTATTTTTCTTCAGAATACTAAACTTTGGCAAAAACAAAACTCACTAAACTTAAGGATGCAATTATGTACATGTACATGTTGGTAAAGTAAATGAACACTGTAATAGACTTATCCTGTCTATAAGACTTAGACATACATGGAGGTTGTGACGTCATGGCACGCAAGTCTTGGTCACAGGAAATGAGCAGGTTTATCCATCCCGGATTTCCTGACACGACCGTAGTACTCGGATGACCAAGGACTTGTCAAGACAGTTTTACAGACAATTACAACAAATGTATCAATTCTTTTCTAAAATCTTCTTTCAAGCATGATGATGCTCGCTTTTTTTTGCAAGAAGAATTATCACAAAGAATATTTTCACAGAAATTTGCACTGTCTTTCTCACTTGCTCTTGAAGTCTATGTATAATCATGGAGGAATAAGAAGGTTTCCTCCATGGTATAATCACACATACAGTATGTTTTTTTTCAATTTAAAGGGGAGGTAGAAATAGGTGACAATTTGTTTGTTTAACCAGTTCGCGCCGGATGACGTATATAAACGCAAAGTTTTCCCCAAATTCAAAACGGATGACGCATAAACACGCCAAGTTCAAGTTCGGAAATGTCTGTCAGCAGCGAGCAAGGCCGGAAATGCGTGGGTGTGCTTCCCGGTACTATTGGCCTGAACCCGCTTCGGATCGAGTTTCGTTAAAAATAATCCTGCCCCTCGGCTCGGTGATGTTAAAATAATCCCGGCGCAAACTGGTTAATGGCAAATGGTCCCCCCCCCCCCCTTCCCTTGGCTATATGACACTGCATCAAATTAAAGTGTTCAATTAAAGGGCACAGTTGTCAAATGGATAGGTACTGCATGGGTACATGTATTTATTTATGAGTGACTGCCTGATGACTAGTATTAGTCACGGCCTGCAGCAAAACATGAAAATTTGCACTGGTTGTTGTATATTATGAATTTATGATTTTTTTATTTTTTTTCTAATTTTTCTCAAAGACGCAATACAATAATTAGGGGTATACAATTGGACAGTGTAATTTCTAGGAATGGTATTCAAGTGCAGAAATGACTCCAAAAATGGTATAAAACCAAACGTTACAACAAAGAAGCAATAGTCTACTTATGTGCACATCGTTCCAATAATCATTTATTGAAATACCCGTAACTTTTTTTAATACATATACTGAAGTTTCAATTAGCACTTTGTGGTCCAACACTTGAATCATGGGTCAACAAGAAAGTGCACTGGTGAAGTTGCTGGTTGGTTTGATAAATGGACAGAAATGTCATGGCCTTTGTACTGTATTTGTGCAGTTTTGGCATGGGCTTTTTATTTCTGAATATAAAGCAGGCACAAAGCTTAGTGTCCGAGCACTGCGTGTCATGGACAAAGCATTCAAATGTTTTTTCCAATGGGAATTCTTTCCAAATGAAACATTGATACTAATATCGCCCGATTCGGTGCAGTAGTTTTCATTCTAGTGGCCATTTTTTTTAACAAAGGGGTGTTAGGGGTCAGCTCGATAGGTGATCAACGGAGGGACGAAAGCAATGAAAAGACCTGTACAATTGACCACCGACTTGGTTGCAGAAAAACGTCCCTGGAATGAAAACTACTGGACTGAATCAGGTGATCTTTGTATCATTTTGCACCTAGACAGATTCCCCATTCATCCAAACTTGGCTTTCTGTTCAGAGGGTAATGAAAATAGGTCGTTTCTAGGTTTTTGTATTTTTTCTTGGAGCAATTATAGAATGCATGGCCCACTGACAACTCTCGGTTTTATTTACCCCACGACATAGAATGGAATGACCCTAGTCCTGACTCTGTATGCCCCATATAGAATACAGGGCCACTCCATTCTATGTCATAGGGTAAATTAAACCAAGAGTTGTCAGTAGGCCCTGAATGGGCCCTGCATTCTTTTTTTAAACCCCAAAACATTGTGCCATATCTAATTGAAATTCACATACAAATACTAAACAATAAAACCATCAATTAATGTTCTTTGAAAATGTTTAGCAGTAGCAGTTATAATAGGGATATAAGGCACTCTCCCATAAACAAGTAGTCTCACCCCTCCAATATGTAGCCCCGCCCTTCCCTTTTCCCATCTATAAATAGACTGTTTCCTTCTGAACATTATCAAACAGATAATTAAAAAGCACCCCAAAAAAAGGAGAATGCTTGTAGTCGAACAACATGCTGACATAAATGCAATATTAGGTACCCTGCTGTGGAGACCGGGACACAATGGGTACGTATAGCCATTCAAGTTACAAAATGTGACCTATAGCCAATAAAATACTTTTAGTTTGAGACTTAATATTACTTCCCATGTCAACATAGGAGTGTGTAACTCTCACAATTTGTTTACTTTTCGGAACAAATTCTTTTCTGTTTTCTTTGATATCAACGGTAAACATCCCCACTGAACTCTTTTTGAACCACACTCTAGCTTTATCATGTCTGTGCATGGTCTGGGTAAACACGGAACTACCCATGAATGTAATCTCTACAGTTATAATCTGTATGTGTCTACATCTGGTCAAATATGCAGAACTGGGTTCTAAGCTTAATCTTTGTGAATGGAAATTTTAGATAATACAAAAATTACAAGCAAATTGTAATCTAGCAATAAAGGGGTTGCATTGACGTCACGCGCGCTACGCGTACGCGCTAATCGCACGTACAACCGGGCGGAGCGGTGAGGTCAAACAAAGTGTGTTTGACCTCACCGCTCCGCCCGGTTGTACGTGCGATTAGCGCGTACGCGTAACGCGTGTGACATCATATGCATTAACTTTATTGCAAGTAAAATAACAGATTACAGTAAGATCATGGAGCTGGTATTGGTAAGAATATGCATCCTTATTTTTTAATTTAAATAATTTTAATATTCCATTTTTTAATATTAATAATTTTAATAATATTCTTAAGCAATATTCAATACATGTAATTTGTGATTCTGTGAAGGGTCCTGAAGTGCCATCGGCAGGATACTGTATTCGAGTCCGAGCAGAAATATAAACAAATACAGTCCTATTTTAATAAAACACCTCGACGTAAAATATGTCTGCGTTTTTACAAGCCTACCTTTGTATAGTTGAGTAAATCGTATAGGAATTCCTCCATGAGTAAATAGAGTATGTACGCAGGCGTCCCAATTGTTTACTCCGATCCCGGAAGATGCTGCATGTTTTTTCAAATGCCACCCAATTTTGTTTTATTCATTCGTAAACAACGATAAAACAAGGTCGACTGTGCCCATGTACTGCATCTAGCCTATTTCTGGATTTTCACAGCATTTTTACGGCATTTCAAATGGGTTACCTATCATCAGCAAATCATCATTTGCCAACTGTCGATTGTCGCCAACATCATGCGATTTTACCGTTATCCAATGAGAAAACACTCTGACTCTACCCCGCCGGCCCACCACCACGCCACCGCTGAGCTGTACGTACCGGAGCGGCCGGCTATTTAAGCAAAGTAGCCATCACAATTTCAACCTGAATCTTCCCCAATTTAACACACAAATTTCCCCTCCTCAAGTTAATTACGAAACGAAGGAGTATACATACCACATACACGACAGCTCGGTGTTAAAAAATGTGGGTAAATTTCGGAGAAAAAAGATGTACATTTGAAGCAGACATCTCGGGCAATTATTTTTTAGCATTCTCCAAACTACAGTAGTAAGAGTACGTGTCGTGTATATTTGTACACAAACACGTCACACGTACACGCACGAGGTCGAGGCATTTTGATTTTTTTCAATGAATATTGGCCGCGTCCGAAAGCTTGTTGTCTATGGCTATTATGTTCGCCTATTACAACTACACGTGAGCAAGCTGACAATAGACGTAGCCGTAGCTCTGGAAACAGCACGTACGGGCACGGCCTGAAAATTAAATATTCATGAAATGACGTAAATATCACGCGATTCACCGGCACGGTCTCTCGTCATAATATTAGGCAGCAGAGTAAATTATGACATGATCAAAATGTTTGAAAGGTTTTGTCATAAACTATCATCGATTTCTTAGAATTTCAATAGCGCGATAAATGTTATGAGTGTCGGGAATAATTTAACACTATAGGCCCAGATGCTCCAACCGCTTTTAATTTTTTTGATTAAGGCGATAATAATAATAATATGGATTTATAATGCGCACTTCTCCAGAAAACCGATCAAGGCGCCTACACAAAAAGAAAACATGATCATTATCCGAAACTGCAAAAATGTTTGAGCTAAATATTTTAATCTGTATTCAAAATTGAATTCGTACACATTTTTTTCAGGGATATTTCTAGAAATGTAAATCCAAATAATATCATGCACATAAATTGTAAGATGAAATTAATATGTATAATCCTTAGAAATTGCAATGAAGCAATAGAGTAAATGTAATAAGTAATTATTCACGATATTACTCACCCGATCTGTTTTCTCGTACACAATTATGGAAGGAAGATTATAATTAATTTGTTTGCCTGTCGAACCGCCATTAGCATTTGAGACTCGTGTACAAAATCACGTAGCAAAGATGAAAGATAGGACAGTAAGGTGTTGTCCTTCATATGGACACAGTAAATCGAACAAGAACTAAATAGGACAATTGTTTTTCACTGAGTTACAAAATACGCACTCGGTAAACATAATTTATGATAATTTATGATACATGTAACATAATTTAATTTAACTTAATAACATAAACCTGCCCGTCCATTGTAGTTAATTTACCAACTTAGGATTATAAATACTGCAATATTTGTAATAACCACGTAGAAACGCCTTCTCATGGTTTTGTGGGTTGAAAATGGGCGCTGTCTTTGCCTCGACCAATAAAAAATGCCGCACGAACACGCCTTCGGTGGGTTTTGACTGGGCGTTTTTTGCGAAGGACCAATCAAAATCGTTTGTTGAAAACCCTGTTGTTTATTATGGTCGTTTCTTAAACCTCAGCTTAGTTCTATTTCTGGCTTCATCATGGTTGTCAAACTGCTTGAATAAAGCCTGAATGGATACGAAGCTAGAGTTTGGAAAACGGTATATTTAGACGAGATCCAACAATTGGTGGCGCTATTTTATTTTAACGGAGCGCAAAATGTGAAAATGGCGGACTACGGGCACGATTCTGGTGGAAGAGTGAAGGTTTGAAGAGTTACATTAACAATTGATATGACGTATTTATGCTCATTTTGTTTCTCGGGATGTTCGTTGAAAGAAGTCTTACATTTAGGTGACAGAAATGTTTTCATTTCTGTGGTATTTGACAAATAAACGTAGGTTAACAATAACATTAACAAATAAACAATGAATCACCACTGTACGTCGATCTTCTTTTTTTTCCTTTACTAAAATTCAGTTCATGACTAGTATTAGTATGATTTTCATTTTATTCAGTCAGAAAGAATATTTTTTTCAGAATGTAGACACTCTTTTTTATCAGCTTTTTGTGAACGATTGTTGTTTACTGCTTTATATTTAAATTATTCATTATAAGTTAATTAAACGTCGATGTGATGGAGCTGGCCGCCGGAGCCTGAAGGTGTGTGAATAAAGTTTAAAATGTTAGGGGGCGCTGTTAACAAGTGACAGCTTTATCAAATCTGCCGATGTCGGTCATAAAAGTTCTTTATGGGGATTCTAATTTCAAGATCTCTGCGAGTACGACCCATTGAACCTTGAAGACCAATGATAATTTGCTATTTAAGACAAAATATTTATAAAATAGGAAATGTTTCTCAGTCCCACTCCCAGATTCATGTCTTTAGAAAAAAATTTCCCTGAGTGAGATTGACCTTCATTGCGATGTGATATGAAGAAAAAAGCATTGTCAGTTTACAACATTCGTTCCAACAAATTTAGGAATTTGAAACTTGTTTTTTACAGGGCATAAATCTTGTCAAGCCTATTGTGTACGGAAACATCTCGCGTTACTTTGGCAAGAAACGAGAGGAGGATGGACACACCCACCAGTGGACAATCTACGTCAAACCGCATCGAAACGAGGTGAACGATTCCCTTAAAAACTTGCATACATTCACAAAATGATATTGGAATTCAGTTGTAGAATATTGTGCTGTATGATTTGTAACCAATAAGGTTGTTTCACGTTCCAGTTGCGCATGCTCAGTAGAGCGCCCTCTGTAGGCCTACTACATGTAGGAGAGGGGAACACCCATATAAACACGCTATCAGCCGCGGAACGTGAAACAACCTTATGTAAAAATATTGTGCAATATCTGTACCTTTTCTCATCCAAGAATAATATTGCAACTCAGTGACAAGGCTGAACATGTGTTTGTGCTTTCCATCGCCGAGACCCTTGCTTTTTGAGACAACACTTTGGTTGTATTTATTTTGTTGCATTTTACATATATTCTATTTTTATTAATTTCTGAATGTTTGACTATTTCTGTTCTATCCACCCACAGGATATGTCCACCTACGTCAAGAAGATTCAATTCAAACTCCATGAAAGCTACGTCAATCCCCTGAGAGGTCCAGTGAACTTTCACTAATTATTCGTAGACTGTCTATTGTCAAGAGGGCCAATAAAATGCTGTCAATATTTTCGGAAATCATTCATTTTGTACTCTACTGCTCGCATAGTTAGATTTCTCCAGAGAAAGAATGTAGTATATCCCGACGCCAAGAAATTGGAAATGTTTCTCAGCCCAGATTCATATTTTTAAAACAGTTTTGCACTGATTGACCTTCATTGAGATGATATAAAAGCAGCTTCAGGTTAAAACATTGTTTCCTTCTTTAGCTCCCATACAGTTAGTAACCATCTCATTGGATCTTAACAAGCAGGGGCCAATTTCACGGAGCTGCTAAGCACAAAAATTTGCTTAGCACAAAAAAGTCTTGCTTATTAAAAACAAGTTATCAGCCAAAATGTTACGTGTTTTTCATGCTAAGCAAAAAAACAGCTGATTATCAATCAAAAACAATAAAGATCACTTGAAAATTTGGTCTGTAATCTTGTTTTTACCAAGGACAAATTGTCATGCTAAGCAAATTTGTGTGCTTAGCAGCTCCGTGAAATTGGCCCCAGGTTTAAACTTGTACACTATATTCTCTCTAACTTTGTTTGTTTGGTTGAACCAGTGGTCAGCAAGCCACCCTACGAGATACAAGAAACAGGCTGGGGAGAATTTGAGATTATCATCAAGATCTTCTTTGTGGATCCCAATGAAAGACCAGTAAGTAACTCATAGAATCTCTTTAGCATTATTATTTGGCTGTGGCTATATCATTAACATAATGTATGGGAAGCGGCTTCAGCCCATTCTATAGGCACATGTATAATATTGCTGGCCATAGCTATAGCCAAGACATGTGGGCATGAAATGGTCAGCCAAAATTATTGGATTGATGATAACCAACTGATATTAACTAAAGGGATTTTATTCTTTTTTTGTTATTATTTATTTCATTAATGATTTTGTTTACATGTTTGCAGGTCACATTGTATCATTTTCTCAAGCTCTTCCAAACGGACACCAATCTCTTTCTGGGCAAAAAGACATTAGTGTCAGAACACTACGATGAAATGGTAAGATTCTGCAAGATGTGGTCGACTGTAGTAAAGAGGATTGCAATTGTGGTTAAGTATATTGCTCAAGGACACACAAGAAATCACTTTATCCCTAAAAGTCATGAATCCTTCGGTTGTCACATAATTATGCACACCCTTTAGGGAGTTAGGGTTAACCTTATTCTCGCGGTCGGCATGACGTCACGAAGGGGCGAGCCGTCCATAACAACATGCGTTAGACCTCAAACTTTCCCCTTTGCGCTAAGTGCATAAACAATGGGAAGATAAACGAGGTTCCCGGATGTCCGACCGCGAGAATTAAAGGTAGGATTTGCAGATATCAAATTATTAAGAAATATCTTACTTATCCTTATCTTATCTTATCTTATTTGAAAGTAAATAATGATTGTAGGCATCTAGCAAAATGATTGCACAATCATTCAAAAAAATATAATTTTATAAAACAAACTTTGCGATCGCCGTTAAAAAATTAAAAACACCAAAAATTGAATGTTGAACTTCGTCCTCTCCACCCCTCCTTTCCTAGATTTTCCAGGACCCTACAGCCATGATGCAACAGCTCCTCTGCAGCTCCAGAGTCCTGACGCTAGGAGCTCACAAACATGAAACAGACTGTAAGTCCAGCAAGGATGGCAAATATCTTTTGAAAAGTTGGGATCCCGAGAAGAGTTTGTTGAACTGATACGAGCATCAATGTGGCAAATGCTCCCCAATAAGTTAAGAAATTAAATGTTATGACGACAAAATCACCTTTGTTCCTGTCAAGTTTATTTGTACGGGAAAAGTCTTCTTTTCTATTTACCCTCCTTTCTTTGTTACTCTCCTTTCTTATTTACCCTCTTTTCCTTCTTACCCTTTTTTTCTATTTACCCTCTTTTCTTATTTACCCTCTTTTCTTATTTACCCTCTTTTCTTATTTACCCTCTTTTCTTATTTACCCTCCTTTCTTATTTACCCTCCTTTCTTATTTACCCTCTTTTCCTATTTACCCCCTCTTCCTATTTACCCTCTTTTCTATTTATCCTCCTTTCTTATTTACCCTCCTTTTTTTGCTGTTTGACACTCAGTCAACGAACTGGAAGAGAAGACGGTCGCTGCACTCCAGTCGGCCAGGAAGAAGATCCGATTCGAGATCACAGAGCTGAACGAACGGCTAAAGCAGAGTAAAGACACCATCACCCACTTCAAGGAAGAGATCCGGAAATTGGAAGAACAGGAGAGGAGGAAGGAACGGGAGAAGGTCAAAGAGAAGGTCACATGACGAGGGATCACATGATCACTGGGTCACCTGATCACTGGGTCACCTGATCACTGGGTCACATGATCACTGAGTCACATGATGAGCTGTAATTTGCAACTTGCCATTTTGACTTAAAATGTTAAGCATGCTTATTGTCCATGAAGGTCTCTGCTTAGCTGACATGGAATTTGTGTGGCACAGAGACAATGAGTAGAAGTGTGCATGGGCTCTTGGAAGCGGTAAAAGAGTGCCCCCGCTTGCTCACGCACGGCCCCCTTACAGTGGCTCAACTATGGAAGGGAACGTGCCCTCCATTTGAAATTGAACACAAACAATATATCTGTTGCCATTCAATGCCTCTTGAAAAATTGGGGCACTCTCTGATAACACTCCCCCTCCCCCCATCCCCTACAAATTCAACCCTAGTTACATCGCTGAGCCCATAGCACTTTACACCAAAGGTCCAAGAAACGCTTTGCATCAGTGAATTCACAAAGTTGTTTGAAATGTTCCCGCTTATTCATTCTGTCATTTGGCATCTTTGTTTAACACTGAGTACTCTGTTCGTCTCAATAAATTGTAAAACAATGAATAGATAAATCTGATTGCAATCTCTAACGTATTGAAATACATGCATGTGCCAATTTAAGTTGAGAGTTTGATGAGGAATTAAAAGGCTGATATTTGAAACAATATTCTGAGGAACCTTTTTTCCTAACAAGAAAGGATGTGTCCGTGCGGTTGTAATTTTAGCGCACTGTAACTTTGCCAGAATTGAAATATTTGTTTGGAGGTGGTTTTTTTCCAATTTGTCTTCAGCATTGAAGTAACGGATCTCGACTCGCTCTGCAAAAAAGTGTCTGATGTTTTAAAATATATTTTTGAGTATTTTGAGAAAGAGCAGAAAATAAGCTTTTATTTGATATTATGTCACAACTCGCGGGTCCTATCCCACGGAAAAATAACTAAACTTATGTCGTGTTGAATCCGTGTGCCCGGTTTAGTTATTTCTCAGTCCTAAAACTGCTGGCACAATTCGAGATATCTTGGTATCATATTTCTTCTATCATTATCCTCCATCCATTGGTATAAATGGTTTTGGCCTTAGGGTTTGTGGCAATATGCTTGCCCGTTTTGTTGGTGGGCCACCCATAAAGGCAGGGTAACTCTAGTATTCACTGCTCCCTGGGACCTGACTAGAGTCTTATGTAATTGGAAGTTTGTTTGCGCAGGATAGCATCACCTGGATCTCAGTCAACGTCACACTCAGTCAGTCAGTCATTCAGTCAGTCAGTGAGAAGGGGTAAACAAAATAAGGACACTAGATTAGCCAAAATCAAACAGCAACATGTCGTTTTTTTTCCTCTGTGCCATGCACAAATTTATTAGATTTTTAAAAGCTAGTTAGCTCACCCAAAACAAAATTACAAAATGAAAAATGGTAGCGTGGAGCTCTTAAAAAAAACCAAGAAATTTGCTTGATTCTTAAAACTATTCCAGTCAACTATTCTTAGCGGTGAGGTTTATACGATTCTAGCATCGGCTTAAGTAAGTTTAACATGTATTCTTAGCGGTGATGTTTATACGATTCTAGCATCGGCTTAAGTAAGTTAACATTCCTAGTGGTCGGGTTTATACGGTTCTAGCCTTGGCTTCAGTAAGTTTAACATGTATTCTTAGTGGTGATGTTTGCACGGTTCTAGCATCGGCTTAAGTAAGTTTAACATGTATTCTTAGCGGTGATGTTTATGCGGTTCTAGCCGCGGCGTAAGTAAGTTTAACATATAATCTTAGCGGTGATGTTTATACGATTCTAGCATCGGCTTAAGTAAGTTAACATTCCTAGTGGTTGGGTTTATACGGTTCTAGCCTTGGCTTCAGTAAGTTTAACATCTATTCTTAGCGGTGATGTTTGCACGGTTCTAGCATCGGCTTAAGTAAGTTTAACATGTATTCTTAGCGGTGATGTTTATGCGGTTCTAGCCGCGGCGTAAGTAAGTTTAACATCTAATCTTAGCGGTGAGGTTTATACGATTCTAGCATCGGCTTAAGTAAGTTAACTTTCCTAGTGGTTGGGTTTATACGATTCTAGCCTTGGCTTCAGTGAGTTTAACATCTATTCTTAGCGGTGATGTTTATACGATTCTAGCATTCTTAGTAGTTAGGTTTATACGATTCTAGCCTTGGCTTCTGTAAGTTTAACATCTATTCTTAGTGGTGATGTTTATACGGTTCTTGCCTTTGCTTTAGTAAGTTTAACATCTATTCTTAGCGGTGATGTTTATACGGTTCTAGCATCGGCTTAAGTAAGTTTAACATGTATTCTTAGCGGTGATGTTTATGCGGTTCTAGCCGCGGCGTAAGTAAGTTTAACATCTAATCTTAGCGGTGAGGTTTATACGATTCTAGCATCGGCTTAAGTAAGTTAACATTCCTAGTGGCCGGTTTACACGGTTCTAGCCTTGGCTTCTGTAAGTTTAACATCTATTCTTAGCGGTGATGTTTATACGGTTCTAGCATCGGCTTAAGTAAGTTTAACATGTATTCTTAGTAGTTAGGTTTATACGGTTCTAGCATCGGCTTAAGTAAGTTTAACATCTATTCTTAGTAGTTAGGTTTATACGGTTCTAGCCTTGACTTAAGTAAGTTTAACATCTATTCTTAGTAGTTAGGTTTATACGGTTCTAGCCTTGACTTTATAAATTTAACATCTATTCTTAGTAGTTAGGTTTATACGGTTCTAGCCTTGACTTAAGTAAGTTTAACATATATTCTTAGTAGTTAGGTTTATACGGTTCTAGCCTTGGCTTTAGTAAGTTTAACATCTATTCTTAGAGGTGATGTTTATACGGTTCTAGCCTCGGCTTCAGTAAGTTTAACATTTTGACTTCTGTGATATTTGGAACTAGGATAACATGTTATTTTCTACATTTGGTCCGACTCAAAATCCATAGCGCAACCTATAGGATTTGAGTGTAGCATAATGACGTGCGAGACTTGCGTGTGAGTCTAGCCGCCAGGCCTACCAACGACGATGTATCTGGTCGGTCGTGCCAGATAGGAGTTATTAAACAAGACAGAGTTGATTGTTTCGCGATAATGACCGGCCCGTCTCGTCAATGAATGGATGCTTTTGTAATCCGTGCTTATAAATTAAAGAGAAGCATCGAAATTATGAGTGTACAAACTACAATGTATCTCTGGGGTAAAACCATGCCCGCGCCACCAAACCATCCCCCAAGTCGAGCTAATGGATTTGGGCCGCCACCGCCGCCGCCACCAAAGCCGCCGCCGCCACCACCACCGTGACCACCGCCTCCGCCGCCGCCGCCACCACCACGTGGTGGTCCTCGTATGGGAAAGTCATTGTCAAAGTCAGTGTCCAGGTCTCCAAATCGAGGCGTGTCGCCGAAGCCACCGCCACCGCCGCCGGCACCACCACCACCACCGCCACCAGGTGGTGGGTACTGCTCCTCCGGGTATCCGCCGCCGCCACCGCCACCACCGCCACCAGGTTGTGGGTACTGCTCCTCCGGGTATCCGCCTCCGCCTCCGCCTCCGCCTCCGCCTCGTGGAGGAGGTTCCGCCGGGTATACCGGGTACTGCTCCTCCGGGTATCCGCCTCCGCCTCCGCCTCCGCCTCCACCTTGTGGAGGAGGTTCCGCCGGGTATACCGGATACTGCTCATCTGCACAGAACAAAATAGGCCCAAGTCAGATTGGCGTAACGGTTCTTAACTCACCTTTCACCGCTGTGATCTGGGTTTGAATCCCGCCTGGGATAATATGTGGATTAGGTTTTTAGTCCCTGCTTGATTCCGTTTCTTTCCGTTCCTTTCTGGTTTCATTTCCAGAAAGAAATAAGAAATAAATGTAGGGCCTACATGTAACTGACACTCCAATACACTTTAACATAAAAATGCCTTTGTTTAATCCTCCAATGTAGGTACACTGGTTAAGCAACCTGGTCGAAGCTTGAGCCCTACCGTATGACGGTTGTCCGCCTCCGCCTCCGCCGCCTCCCCCTCCTCCCCACCCTCCACCTCCCCCGCCGCCTCCTCCGCCACCTCCTCCGCCACCTCCTCCGCCACCTCCTCCGCCCCCTCCAGCGCATGCCGCGGCTCCGCATGTTTTGTCTATGTCCATCGTCTTCTTGCCTGGGCAGTTCCCGCCCCCACACGATCGAAAGCGAATCCGCGAACCTCCTCCACATGTTTGATCGCACGGGTCCCAATCTTCCCAATTTTCCCAGTCGGCTGAAACGCCGACCAGGGACTTGCTTGGAACGACGGAATCTGGTGACAAAGATGGCAAATGTTCTTTTAAGGTGATAATTATATCAAGAGATTATCTGACCTTAATAACCCACAAAGTAAAACTGTCATGAAGCGACTGAAACCATTTTGAATTGTCTTACCTTGCAAAACGACAGCAAGCAGCACGTACAAGACAGAATACCACAATAACTGTAGTCCTAACGATACACCACTTCTTTGGTAGATCATTTCTTAAAGCGTTTCTTCTAAAAGTGTAGACCTAGATCTTGATTTATAAGAACATTAAACAAACCTAATTCAAGAGTTCATTTTTGATAAACAAATCACCAAACGCAAGAAGTGAACAACACTACATGCTAAATCCGTACGCTTAAGCGTTCTCTATAAAGCAACGCGCGCGTTGTAAAATAAGTCGCGCGCCCAACCGTAACGCGCAAAATATAGAATAAAATATATATGCTAACTCGTCGACGGGTACTGCGTATTTGAGTTGCGCGTTCGTACAGTTTGCCATTGGTTTAGTGTGGGCTACTGCTATCGAGTATCATACACAAATGCACGTCATACAATCCTGAATTAACCCGTCTATACCTTTTCGGTAAAAAACGACTCAAAATGTTTCAAACATGAATCTCTACTGGATTAAGACGGATAAGGCATACAGGCTAATGTTAATAGCGATTCTGCTGCTCGTCTTAACGGCTACCGATGAACAAGGTAAATGAAGAGACTATAATGTTTGTCCGGTTTCTCTGCTTTTATTAATTGTCATTTCCGCGCAGAAACGTTGTTCGTTGTATAGGCCTATGCCTAGCCCAGGATGAACGACGTCTTCACTTGCGGGAGTCCAACCTGGGCTAGCCTAAGCCTAGAGGTAGGCTTTAGCGTGTTTATGGCAATGCCTGACCCAAGTTGCACGACGTCTTCATTGCATTACGGAGGAGTCCAACCTGGGCTAGGGGTAGGCTGGTCGTAATGCAAAAAAACGTCGTTCAACTGGGCAAAGCCCCGTTTTAGTAGTACCGTATAGGCACATGTACATGTACGTTCATTTACGCTCTGTATTGTAGGCATGATCATATAGTTAGGCCCGATAACTTTCCGATTTTATATGACGAATATCAAAGGGGTGATACTTTTAAAAATTGCGGTGTTGTTCGATTCCCTCAAAATAAATTCGTAATTGGATGTAGATTTGAGAAAAGTTCTTGTCACTGAACGTTTTAATGTTTTAAATGTACATTTCGTAAAAATGTTAGCTCTTTTTAGCTTTTCCAAAGGAGCTTGTCTCCAAACTATTGGCAATTATTCGACCACACTGAACATTGGTATTATTATTTTGTATTGTTTACTTTTGATTAATCATGCCAGTGATAACGTCAATAAGTTCTTGCATTTGATTGGTGAGACAGCATTTGTGTTTTATCATTATGCATAAACCATGATCTGACGATTGACACAATTTATATCATTGCAGATTTACCGCACAATGACCAAGGTTCAAGGCGCTCAGATAGTAACCCCAACATGGCAGCTGTCGGTCCAGGTAAATCTCATTTTCCATATTTATCTCAAACAATTTATTTTCTTCAGTTTTTTTGCCCCTAAAAAATTGAAAATGTTAGTCAACCATCCTACATTAAAACGAAGTCGCTTATTTCTTTAATATCATACAGATGCATCGTATGACGCATATAATCCGGATATGCAACCTGCTGCACACAAAAAAACATGGAAACTTTCAGTCAAGTGCTTTCAAAAGCACAAACCACTTACTGTAGAACGGCAGGAGAAATTGGTTTCCATGCAACCCCCCCCCCAAAAAAAAACCCAAAACAACAACAACAACAACAAACAAACAAACAAACAAAACAAAACACCAAACATTGCGAGATGGTTTCTAGCATTCCTAGGGCATCTAATTAAAGAATGCTGATGTTGCCAGCGAAAACAAATGCCCTACGATGTCCTAATTTGCATATTTTCAAATTATGTGTCCTAATTATGTTAGTACCTAAATACGCCTATTTTGTAATCTTGGTGTCCAAATTAGTTCGGGGGTGCTGAATCGATTCAGACGCCATACAAATGCATCATTTTCATTTGTCCACCAGTATTATTGTACCTATGATGATATTATTCGCAGATACACCGTGTACATTATTACAATCCTTCGATAATTTGTCTTGCATGCCGAACCCCGTCGGTGCATAGGTCTACATTTCGAGTGAGATTGCCGTGAAACAATTCTTTTAATAGCCAACTATAATCGGCTGCGTCATTTTATTTCTCTTTTCATCGTTTCTTTTTACGGCGCAGCGTCTGATGCCAACGAACCTCACCCCATCGGGAGAAATGCCCCCCGCCCCGGCGGGAGAAATGCCCCCCGCCCCGGCCCGAGCGGTAGAACTGTTCCCCGCGCAGGATCGGGAAGTCCCGGTGGAAGCAATCAAGGTAAAACGACAGGAATTGGAGAACAAACTCTTCTCGAGGTATAGGGATATTCTAGTCATTTTTTACTCACAAAACCAACCCCCACAATGTTTCGGAACCACATTCGTTGCGGCTGAGTGTGCCGGATGAGACTGGATGGAATAGACACATTTCACGCAACTATTGGTCACCACGTCTCGTAACAAAACTTGCTTTATTAATAAGGATAGCAAAACATTCCTATACATGTACTAAGATTTCGTAATACAACCCCCAAAAGGCGAAATCATGACATCCAACTTTTAGTAACTTACTCGAGTTGTACAATTTCTCAGGTGGCACAACGATTCAGGAGGTGGTGGTCATGGCCGGTCTGACTGTGGTGTTGAATTGTTACGCTGATTGGTACATCCAACAGAATCCCACGGCGTCTGTGGTATGGTACCGCAACGAACAACCCGTGGACGTCAGCGAAGAAAAAACGCCAGTCGAAAGTAAGAACAAGCATTCATTTGTGTCTCTGAAACACTGTGCAAACTCCAACTTTAACCCAGTTTAACCCAGTTTAAAAGAGTACCCCTTTAGCTAGGCGTATGGTATGATACAATTTAACTCATCAGAAAAAAATATGTAGGCCCCGCATGCTAGACTTACTCACACACGTATTGGGCTTTTGGTTTCGTATTTGGCGCGCAAATCCTTGTTTAGTTTTCTTTTTAGCATGTCAACATGTCCTTCCGTTTGGGTGTTTGCCTGTTTGTTGGGTATAGTATGTTAGTTTGGGGGTTTTGGGTTGTTGTTTTTTTAAGCATTTTAACTGGATACCACACACGGAAATCTATTAATTATCCATTAAAAAACTAAAGGGCGGCGTTGTTCGAACTGTGCACACCAGATCGTTCAATTTTTGTTGATCCGCAGCTTCCAAGATTCGGTCAGGCTTTTTTCCAGTCAGTACGCGGCAGCTGATCAACATGGCGGACCTACAGCTGGCATTCGTAAGGGCGGAGGACCAGGGTATCTACGCATGCGCCTTCGATAACGGCGGTCAAAAGGTCTACAACACTGTCATCCTCCTAAAAGGTAAAGGTCATTGCAATCTTAATTCACGAGATAAACAATTGCTTGTCAAATTGAAATTGAGGAAAATGGCGGGAAAAGAACTGAACATTCTGAGTTTGAATTTCTTTGACTCTGTCGTAGATTTAGTAACTCGGTTGACATCACAAACTCAAACATTTTAATTTTAAGAGTAAATGTTATTACTGTTTTTGTTTTGACAGTGAACCCAATCCTCGAGCACATTTTGGACGAAGGTGAGCAGCTAATTTGACTCGCTTCAAACAAGACAATTTAGGTCATTGACTTGTACACACTTATCACAATAGTCTTTCGAAGATCTTTCTTAGTGTGCAAGACCCACAATCCTGCTTCTTGCTTATCTTTGTACATTTACCAAAAACCTGAAAAGTTTTTGCAGAAAAATCATCATTTGTGTTTGAATTTTTTTTCAATCCAGATAAGATTCAGCTGATACAAATATTCTGGCCAATTTCTCTGCCAATTCTGCTGCTGGCCGCTGCCATGTGCTCCGTAAGAGGCGAAATCAAACGGTGAGTTTCCTCTTGAAGACGGCGGGAGTACACCCTACAAGCTAGTAAAAGTCTCAAGTCAAGTCACTAGATATTCAACAATTTCAAATGAACAGTTAACAAAAGCATGCTTTCGTCATGTAGTTAAATCTGTTACTTGTGACTTCCTTTATGAAAGAACTGTGACTAGACAGGACTTGTGAAAAGACTTGCTGGGACTCGAGTACAACTCAGGAATTATCAGAGTGTCATGGCCGGGCCGTTAAGAACCCGGTTTTCTGTTCCACAGAGCGTGAGTTCGAGTCCCGGTGTCAAGACGTGTGTCCTTAAGCAAGGCAATTACTGAAACCTATTGCTTCGTCCTTCGGATGGGACGTAAAGCTGTAGGTCCCGTGTGTTGTGTAATGCACGTAAAATAACCCAGTATATAGTAACACTCATCGCATAGGAGGGGTTTTGCCCCGGTGTTCCTGGCAGCGCCTCGGAATAGGAACAAATGCAGATTGGATTGGATTGGAGTGGAATTATCTCGACGGACTACGTCACTTTTACGGTCCATTGAAATACTTTCACTGTTAGTAAATCTGGTCCACACTGTAGTAATAGTATCAGGATAAGAGGTTCATAAACGCCCTTGAACGCTTGGTTTAACTTTAACTGTACAATTTCTCTGCTGGTAAAGATATAGGAGGAAAGGCATGACACCTGAGATGAGGACTGATATCATGCAGAGGAAGCTGGAAGGCGAACGCAAGAAGGAAGATGATAAACTGGATGCCAAGTTCCAAAAGAAAGAGAAGAAGGCGGATAAGAAGCTGCAGAAGAAACAGAAGAAATGGGATAAATCAGCCAAGACATCAGCCGCACCTCGGCCAGCCCCTGATCCTGGGAGTAGCGCCCCACCCCCTGGGAGTAGCGCCCCACCCCCACCCTCTGAGTCCGCAGCACCACCCCCTCCCCAAGGCTCTGGGGCCCTACCTTCAGCGCCCTCCGGCCCCCCTGCCACACAGTTTGAAATGATACCAACCCCCATGGCACTGATGATGAATCTAGGACCTCCTACCATTGGTGCACAACCCCAAGGTCCCCCACCCGGGCCAGGTGGACCCCAAACCCCTGGGCCAAGTGGATCCCAAACCCCTGGGCCAAGTGGATCCCGACCCCCTGGGCCAAGTGGACCTCCGACCCCTGGGCCAAGTGGACCCCCACCCCCAAAATCAAAGGGTGGACGTCCACCTCGCCCTCCCAAACCCCCACCTCGCCCGTAAAAACAAGATCTCTTCGATCCTCCTAGGTACTTTCTATAATGGGTACTCTTTCCTATTACCTTTGTTTAACTTGTGTTTGATTCTGTTTGCTTGGTTTTTTTAAGAAAAATTTAGAAACTTTATACAGGGCGGTTAAAAACAACAACGCAACCTAATACTTCCAATATCCAGGGAGTAAAGCATGGCTAGAATATTTTGTATAGAAGGAATAATACTCCGGATTCTGTTCAGTAGTTTTAATTACATCGCCGTGTTTGTGAAACCAACCAGCAATTAGTATTTAAGACAGAAGACCACAATAAATGTAGGCCACTTCTTTACTAGACCATTTCTTGAAGCGTTTCTTCTAAAACCAAGTGTAGATCTTGATTTACAAGAACATCAAACAAACCTCTTTCAAAAGTTCATTTGAACCAAAAAGTCACCAAAATGGTCTATAAATACAAAAAAGAATTAAACAAATTCCACGCTAGAAAACAAATAACTGCGCTAACCTTGTAAGTGTAAGCACATAATCTTTAGTTACGGGGTGTACGCATGCGCACAGAAGCCAAAATTCCACGCTATTCTTTGAAATACGCTTACCGGGCTAGCACATAATTTTCCGCTTTGCTGCATCTACCACGTTATTTTGTACAAGCGTTTTTCTTGGCTATTGCTTGTATAGTGTTTGCGTGAACATACACATTTTGTAATTGATTAAAGTCACGTGAACTGGGCAAGGACCCTGTTCACGTGACTTGTTAGCATTCAGGAGTAAATGGGTACCTGTGAGGGCAGAGATGGTTATTGTGGTTGATTTAGCTGCTTTGCGCCGAAATGGCAGCATCGAGCTGTATACTCCCCAGGGAGCTGAGATGGTATTTGGAATGTTTCATGGGCCCAATGACCGGGGTAATAATAAGCGCTTTGATACGCCCATATTGTGGGAGTCTAAAAGCGCTATATAAGAACTGGCATTATTATTATTATTATTATTATTATTGCTGCGTAGTGCGTTCGTGCGCAACAAGAACATTCCATGCACAAACACGCGCGCAGCGCACGCGCTTCCGATTTAGTTATTTATTCTTCTGATATGTATGGTGCAATCCGTAACGCGTGAGATATCTGCGTATATCAACATTTTAAATCTACTAAACTCTTGACTATAGTTTGCCCACACACTGTCTTGAATACCTGCGGCATATAATATACACGTCGATCTACCTTTTCGGCATGCTAAGCGACTCGAAATGTTTCAAATGGACTTGGTTTCCTAATTAAAAACATGAATCTCTACTGGACGGCATACGGGCTAACGTTAGCGAGTGTGCTGCTCGTCTTAACGGCTAACGTTATCAGTGAACAAGGTAAAATACAACTATAAGTAAGCCTAATTAAGTAATGTTTCAAAGGCATTTATCTTTCTGATTTTATAACTTTTTCTTTTTTCACCGAAATAAAGTAATGTTTGCGTAGAAGCATTGTTTGCTGTAACTATAGATATAGACCTCAAGGCTTTAGCCATGTTTAGAGCAAAACCCCGTTTTAATATGGGCTATATAGCCTACTTTGAGTTACGTTCTTTGGAATATAGGCATAGGCCTAGTTATATTTAGGCTGTTCCCAACTCTGCCTGATAACTTCTCATTCTGATGACGACAAGATTGAAACAGTTGGAAAACCCCAAACGTATAGGCTCATGTAAGGCCTATATATATATACAGTTAATTTGTACACGTACACGTAGATCTTATTAATTCATTTCAGAACTTGAAGCAGACTTTGAAGAACCCGTGAACGGGTCGACTCCGAGTCCGGTTTTGGTTTCCTCGACTCCGAGTCCGGTTTTGGGTTCCGGTAAGCAAACTTGACCGCTCATGTTCCTGTTGGGCACACTGCTCCTGTGATCATAAAACTGTTCTCAAGTTCGCAAGGAGCTTGTCTTCAAGAGCTTGGCAATTATTCGCCGACACTTAAACGCTATATTTTTGTATTATTATTTACTTTTTATTAATCACGCCAGGGATGACGTCGCTAAGTTAAATATGACTAGTCGGAAACCATTTGTGATATAATGAATATATTTGATATTATTTATATTTGCAGCTTTACCGTACAATGAACAAGGTTCGAGCTCAGATAGTAACCCTAACGTGACAGCGGCCACCGATCCAGGTAAATTTCATTTTCAATATTTATCTCCAACATTTTTCCTTTTACCGCAAAGCGCAAAACACCGAAATAAAAGACGAAAGACGCCCAACTTATTGAAGCTTTTATTTTGTTAGGTGGCGCAACGATTCAAGAGGTGGTGGTCATGGCGGGTGTGAGCGTGGTGTTAAATTGTTACGCCGATTGGTACATCCAACAGAATCCCACAGCGTCTGTGGTATGGTACCGCAACGAACAACCCGTGGACGTCAGCGAAGAAAAAACATCGGCCGAAATAAGTGAGAACAATTAAGAAGCAAGTTCATTTGCGTCTCTGGAATAATGTGCAATCTTCTTTCACGGCTCAGCTGCACTTTAATCTAATTTGAAAGAGTGCCTTTTAGTTAGGTGTGCCATACGAATAAATTGTAGGCCCTATATAGCTAGGCCCCTATAGAAACAGTCGCACAAAACTTGCCCACACACGTGTTTTGTTTGTTTTATATTTGGCGCCCAAATCAGTTAATTTAAGCAAAATTCTATCGTCTCTCCGCGAAGCAATTCAATTTTTTTCAAAAATTTCGTCTTCATATGTCCAAAATTTGGACAAGTAGTGTTTGCCTCTTTTTGTCGATAGCTGCCAGTTTTACTTTTATAATTGAGCTAAAATCAAAACAATTCCGATTGGCAGAACGAACGAGTGCGTTGTCCAAAATAATGTGTACACACAAAATCGTTCAATTTTCGTTGTCCAGCTTCTGAGATCGAATTAGGCTTGTCAGTGGGCACGCGAAAGCTAGTCAACATGGCGGACCTACAGATAGAAATCGTTAGGGTGAAGGACGAGGGCATCTACGCATGCGCCTTTGAACAAGACGGTCAAATTGTCTACAACACCGTCGTCATCTTCAAAGGTAAATGTTAATAAGACATTCTACTACGCTTGGTTGTCATACATAATGTATGGGCATTTTAGAAAATGGCGGGAACTGATTTCATACGCCGTTCGCCAACCGTCGCGTTCCATGGTCTAACGTTGTGTGTATGCTGAGATCCTAAAGTTAAATCAACGTAGGGCCTATCATTCTTCCGCTTTTTGTCAAATATTTGGCAACCTTTTGACAACACAAACTCTAAAAGTTGCATTAGAATTATTCAAGAGTGAATTTCCTTTTTGTTTTGACAGTGAACCAAACCACAGAGCACATTTTGGATGAAGGTGAGCTATGACCCGCTTCGAACAAGATATTAATTAACTTATTCATAAATACCCAAGACATTTTACACGTTCCTGTTGGTCGAGAGCCCGTCACGTGGTCGGCCTCCTAAACGTTTGATAAAGACCGGCCGGCTGGTCTTAAACACATTCCAATGTCCATGAAGTTTGGACGCCCGTAAAATCTGGTCGCCTTATTGGTTAAAAACTCACAAGGCATGCGCAATAACACAAGCGAGTCCGTAATTTTAGTCCTTATTATATATTTCGCGCTGTTTTGGGCAGCTTGCGTTCTGCGTATTGCGCAGTACGCGCGCCCAAATATCCATATTATTATTATTATTATTAGGACACGCTGATCGTCTCACCACATCCCTAATGATATGCACTTATAATGATACACAAACGATCCTGTTCAGATACTAGATCAAGTCATTAGAAGACCTTTCTTACAAGGACCATGTCCTCTTTCTTAATTAGCTTTGTCCGTTTTATTACCTGGAAAGCATTTAATACAAAAACAATCATCATTACAGATAAAATTCAGCTGATACAAATATTCTGGCCAATTTCTCTGCCAATTCTGCTGCTGGCCGCTGCCATGTGCTCCGTAAGAGGCGAAATCAAACGGTGAGTTTCCTCTTGAAGATGGTTTAGAGATACCTAGCTGCCATCTGTAGCTAGCACCCCACCCGTATCTCGGCAAGTGGTCGACAGTTGAATGTTTAATATTCAGTGCCACAATTCCAAATGATAAAAAAAAAAATGATTAGACTTCGGTGAACCAAAAAGATGTTCTTGTCCTGTGAGGATGGTGAGTTATCCAGATTTGTATTCGAGTCCTGCAAGTCCACCACAAGCATTCCTTTGTCATTGTTCAGCCAGTTACTTGCGATTAGCTTTGTGGAAAGACTTTTATAGAGACTTGAATGCAACTCGGGAATTGTCTTGACGGAAATTTACGGTCCGGGTAAATGTTTTGCTTTGTGTCAGTTGATACATGATAATATCAGTATAATAGATTCAGAAATTAACAAGAACCCTTGAAAGTTTGGTTAACATTTAACTGCAGCGCAATTTCTCTGTTGGTAAAGATATAGGAGGAAAGGCATGCCACCTGACATGATGGCTGAAATCATGCAGAGGAAGCTGACAAACAAACGCAAGAAGGAAGAAGACGAGCTTGAAGACAGACGCAAGAAGAATGAGGACAAGCTGACAAACAGAGGCAAGACAGAAAGAGAAAAGCTGGTGGCTAGGTTCCAAAAGAAAGAGAAGAAGCTGCGAATGAAGATGCAGAACAAACAGAAAAGGCAGAATTTTGCCCCAGCAGCATCAGCAGCAGCAGGAGCAACATGGAATGCACCCTCAGCCGCTCCTTCGGCGCCAGGGGGTGCTGCCCCACACCTACCGAGTGAACCAGCACCCCCGCCCCCTGTGTCTAGTGCTCAACCCCCACCCCCTGGGTCTGCAGCACCACCCCCACCTGGACCCCCCATGGCACCAGGCCCACCCGCTCCTGGACCTCCCATGGCCCCGGGCCCACCCGCTCCTGGACCCCCCATGGCGCCGGGCCCACCCGCTCCTGGACCCCCCATGGCGCCGGGCCCACCCGCTCCTGGACCCCCCATGGCGCCGGGCCCACCCGCTCCTGGACCCCCCATGGCGCCGGGCCCACCCGCTCCTGGACCCCCCATGGCACCGGGCCCACCCGCTCCTGGACCCCCTATGGCACCGGGCCCACCCGCTCCTGGACCCCCCATGGCACCGGGCCCACCTGCTCCTGGTCCACCCATGGCACTGGGCCCACTCACTCTAAGACCGCCGGCCCAGCACCAACCCACTCCAGGACCCCCGGCCCAGCACCATGAGATGATGCCAAGTCCTATGGCACTGTTGAGAAAGGTACCCCCTAAGATTGGTGCACCACCCCCAGGTCCCCCACCCGGTATGATGGGACCACCTCCCCCAACCGCTATGATGGGACCACCTCCCCCAACCGCTATGATGGGACCACCTCCCCCAGTAGGTATGATGGGACCACCTCCCCCTGGGCCAAGTGGACCTCCACCCCCAGTAGGTATGATGGGGCCACCTCCCCCTGGGCCGAGTGGACCTTCACCCCCAGTAGGTATGATGGGGCCACCTCCCCCTGGGCCAAGTGGACCTCCACCCCCACCTCCCCCGTGAACAAGGTCTCCAAAATCTCTATGTTTAACTTGTGTTTTATTTAGTTTTTCAAGCAATATGGTTTTATAATTAAATTAGGAAACTTGTATATATGATAATAATCAATTGTACTGTTTGAGTTGGAGGGTACTTTAATGGCATATAATCATTTGTTTTTCATTCAATTATTTCCAAACAATGTTGGCTAGCTCAATTGACAAACTCAATTCAATTACTTTTATCGTTTTCAATTTTTTGAATTTATTAATTACATATCTTCCTGATACTGTTGGGTCACATAATTCTTGGAACCTTAAAAATACAAGTGACATTCTGTACAATTATTGTAACGACGGGGTCGTATCTTACAGAGGTTGAATTACGCTTCTCAGGGGCAGAATGATCCAGTTAAAAAAGAAAAACAGAAATAAAAACATTGTCAACAGAAAATATTGCCCACATTCCAACTGTAAAAGACAACAATTGCTTGGTTTTATGGCCCCAACCCTGGATATTTTGTACAATAATAACACCAGTTTTTACGAAATTCTATAAAATGCAAGGACATGAGCATGTGTTGCATATGTCATACCCACAATCTACTCCTAATCCCCCCCCCCCCCCCCCTAATCACAACCAAAGACAAAACTCGAACAGAAAAGCAAATACAAAAACATGTCCCCTTTCTATTGTCCCTAAAAGCTGCTAAACAAGACCACTTCAAGCATTTAACTACCTTCAAAGAAATTGGCAAGCGGGACTTGAACATGCACTTTCTTGCCCTATGTTGGGGGTCTCCCAAACTGTCGGTATCTTTGTTCACTCTGAAATTTACCTAGCCAGTTAATTCCCTTGTTGTATTTGTGTATTTTGAAGAAGAAAATAAAATAAAATGCACACACACTCTACACAGAAAGCCTGGAGTAACTGCAGTAAATGCGAGATATAATGTAAGAAATTGGAGCTTTCACTTGGTCGTTTTGACGCTTTGTCCTTAAACATTCCAACCAGCAAGAAATTGTATTTCAGGGACATGCGGCATGCAAGAATGGGCGAGTACAACATTCACATAACTACATGTATTTATCTAACTCAAATATCATTATTTATTATAAAGTTGGGGACGGCTAAAGAACAAAATCACAACTACACATAATCATATTACTCAGTGTTCTCCACGGAGGGTTTTAGCAGTGCGAGCCACCGGGTAAGCACCAAATACAACACTTTGCCCACTGCCACAAAGAAACTGTTTGGGGTGTCAAACGTCTCCGAATCCTCCTTTTACTTTTGGCATAGACGCTTTCTAGTGTCAGAGATTTTAATTTATAAAATGTCTGGGTGCTACCGGTAGTTTGCCATTTAATGGTAAATGTCACAAAACAGCGCCACTACTATTTCGGTCATGTCCAACATGTCGAATTGCTTCTTTAACCCTTGCCCTTGTTTACACTTGAACGCATTTCAATATTTGTTCCCCAAAATACCTGTGTTAATCCTCCGATGCACACAGCTAGAGTGCATTGGCATGTACCACTGATATGCAATAAACAACTCTTATAGAGCAAGGGTTAATTTCTCCTATCACTGAATTCAACACAATATAAATTCTTTAATTATAAAAAATGTATTGATCTTAATTAAAGGATCTTGACCCCTTAGCCTATAGCCAATGCGATCCTCCGTGGGTTCCAACAATATGTATAAATTTTGTATTTTGTTTTTATTTGTACTTTTTTATACAAAATACTATGACAATAATAACATGTAAATGTACATACGCAGCCGGCAATGGAAGTATTTGGGAAAGGAGCTACGTTTTGGAGGGGAAGAGCTACGTTCTGTGGGCGGCTTGGAGGACATTCCTTCGCAGCACAGAGCGGACATCACTCGTGAATCTCATGGCATCTAGGATCGGTAGTAAGCTCAACAGGCCAATGTCTGTTGGATCGGAGAGCCAGGATTTAATGGGAATCCCATTGTCTAGGGGAGAGAAAACAAACTTGTGGTTAGTTGTTCCATTGAATACCACAGTTGTATCCTTTTGCCGTTTTTCAACCCCAGTTAGGCTCCGGCTCCATCACTATTGCCAAACTGCATGAACGAAGCCAAAGACGGAGACAAAGCTGGGGTTTGAAAAACAGCCTAAAACACAGACATCAACAGGCACCAGACTAAACTCGTCACAGGCATCAAACACCGATTACCCTGTCACAAATCTTTATCTTTATGAACAAAGAAGAGAACGACTTCTAATTTATTACTAACCTGGGTATAACTTGTACGCCCCTGGTGAGTTATCCACAATAAAAATACTGGAGAGGTCAGAACTGACTGCTGATAAATCTTTTGTATAGCTGCCTGAATCTAACGTGCAGTGCTGTTGATAAGAACAGGGAAAAACAAAGTTAACAGATGAAACTTAGGGCAAGATTTTTGTTGTGAACATCAATTGCAAAACTGACTTGGTTTTCGTTCAGATTGTTCTTTATTTCCAAAGAAATGGCAAGCAGAATTAAGGTGGGGGTTAAATTCTGCTTCAGCTAGAATTGAACTCGTGGTCTTAACATGGTTGCTCATCGTTCCAACTTAAAGACATTCACAAGATCAGCTGGCTTAACGTGGTCATTAGTGGCAATTGTACATGTGACTATGGATGTGGCTGAAGCCACTTCCACATAGATGACTGTGGTAGGCTACAGCTATGGCTTGAAATTGCACCTAAGTCTATAGGAAGTGGCTGTGGCTACATCCGCATAGACTCATGTGTAATTTCAAGCCATATCCATATAATTCAGACAGCACTGTCAGTAAACACATACTGTATTCTGATAAGCCAGCTTTACCTGTCTATAATACCGTCTTTTAAGTATGCCTCTGCCGTTGTCCAGTTTTTCAGCGACTGGTGACCCATAGATTTCCATACTTGCTGTAAATATTACAAGATCATACCACCGACTGATCTACAAAAAAGAAAGCAAGTAAACAAAGTTGGATTATAAATAACTGGTATATTCAACTGTTATAACTGCTTATTTTAAAGGCCAAGAAAGGTTGAATGGTGGTTTCTTTTGTTTACTTACCACATTGAGGAAGAAGTCAACATGAGGTCTTTTGTAAACATAAAATCTCTCAGGAAGAGCATCTATTATAACCTAAACAAAAAGACAAGCAATATTTCTGGTCATTAGAATGAGCATCTTTTATACAAACAAAGATCAGAACTAAATATGTACATCTAAGTTTTGAAATGCTACAAATAAGCTCCTTAGATTTTACAAACTCCCGGCTTCGTCTTGGTTGCAATATGCCTCTTGGAGGTTATGGCATATCCACCATCACGGCAGTGTCAACAATTATTACCCCACTTCCCCAGTAATGTTTGCTTAGAACTGCCTCCACGTCTTATTTGGAAACAGCCTCAATCCTCCAAGATCCTCCGTTATTTGTTGAATTTGTTTACTAGAGGCGTGGTCACTGTCTTAATCCTGTCAAAATTCTTCATTTGGCAAAGAGGATTTAGGACTAGGAGGATTTGAGATGGTTGGGGTTTATGAAATTTTCCTAACTTGTGCTTACTTTAAGAACGAAATCCGGTGGTATACTGGGTCTGTTGGGCCTCATAAGACTGGCGTGCTGTGAATGTACTAACGTCTCGTCCAAGTCCAGTACCATGATCTTGCGTTTCACTAGTGCTGTATAAAAAGAAGCATTTAGAATTGAACTGAAGATGTATTCCAGTCTTTGTGCTTACATTCTAGTCAGCAGATTGGGACGTGGGAATGAGTAATACAGGAGTTTGGAAACACAGCTACTGAGCTAGCTAAATCATCAATGTGTGTGTGGACATTGCATACTTACAGAGTTTGTGTCTTGAAAGAGGTGAGAGTGGTGCATTGGTATATCGGACTGTCTGGTATTGAATAATCTGCAGAAAACAAATAGTCTAAATATACACACAAAAATACAAACTATACTGAACCGACATCACTATTTTAACACATCTCCGTAACCAATTTAAATATTTAAATTGTTATTGTCATGCAAACTTCATTAAATTTAAAACATTTTTTTTGTTTAATTGAAGTTAACTTCTGCTTTCGTATTATTAATAATAATAACATGTATAATATAAATCTGAAAAGAATTAGTTATCCTGATGCAACTTTCTTTATCTTGTGCTCCCACACTGTCTGTACAAAGTCTTTGGAGAGTTGAACATATTTGGACACCCACCGTCCCACTCCCATTCCCAAGGAGATCGTGTCCATTTTCAATATTTTATTCAGTTATTGTAATAATACATAATGAAAAACGTGGTGTCAGGGTGCAACATTCCTTCCCAGTAATAAGAGAACGGCACCACTCGAAAACAAACATTGACTGATGACAAACGAACGTATTAAATTGGAGTTACCTTTCTCGTGTTTTTCCGTATCAAGTAACACAGGGCCTCCCACAATTTTGACGCGATCAAAAACACCATCCGAACGCCCATCAGGATAATGGTTCGCATCGACATTCGTACGGCCGAGGTTTAGCAGGCTCTCAATATTCTCTCAACGTCGGAAAAGTTAAATTTCAGTGTGAAACGAGGCCGAAATCTCCCATTGCTCAAAACTCACTCTCCGAGTTTAATTTCCAGGGTCGCAGTCGCCATTTTCTAAATTCGATCCCATGATCCTTTTTTTTTTTCAGCCAAAAGTGTGTTACTTCTGGTTGCCCGTAACCTCATTGAAAACTGCACAAATTACAGAGGCGGAAACGAGACCAGAACTTGAAGTCCATTTCGCCCCAGCAAAAGTTGAATTATATGTCCTTGGTTGAATCATCATGGATCTTGTAAATTCCGTTTGGTTTTTCATATTATTTTGGCCATATATATATAAACATGACTAAAAGTTTTATCTTCAGTTGTTGTTTCTTGAATAAGGGAATTTTGTTTAATGTCTTTTGGCCAAGCATGGAGGATATGGGCGCCAAGCCGCCCCAAGGCACGTCGCAAGGCAATTTTCGTGTTGGGCAATGAACTGAAACCAACAAAGCTAATTTACCCTGACAATAATTTTGCCTTATATTTTATCTAATTGAAGTTTAGTTACTGCAGAAATGCTTCCCCCCCCCCCCCCCCCCCCCCCCCCCCCACCTAATATTTGTCCTTTAGGAAACGTATACCAAACGTATACCCCCCCCCCCCCCCCCCCCCCCACTTCTATATTTTTGTATTTTGCCCCGCCTTTGACTAGGCTCTGATTGAGATTTCCACTGGTATTCTGAACCATGTTCCGCCACACGTACGTGTACGTGTGCCGTGTACCAACGTAAATAGCACCAACGCGTGATTGCATATTGATTGACAGGCGGCGTCATTGACAGCGACCACCAATTCAACAAAATTACGCTTTCCCGACTCCTGGCATGGGGTAGTTTATGTGTTACAATGGCCATGCAATGGGTGAGAATTATAGATGGATTTTAAGTCGATATGCTAGTCTTACTACTAAGAATAATTATTGTAAAAATTAAAATGGTTTTGTGTGATCTTGGAGGATTTTTTGTTGACGAGAGCTAGCTTGCAACAAGTGCAGGTGACACAGTCACGGCTATTGAAATGCGTGTGACGTAATGTCACTGATGACGACGTACGATACAGTTTTTAAAATGATGCATTTTTTTTTTTTTTGGAGGGTGGGGGGGGGGGGGGGGGGGGGGTGTCTTGTGTGTTCTTAATCATCTAATGCTTGTGATATCTAAATATCATTTAAAAGTGTACCAGAAAACGATCAAAGAGATATATGCAGTGTTGTAGTACATCACGTGACTGTGTCTGTGTTCATCTTTAATAAGCCACTTCGACATTCCAACTGCGCATGTGCACAACAAGATTCAACAATTTTTCTCTGCAGACAAACACGGCAGACAAATGCACACAAGGCTATGGGGGACGTGGTAACCGAATCCGCATTTTGTGCATTTTCTTGTGAAATCGAAAAGACGATGGGAACTTTGTTCGAACAAAAGTTTGGCCACACAAAACACCTGAAAACACCAAAACGTAACAAAAAAATGTTACTTAATAACTTTAGAACACGACGATCTCCTTAAATTCGCTGGTACCCCGCTATGCTTTTGCACGCAATCGCTGAAATGTTTATCTCAAAAAAAAATATCGTAAAATCTCCATGTGCACACGCGCAGCGGGAATGTCGAACTGGCTTATTAAATAAGTTTAATTATCATGGAGGAATTAGCCTGACCACGCCTGACTTTAGGGCAAATGGTCCTTTTTCATATTTGAAGTAGTCTGATTCTCAATCTCAGGGCTAACATTATTAAAGATAATTATTTTGTATTGCTTCATGGTTCAAGATTCCGCACAAATCCACGACCACGAGATCTCAAGCTTTACATTCTCTCCCCAGGCATATGACAGTTAATGTTAGCCAACAAATCTTGTGCAACTTTTTGTAGCAATTGTAAATAATTCACTTCATGTAGGCCTATTTCATTTTCAATCCTTTTCTGAATTCTTCATACATAAATGTAGATGGCAGCTAGACAGCTAGGTACGATGATTCTATTCCTACAATGGAGTTTATAGACAGTAAACTCCATGAAGCCGTCCGTTATGGCGACACTAATCTGGTGGAGAGCGCCCTCAGGGAGAACCTTGACCCTAACGCCATTGGTCTGTATCAGTGGGGTCCGCTACACGAAGCCGCCAGCAATGGCGATTTGGAGATCTTATCGCTCCTGCTTCAGTATAAAGGCAAGGAATTTATAATTATATATCGATAAACAGAATAAAATTTCTTTGTGGCAACAAGACAAAGTTAGACAAGACTCGTTTGATAATAAAAACAAGTTCTTATAATGTCATTTCCCCTAATCATCTAAAATCCTCTAAAATCCTCTTTGCAAATTGCAGGATTTTGCATGATTGAGATTACTTGGGCTCATGTGCCTTGACTAAAGGCTAGAGTAAATGATCAGAGTTGTAGTTGAGTAGACTAAGCAATTACTCACCCAATGACATTTAACAGGTGATATTGTTTTGGTAAATCAGGTGACCCGAATTCTAAAGATCACCTGCATGGTTGCACACCTATCCACTACGCGTGCAGAGAGGGTCATGTGGAATGCTTGGAGGCTTTGCTTGAGATCGGAGGGCTTTATGATGTTACCAATGACGACGGAGAGACGGGTTTGGATGTAGCAGTGGGGAAGTGCCGAGAATTTCTTGATAAGCAAAGTATGAAGACGCATTGATGTTTGATACTATTTGTAGACAAAGTGAAAATGGCCCTTTTCTCTAAATATGTATATAATGCTAAAATGTAAAAAGTAGTTGTATAAATACAATTGAAGGAAGTAAGTAAATTCAAGTTATAAACAAAAATATAAATCGACCCTGAAACTATCTAAAACTATAACAATTCAAATTTGTGTGCCCCCCAAAATATGAACAATTCTGAATCGTCTAAAGGTGGTGAATTCAGACCTATTGATATTCTTAATTTGTTGGCACCAAATTAAGATAAAGTGGAAACTACCTTTTCAGATTGCATGCTGTGACTTATTCTAATTTACAAAAGTTAGCCTTGCCATGTGTAACTTTATACTCTACTGAGATGGCATAATAATAACACATTGCTGACTGATATTTTTTACTTTTGCTTTCAGGGACACAGGAACTGATCCAAGTTTCGGTGAAAGACAAAATAAGACACAATGACATTGAGGACAATGTTCTTAAAGATGAAATTCCCGAGACAATGGGCAAGGATTCTGTCTCTGATGAGGAGTCTTTCTCTGAGCATGCCTCCCCTACCCCGTCTCTTAGAGGCAACTTGCCAACTGCTTGGGATGCTATCCAGGTCCACGAGACGAACTCGAAACCACCCAAAGATGCAGGTAAACCTCATTCAGAAGTATCTCAAATATAAAGGGGTAGTTTTTTTCTGGTTTTTATTCTGAGAACAATATTTCAAGATAGTATACACCATTTGCAGATATCAATTTTTTTTACTACCGAATTATTAAAAAATATCTTACTTATTTGAAAGTAAATAATGATTGTAGACATCCAGCAAAAAGTTTGCGCTAGATATCTGATAATTGTTCCGAAAAATTAAATTAAATAAAAAGGAGCCACTGCCCGATGCTAGTTTTTCTTGCTTTCCTCAGCATCTATGATTGTAAAACTTCAAATAGGTCAGTTAAACAATATTTACCATAAATTACAACCCCCAAATCTACCTATTCCAGATAATTCAAGCAGTTACAAATTGGTATTGCAGTTCCAGCATATTCATAAACACCAAACTTTAAACCCCCAAATCCGTTCGTTTCAAAAAAATGCAAGAAAAACAAATGTTGTACATGATTTGTACTCTTCTTAATTTCTTTCTAAGTTTTGATTTTGCTTCAAAAAGTGTATTTCCTGTCCAAGTTTTTACATGCCCCCTGGTGCCCCACGTGTCGGTTTGAATGCAAAAGGTTCTGACATTTTGGAAGCCTTGTTTTCAAGTTGTTGATTTGCAGGGGCGGTGATTTGCAGTTGTTGAATGTGGGGTTCATAGCCATGGGCGGGGGGTGTGGGGGCTCTCCCCTCGAATTTTTTTTTTACAGTAGAAGCTCTGACGTGCATTCTTGTACATTATGAGCCTATTTTTCTTATATATTTTGATCGTTTTGATCTGTTGGGAATCTTTTACAGAAAGTACCACGCTGCTATTTTGCTCTGATATAAAAATACTTTACAAAAAATATATTTAAAAAAATCCCCTGGATCCCCACCTGATTTGTGTTAATTATGTTGTCAGGAACTGGGCAGCTTCAGTTATCCTTTGAGTACAATTCACACACGTCAATCATGAAGATCCGAGTTTGGAAACTAGAGGACATTCTGCTCCCACCAGGTAAGTTAAATCTACTCTTTGTTTTGCTTAATTGTGACCTGCTCCAGGAAAAGGTGATATAAGATCAGCTATGCGTGTAATTATGCGTTAATAACATTCAATGCTTTTGGGTTTTTTTGTCTTAAATGACATCTTTAATATCTAAGGTTTCAGGTTTAATTAACAAAAAGGTTGATTTTGATAAATAAAGTTAAATAATACCTTTTAAGAGTGCATTGTCTCAATGTATTGTCTTAGTTTTATTGTCATTTGAAGCCTGTTTTGTGTAATTTATTAATATTTATTAATTTGTGCGCGCTTGAAGATTTATAATTAAGTCACTGATTTTAGCACATTTTGTCTTCGTGGTTAAACATGCTTTTTTCTGTGCTTACTGTTAACAGCCTCTATGAAATAACAAATTAGTAGAGTCACACCCATTAGTAGAGTCACACCCATTAGTAGAGTCACACCCATTAGTAGAGCCACACCCATTAGTAGAGCCACACCCATTAGTAGAGCCACACCCATTAGTAGAGCCACACCCATTAGTAGAGCCACACCCGTTAGTAGAGCCACACCCGTTAGTAGAGCCACAACCGTTAGTAGAGCCACACCCATTAGTAGAGCCACACCCATCACATGAAACTTGTCTGTGTAGAGCCATCTTTCAGTAGAGGTATCACCATCGGTAGAGGCACACCCATCTGTGGAATATGCCCTTCGGGAAAGCTACACCATGGATGTCTGAAGCCAATTTAGTGCCAGTCTACTAAATCAACATTTTTTGTCCTCCCATTTCTATGGTAGCTGAGGTCGCAAACATCACTCGGGTCAGCATCCGTAGTCGCCTTCTTCCCGATAAGAAGGGTGACACCAAAAGGAAGACCGAAGAGGCAAAAATTGAGGACTTGGAGAAGATGAAGACAAGCATTGTCAGCGTAAAACGCAAAACTGCAAAGGAAAGCTTTAAGGCTATCTACTTACCTTGTAATTTCCAATTTGCAAAACCACTCGAATATAAAAACATCACGAAGGAGATGGTGGAATCTAAGATGGTGCACGTCGATGTGAATGTCAAGCAAAAGTACAGCAATAAGAGCTTCTCAGTGGCAAACTTACAATTGCCTCTGAAGGAGGCCGTTCGCAAACTCCGTAAGAAGAGGTACAGCCTGCATCCTTGCATCAATTACACCATGCCTGATAACATCCATTCATACGATCCCAATGATTTGATTATTGTCTCTGAGGGGATGTACAGCAATAAGACAGCGAGTAACCCCAACCTCCGAGCAACCTCCAAGCAGAGCTTGAAGGTCAGTACAGATCTTCAACGAGCAAGCAGCGACATCAACCTGCAGACGGTGCGCTGCCACTCGGCCGAGAGTATCCCATCGGTCTCCTTGAGCATACCAGATGACGAACAAGAGGAGAATGAGGCTTTACAAGTCATTGCTGTCATGAATGACGCACCACGGTCATCCCATCTTAGTCGCAGCAATCCTGAAATCCATGTAGTTGAAATCCATGAAATGGACACCATAGAGACAACGAACACATACCTGACGGAGGTTAAGGTGGAAGCTCCTCGACGCAAACTAAGCAAAAGCTCTCCAAACATTCCTGTTCTCCAAATTGAGGATCTTGAGAGCGAAACCCCTTCTAAGAAGCTAAACAGGCCCACATCACCCCCAAATAGGTTAGCCGTCCCTCCTGTCTCATACAACAGACGGCATCAGCAAAGCTTGTCAAGAATTAGGCGAGAGCTTTCCGATGTTGAAAACCTTCAGAAGACTACAGACTCTCTTCACGACAGAGACACTAAGAGTGGCCAAGAACCCCCCAGACCAGGAAAGGCAATTCTTGTGTCACCCATTCACAAAGATCCAGCTTTCCCAGAGGTTGGAGAAAAACTTCAAACTTTCAGTAATCCCTCAGGAGCCTTGCTCATTGCTAACGATGCCACTTCATCATCAAGTCTGGATCGTAAGAAAGAGGCAATCAGGTCCAAGGTAAGAGCAAAAAGGAACCTAAGAACCAAAGATGGACACCATGGACTGTTGAGTACCTTCAGCGAGAAGGAAGGCATTGAATCGATTGTGTTTGAACATGATAAACCAGGTCATGTGGAATACAAGGAGGTCAGCGAGCTAACCGGAAGTCCGTCCAAACGGTCACCTTCTAATATCAGTGCTGCTCTTGGCAAAAAAACTGAAGAGAAGACATCGAAACACAGATCAAAAGTAGAAGACAGAAAATTGAGGACAGTCATCCCGATGTCTGAGCTGACCTTAAGTCCGATTCTTTTACCAAAGGTAGAGACTGTTTCTGAAACACATTTTGGCCATTTGAGCCCAACCAAGCACTTGACACCAAAGAAGCCTGCGCTCAGAGATCAAACAAAGACACGGCAGAACCCTAAACGGTTAGATTTGTCAATCTCTGGGATGCCAGAGAGCAGCAGCAGGACTTCCCAGGACTTTCCTCAACCTATTACCCGCGGACTCATGTATACTGAACTCAGAGGGCCTACATCACCACCACAGCGACTGTCATCGCCCGAAGATTTACACACCAAGTCTCGTTCTCCCAGCCCAGGATCTGAAGCCAGGGTGCACTTCTTATCGGAAACTGAAATCATAGAGCCACGTTACAGGCCCACATCCCCTGCTCGAAGAATAAGATCTCCTGTGCGTGAACCACACTTGAAAAGTCCCAAAACACCGGACAGAGTTGAAATTGAAATGGGTCATTTGCAGCTCGATCCGGCTTACCAAAAGGAAATGGACACCCCGGAGTTTAAGCTGCGAATGTTCCAACGAACCAGCAGGGATCCTCATTCCACTGAACAGTATATTAGAAGCAGACCCAAAGGAAGCAAGCAGCTTTTGGATTCCCAGGAGGAGGTAATGGATCCATTCTTTGTGCCAGAAACTCCCACTGGATCCCCAGTGGCCAGTTCCTTCTTTGGCACAAATTCGTATCAAGGGAGGCCCGTCAGGAACATTGACAGAAAAACAGAGTTAAAACAGGGAGAGAGGAAAACTAGTGAAAACCAGTCCATTATTACAATAAAACAGAGTGTTCTTTGATGAAGATAAAGTTCTTAAATTACTTTCCATCGCCAGTAATGTTCGTTTAATCGACCTATATGTAACCATTCCAGCCATATCAGCCACACCCAGTGTTATTTAGAGTTTCTGAGTTGTTTCATTAAGATCAACCTGCCAACCTGCTGAATCAAACTCTTTCCAGGTAAGGAAAGTGGCGTCGTCTAAATTAGACAAAAATACATGAACATCACATGGAAAAGCTGGTGGCGATTTTAATGTCACTGTCTAATATTACTTAACCTAGGATCTTGCAATGAAAGGGAGATGTACCTCACAGCGCAGCTGTACATGTTGATCAAAAGAAAATGTATGTTTACCGTTTATTTAATTTATGACTGCTTCCAGGATTCGTCCACATAATGAAACGACCAAATTTGTACATAAATGAGAGCATAAATGAATTTTTGTTTAGCGGTAGCCATTAACAAAAATATATATGACGCTCAGGGGAAATAATGTTTAGAATCGTAAAGACAGTTGTGGTTTATAGAGTAATATAATAATTTATTTCATCCAAAGTACAGTTAGCTATTGCTCTTGCAAAGTATAGAGTATCCATCAGTATTGTACAAACTTCTGCCTTAAAGATCAACTTGCTTTTATGTGGGGTTTTCCCCGAACATTTGCATATGCATAGAACACCACAAGACTTTTTTTCAAATATTACCTTGCATTCTTCACAGGCATCTTTTCGAAGTTACTACTAAAACAGTCTTAATCACTTTCTGGATTTTACCAAAACAATTTACATGTACCTTCTGTCGTGTTAGAAGTATTTCTGGCAGCTTGCCAATGGTAAAAAATGAGTAAGTCACTCACTAGTGTAAACAAATACTTCAGAAAGCGAAGTTATATATAAACCCTTTTAGTATTGTTGATAAATCTATTACAACAAAATACACTACAAATGTCTTCTCCTGATATCATGTGAACATGCCTTTACTAAAATTTTATTTTAAATGTATTCAACATTACAAACTTTTTAGTTAGTTACATTTTCGTTTTTTGTCTGTAACTTGCACCTTCAATGCTTAATATGTACATTTTATACTTTTGCACGTAAACTCTTTTTATTTCTATTTTTGACAATTTTACATGCAAACCAATCTAAAATAATCCGTCCTAAATAGAACATTCTATAATAAACAATTTTGTTTACCAATTTTTAAAATACATGTAAAATTCCTTGATATTATATTCTTAAGGTATGAGGAATGAAATGACAGCCACTGTGATGTTTACATGGAAATTGAAAATATGTATTAAATAATTGTGTTGATATCAATTGGTTAAAGACAGTGTATGCATTGGAATTTAGTTGTATTTTAGAGACTACTCTTGCATCAGAACAGATGAGGAAATGAAGCTTCCGGTGTAGCGTTAATTTAGATTCCCTGAACACGGGATTCATATGGCTGGTATTGGGCATGCCTAATACAGTCAACACCTTTATAACAAGGTCCTTTGAATACCTCCAAATGGGCACTTAGGGAGACAATCCCATAGAGATGTACACAAACTTAAAACAGTCCTAACTTGTTTACCCTAACCCTTTTCTCTAAGATCTTCGAGATGTATGCTATTCAGACCAATAGGGTAGCTAGACACTTGTGGAGACACTAAAATGTCTCCCTAAGTGCCACTGTCTCCTTATTACCTAAAAACCTACGCTAATTTGTATAAATTCGGACTTTACAAATTTCCACGTTATAACAAGTACCTTTCATTATCAGTAATAGAAAACACAAAGACTCGGGACATATTTGTTTCTTGTTATAAGCAGGATGTTGTATTAACAGTGCTCAGGGTTCGACTAATTAGGAGTGACCGGTCACGTGAAAAAGTTTAACCAAGAGATTCTTTAATGACCAAATGCTTTCAGTAACACCTTATATAACCCTATAACCCTCGAGGGTATATTGGCTAGACACCCTTCTGCACGCAGCAAAGTGCAACAGCTGTCCAAATGACTTGGTAGCACCATGGAGGAACCTTCTTATTCCTCCATGGTAGCACTAGTGCAGCACTGTCCATCAGGTCAAAAATATCAAGGTCAAACTGCCGCAGAGTCACTGGTCAGCGCGATTCATCTCTTGCATTGTTCAATGGGGACTATAGCTCTCAAAAGTCTTAGACTGTGGTGTTTATGCACTGGTGTTGACAGCAGAATGCATCAAATGTACTAGACTTTTTTCCTGATTCATGGCTTGTGTGTGTCCGGGGAAGGGACAGCTCAATCCCATACAGTGTCACACCTTTTCTAAACGTTAACGTATAATCGGTCGTCGTTCCAGTCGGCGTTCACGAGTTTCTTCACACGATATACCAACGAAACGTGCTTCTTTCCGTCGGCGTCGCCTGGTTCTGCGTCTACGGTTGAAGCCGTGTTTTGGGTTGGGACCACAAGATCGACTGTCGGTTTGTCTCTGACGTCAGCCGCTTTTGGGCAACCAGATGATAACACGTCATCTGCTGGAAGTGCTCGTACGGATCTTGGAGTGCTGTATTTAGCCATGGGCCCATCATCATCAGCCTCCTCTCCAGCCGTCTGTTCAATGTCACTATTTTCACTAACATCAAGGGATATGTGCCACTTAGCAGCGCACAACCCAACCGCTATGCAGACAAAAAGCAAGAAACTCCCCACGGCCACCCAAACGAAGACTACGGGATGAAGCCTGCCGCTGGTGTCTTTCCACTCATCAGCTAAGCACGGATCGGGCAAGCTTCGGTTGAAATCAAACACGTCAGATTCACTCCCTGTTGCATTGGCGAGGCATCTCAGAGCGTACCCGCTGCCGCCGTCTTTCGCGTCGTTCCATGGTAAGATCAGACGAGAACCGCGTACCTCAAAATTCCCCGTATCCTCGGCACTCTTCCAGGTATCATTGTCCGTCTGGACCGCCCAGGACACTTCAAGATTCGGAGGAACGGTTCGGCATTGCAATACGACCGCTGTCTGTCCACCATCGTTTATACTGGACTTGTTGGGTTGTAGAAGGCACACTTCTGTTCTGGTTGGGGCGTTAGAAGAAGCGGTGATATTGGTAGCCACGTTATTTGATAAAGGCAACATAGTCGGGGTGTCGTTTACAACCCACGCGGCCATGTTGCTGCCTAACACAAGTTGAAAAGCAGACAACATCACAAACACAAGAAGACAAAAAGGCGCCATTTTGTGCATTCACCATGAGCTCTCAACTCACATTGGTTAAAATGGTGCCAAGATCTTCGTTTTATTTCCAGCTGTGGTGTTTTCCTTTCGCTTCTTTGGGTCAACTTAAAATCATTGACAGAACTTGTAACATAATTTTATATCGAACTATTCTTCAGTTCTATAGGCCTACACCTTGACTTTTGCAACATGTCGATCTTTCGATAGTGCCGGTTTTGATTTCGATGCTTATTGTGTATTCAGGTAAGGCTCTTGTTTTCGGGGGAATTTCTTTAACTTGGTGTGTTTGTAGGGACTCGCTGTTACAGTGGAACCTTTCAGTTTCGTATCCGCCCTTTTTATTTCTGATTTAAAAAAGTGTATAAAGGTTAAATGTGGGTAGTAGGTAGTTGACGTATACATGTGTGACGGTTTAAAATACCCCCCCCCCCCCCCTAAATAAAACACACACTTTATTTTATCGGACTATTTCTTGTTTGCTATATTCATCCGCCTCCTTGATTGTTATTTAAATTACCTCATTAATGCACTCGCCCCTACCCTGTAAACGGCCCGCTGCACTCCAATTTCTGTTTTCGAAGAGACATATTCTTCTCTTCATTTCCCAGAAATAAAACGGCAGAGATTGCATCAGAGAACCTAACCAAGCCGCTTCCTCATTTCCTATTTTCGACACTGTTTCCCCCGGTGTCACACATGTATTGTCGCGGGAAAGAATTTTTGCAACCTGACGCTGAATTTCATCTCAATGAAGGTCAATAAGTGCAAACATGTTGAAAAGACTTGAATCTGGGGACTGAGAAACATTTCAAATCTTGTTAGTGTAATAAATAATTAGAATGTTTTGTTCTCGACTCTCCAAAGGCATTACACAACCGCTGAAGTAGTATAGCGTCAGGATACTACATGTACATTATTTTCTTGTCATCCTATGTTTTTCCATGTTATGTTATGACATGCTATGAGGTTAATCATATTGTGCGTAATCATTTCCTTTTATGGCGAATAATACAATGGTTTCATAATTTATGTTATCTTGATGATCAGTATAAATTGCTGATGCAAATCGAAACTGGAAACGGCCGGCTGACTGTGAAAGTGAAATAAGGCCTACAACGGCAAGAAAACGAGCTTTATACAAATACAATTATTTATATTTGTCATCGAGGAAAATGGCCGGTGTTGCATTTGCTGCGTTGTGTCTCGTATCTTTCTCAGTCACAGTGGCGACTGGTTTTGTGGACGAACCTGATAATTTGACCGTGGAGATTGGGGGCCAGGCGACATTTAGATGCAGCTTTAGCCGAGACTACGACTGTTCGGCATCACACTGGGTATATTCAAACTCCCAGTGCACTCGTGGCTACTTTTCAACCCTAGCATTTTGCAGTACTGTGTTCCCTGTGCCATATATTGACACCAGTCAAATATCCTCAGAATATGGTAACAATACCATTTTGCTGCAAATCAACGATGTACAGCCGAGTCATGCAGGGTACTATGCCTGCCAGAATCCTGATCTGTATGAGTTTTCAAGATGTGGACGTTTGACTGTAGTCGACCCGCCCACTCCTCAGTGCACGATGTTATCGTCAAGTGTTCGAGTAGGAGACACAGTGAGGTTGATGTGTCGAGTACCAGAGGAGCCCCAAACCCGAACCAAGCTAACATGGCACGCGCCTAGGACTTCAAGTTCCACTCGCAGTCTCAAGGTAGACCCTGGAAAGTCTTACACCATCGAACGTGTTCTCCAAGAATCCGACAAGTTTGGAATGTCTACTTGCATTGCTGGCAACAACATCAACACCGGACCGAATTGCACCCTGTATCCGTTTGAAATCAAAGCGGTCAGTGTTAGTTTTCAACGGCAGAAGTCGGGAGAAAACTCGGCACTGATGTTTGTATGCCTCGCGGACGCAGAGCTGCCAGACACGCGTTATTCGTGGTCCGTGAGCGTTGCGGGATTTAACAACGGTACACAACTTGAGTGGATTGAGGCCGACACGGACGGTAGATTCGTGCTCGTCGGTGATCAGATGAGAGTTCTTCTGTTGATTCCTGATGGAGAAGGCTACGATGATTTTCAGGTGAGATGTACGGCATACAGCGTCATTGGCACGAGCAAGACTAGTGCAGCTGTAACTGTCCTTGGCTGCCCCGACGGATATTTCGTGACCAACAACACTGACTGCGCCGACTTCTATCAGGACGGCTCTTCTTATACGTGGATTGCTGTTTTTGCTCTGCTCCTTGTAGTGCCTCTGGTTATCGTTATTATCGTGTTCTTCATCAAGAAGCGCTTAAAGAGAAAGACGACCGATAGTAGGGAAGAACCCACATCGATAATGACCACACCTCAGCAGGCAGGTTTGCTCAGACTATTGGACGCATCTCCTCCCAATCACGACCCAATCTCCTGTCAAGCTGCTTCGTCACCTACTCTACCTAACGTCACAACGCCCATGGCCATAAGCAATGATCAGTCCAGCTTTGCTCCCGAGCTTCCTCCACCCAAGCCGTTACCCTTCAACCAGCGACGCTTTCAACTCCGAGGTATGACCGCGCCGCCGTTAAAGCCCCGCGCGGGAAACGCGCTTCCAGCCCCCATCACCGACTCCACTGAAGACGGTCCTGCCTACGACGAGTACATCCAGCCCTGTCAGCGGTCACATAGTATGGCACCCAAACCCAAACCCAAACCGAGGATGCCGAAGAGCAAATCGACGCAGCCAACGGTCAAGGCTAACCCTAACACCCCGGGAGGCTCCATCACAAATCCTGAATAAATGGCTGTTGGAGGTGGGTCGGAACCACAAGAGGCTACCCTCTCACACCCTCTCTAAAATAATTGCGAGAGCAAGGGGTCCTTCATGCGTAACTCTAACTCTAACCCTAAACCCTAAACCCTAAACCCTAAACCTAAGCAGCCACGTGTAGCACAGTCCTACGCTAATGCGTCATTGACAAATCCTTGAAAATGTACTGTCTGTGTTCTTCACTAAATTACTGTTTTTGTCCTCCAACAGTTGTTTAATTTCTATGTTTAAAGAAAAAAGGGAACAAAACTCTTGCTTATAGCGTTACAACCCTGTTAAAAGGTGTGTTCCCTTACTTTTACGCCTCTGGTGCACAACATGATTCGCGTGAAATGTTTCTGTATTATAAAGTGTAAGAATGTAACAATGCTCTTATAGTAACTAACTTATAGTAGGCTTTGCACAATTTCCATGTATAAGTCAACTTTTGTAAGCTATAGACCGAACTATAGGTACACACAATGTCACGTCTGCTCACGTCTGCTCACGTCTGCTCACGGCTGCTCACGGCTGCTCACGGCTGCTCACGGCTGCTCACGGCTGCTCATGGCTGCTCACGGCTGCTCACGGCTGCTCGCGGCTGCTCGCGGCTGCTCGCGGCTGCTCACGGCTGCTCACGGCTGCTCACGGCTGCTCGCGGCTGCTCGCGGCTGCTCGCGGCTGCTCGCGGCTGCTCGCGGCTGCTCGCGGCTGCTCGCGGCTGCTCGCGTCTGCTCACGTCTGCTCACGTCTGCTCACGGCTGCTCACGGCTGCTCACGGCTGCTCACGGCTGCTCACGGCTGCTCACGGCTGCTCACGGCTGCTCACGGCTGCTCACGGCTGCTCACGGCTGCTCACGGCTGCTCACGGCTGCTCACGGCTGCTCACGGCTGCTCACGGCTGCTCACGGCTGCTCACGGCTGCTCACGGCTGCTCACGGCTGCTCACGGCTGCTCATTTGCCGAAATTAACAGAGAAAACCTGTACATAAATCTATCCAAAAAATGACTAGCATGTTTGATGTCTCAAATAAACGAAAACAAGTGTAAGAATTTTATCTGGGTTTCCCCTGAAACCGATGACTAATCGTTTGTATATCACATTGTGTTCTCCATATATAGTTCGTAATTATTATCTAAATCAAAGTCGTCTTAATCACATCCACGATTACTCACTAAATAGTCGTGCGAGAGTTTTTCGTTGCTTCAAGCGAGCAACATCAGGGATATTTTCTTTCATTATCTGTCATCTTTTTCATAACATTCACTCGTCTCTGGGATTTGATTGGTTGTCTCTGCTCGAGTCGCTCCATCTGCCGTTTCGTCATTTTCCCCAACCCTCTGTTCCGTATTCTCATCCGTTCCGTCATAATTGGTAGTCTCGGGCGAATCAGTCGCTTTCACGGCCTCCCCGTTTTCTCCCGTGGCCTGTTCATCGGAGCTGCCTTGCGTGACCTGTTCGGCTTGTTTGCTAGCCTCCTCCTCGGCTTGTTTGCTAGCCTCCTCCTCCAGTCGTTTGGCCTCCTCTGCTTTCTTCTTAGCCTCTTGTGCAGCCTTCCGTTTGGCTCGCATTTTGGCGAAGTCTACTTTGCATACCATACTGCTGTTAGCTTCTCCGTATCCCTTGCGACCATTCAGCCAATAGGTGTTCATCGTTCCTTTTCCCTATAAACACGAATGATTTATGTGAGCTTACAGGATGCCAAAATGTGATTATTTTAGGTTGGAACTTAAACAAATCACAACTTTTTGCATAACTTTAGGGAACAGATGTAAGGGAGTGTGGTGTTCCTTAACTTGCTCTATGAGAGTTGGTTATTGCATGGCAGTGGTACATGTCAATGTACTCCAACAAACTTGAAATACAAAGTACACTGCTAAGTGCTAGAGCCGACATTTTACGAACAGTTTTTCTTAGGAAATCGAAACTTCAACTGAAGTGAAAGATGTACTGATGGCAAGAAATGTCCAGCTTTTTGTTTTACTTCTTAATGAGAACCAGACTTTCATCTTCTTTACCTTGATACTGATCTCTCCTCGACCCTCCAAGTCGTAAGAAGGGTCCTTTAAGAGAGCTGCGTTTGTGACGTCACTCACGTGGATCTTGTTTGCTGAAAACAAACCAAAAAAAGTGTTTTTTAATGAAAAAGTGGTGTGACTTTGAAACCTATTAACGAAGAGGGCGCTGTGCAATATTCAACCGAAGACAATTCACGTAAGTTTTTCAGGATTCAATCTGTAAATTAAAGTTACTGAATTACTTCAATAAACGTGGTTTTGCTTTCGATTGTACCGTCACAGCGCCCTTATTTGACCCTGAATGTGGCCTTTACCTATTCACACAATACATATCATACGTATTGAACCATTGTTTTAACATTCTACACAACACGGTGTCATTTTGACACCGCAGTTGTCGGTACATAAGCTTACGTAAACTGTTGGACTCCATCCGTGAGGCGGTGTTGACGGTGTCCCCGAAAAGACAATACCGCGGCATCTTAGACCCAACCACTCCCGCCACACACGGCCCTGAAAAACACCAAACATACCACCAAAAATGCAGTAATTTTGGACTCCACGACAGAACGGTAGGTGGCGCTATGTTACCAGCTCAGCTTACGACTATACGAGTGCTATGTGTACGTTCGCTATACACGGCTATTTTGTGAAGGAAATGTTGACTTTGGAAATGTATTACTAAAGCCAAAAAAGAAATGTCATGCAAAATGATACAGCAACAAACGGTTTGAAAAAAATGTGAGTGCACGCTTTGAAGACAATTGTGTGGCATAAATCTTATAAACCATTTTCCTAGCATAGTGAAGCTAGACCACAGACCCAAGCACTTCAAAAGAGATTTAAATCGGCAACTCAGTTACCGAGCGCTCAACGTTCAAGGCCTTGACGAAAGAGCCTCTGCTATCGACTGCTAGTCTCTTAGACAATTTTTATAATTGATTTCTAAAAAAGGCCTTGACGTAAAACCGAAATGCAATTATTTTGCATCACTTGAAGTTGTTCAGAACGGCGTAAACAGCTGATGTCATTTTCAGTGGAGATTTATAAAAGAACCGACTGAGTGTATTTGTAATAATTGAAAGGAGCTTCCTAAGCTCCGTAAGAATGTATATGCCACAAAAGAACACAGTCCAACATTATGTAACGCCCTTTTCACACGACACAACAAAACACTCGACGTTCGAGAGATTTTCTCAATGTTTGATTAATTTTTACAAAATGCCCCTCGTGTGAAAGGTGAGAGTCGCCGGTGAGAGTCGCCGATGTCACTGTAACGACACTTTGGGCCATTGTCAAGTCCACATTGTGTAACACGAGATTCCGCACTGTAACAAATTTTCATTTACATTAAATGTACACCATTGGTATTTATATAGACGATGTGCCCTCTGACGTCACGTGTTTACATCTGTATTCAAATGTGCCCGGCAGTGATGCGCACCCATCGTGTTTTACATAAAATTTGCTTAAAGAGTGACGTCGCAGGTCAGATCGCCTTTGAATTATGTGACCTCTGATGTCATCTCTTAACCAAATTTATGTAAAACATGATGCGTGCGCATATTGACGGGCACATTTGAATACAGATGTAAACAGAGGCACATCGTCTATTGTCCTATTTAGACACCGAATGGTGTTAAATTAACACCACAGTTTTGGCAGGGTGCATTACCTGAATGAATACCAATCCGGAGCTGTAGTATACGTGTAGGATCGTGTGGTACGTGAACCTGTTTTATAGCGCTGCGTAGATCTAGTGCCATAGTCGCAATCTCCCCTGCATGTTTCTCCCCGTTACGCTCGGGACAGCCGCTTACCACCATGTACGCGTCGCCTATTGTCTCCACCTTGTACACGTCGTAGATGTCGATACGGGAATCGAAACAGGTGTATAATTGGTTCAGCATGTCAACAACCTGTTCGGATGCATACAAATAAGGTGCCAAATTCAGTTACTTTTTTTTTCAAAACTCAGGCACCAATTATCGATTGGCAACTGAAATTCAAGTTCAACTTGTTATTTTTATCGGATGTACTCTAACTATGGAAATGCAAAAATGGAGAAAAATTGCGATATTATCGTTTTCGAAATATGCCATCTATTCTACGGAAATAATGTTTGTGTTGTGGGCGTCTTATCCGCTTTTTTCAAAAACTGAATTTCGTTTTAGAAATGTGACAGGCCGATCAGAATTCATCTGAACAGAATATGCAATTCGGGGTTTATTTCTAGCTGTATTAATTCATCTTAATATTTTATACCGATGTCCTAATTGAAAGACGTTCTGCACCACAAACACAATAAGAATACGACATTGATGGTCGAATAGAGAAGATGTCAACTTGCTTATCATGTCGATAGTCTCTGAATAAATAAAAGGAAATAAGTATTTACTTTTACCGAGGGAGGAAATACTACGGGAGGAAATACTACGCAACGAAATGTTTAGATAAAAAGGACCCAAATTAAATTGCAAATCAGAATTACCGACTTTGTCTTGCTGTTTTTATACGGGGTGACAATATTACGAGTGGTCTCCGTTTACGCGTTGCCTATTTCACACTTACTTGAACTAAGTGCAGTGCAGCGCAGCGAAGCGATGAAAAAAAAGACCGATGTCACTCAAATCAAATTAAAAAAAAAACAGCAATCAAAATAATGCTAGCATTGCCGGACAATGACGCGCAGGTGGACTCGTTTGCCTCGACCTCCGATATTGATTTGGATTAGATCATTTTTGTTTGTCGTCCGTTCTTTTCTTTAACCCTCGCCTTCTGTATCTCGTATTGTGTAATTGCCCAAGCCTTGACCTTAACCCGTAACCGGCAGTTTTATTAGACAGCTTTCCTTAAGGGTTTTTTGGAGCGATTTTTCTTGTTACAAAACCTACTTGATTTCATGTTCAAGGTTGATGACAAAGGATTTTATACGGTCTAGAAATACAGTTGTGTTGTACTGACCCAAATAAAGTTAATTTTCTAGTATTCATATAAATTCTCCCTCAATCTATTGTGTATTATTGTTATATATTCCGTAATAAATATAATTATCACGTTACACAGAACTAGAAATGCCGGGGAAATATTGGTATTGGATTCCATTTGATAGCTGCTCTATAGGTAAATTGTGGATTCAATATGATAAGTAGCTATAAAGTCTTCATAATCTGAGATTGATCCTATCTGGATGATATTGGAGCTCTGTCCTTGAGCAGGATGGTTTACATGAATTTATGTTTATTATCTCTGTTACATGTCTCATAATTCTAATTACAAGCTGTGGATGGTATATTTAGACTATTGGAGTGTCTCCTTGTTGTTTGAAATCATAAGCTACTCTAGCAGGGGTAACAGGGTTAGATTTCCTTTTAAATGTGTTTATGTGCCAAGCTTGTGTGTGTGTGCGTTTGTTTTTGATTGAAATAGGGGACGTATGACAAAGGGAACAATGGGGTCCCCTATTCCGCAAAGGTCCCCGATTCAGACTCGTGTGCAAATCCTATGGCGATCATCCGAAAACGTTAGAGTACAAACAAAAGAGGGAAGACGGTCGGACAATGCCCCGTCCCCTATTGACGGCATTTACCCACTTGTGTGCGTGTGTTGGTGTGTTGTTTGAGCTAGTCGTAAATTGGTCTACGTACCGCATATTACTATTAGTTTTTTTGGAAATTGTGGGTGCAAGTCAAGTCTTGCCTCAATTCGTAAAGTGGCACGTTTAAGACTTTTCACACATATTGTTTGAATATCATCTTCCACTCACCTGCATGGGAGTTATCTGAGCTGATATGGATGTGAACCCTACGATATCAGAGAAGAAGATGGTGACATTGTCAAAACTCTCCGCGCCCACCTGTCGCTTCTCTCGCAGCTGATTAGCCACGAGAGGGGGTAGCATTTGGTAGAGAAGACCCTCCACTACTAACTTCTCGCGCCGTAACTCCAAGGTCTTACCCCTTAGACGGCTAGCGTAGTCGTGAATCCAACCGGTCATGCTGCACGCCGAGAAGAGCAGGACAGGGAAGGAGATCGCCACGAGGATGGTCACCACGAATTCCAGTGCGAGCAGGCGGGCCGTCAAGTGCATTTCCTCGGCGAGGTCCTCGAGGATTTCTGCTCTGATGTCCCGTTGAAGGTCCCACAATACTTTCTGGTAATCTTCTGTTACCAGAAACCACTGCATTGCCATCGTCAAATCACACACTCTTTTATCATTTTTGAGTGTCCGTCTCATCAATGTTAACCCATCAACTGTCTCATTTCTAAAATAAAAACTAATGTGGCTATTATTAATGCTCTTTGCATGTGTAAGGAAAGCGTCGCCTGCCGCACGAGAAGCTAAAAAATCTGGTTTAAATATTTCCAAATCTGCAAAAGATATAGCTCCGAAATATCTCTCTTTGCTAAAAAAAAGTTTGGATTGCGTTAGTGAGTTGTAACTAAGTAGTAAATCTGCGTTTATTAAATTGTGTTGAGTTATCTCATTGGTTATTTCTGTATTAATTACATCAGCGATCTCGTGGTAGAAAAGATATGTCGAGTTGGTGTCGTTTGTGAGTGTTTCACCAAGCGTTCTTTGATCCATTAGAATCTGCAGAAACTTCTCTTGTGTCCAATTCAGCTGCCCAAGAGCGTTTAAGAAAACCCCTTCGCGCGAAGTGCACCCGCGCAGGGCTTGGTCTGTGTTGGTGTAACTGGAGTAGATATCTTCCACAAATCTTGAACTCTGATGAGCGGGTTCCTTGGAATTATTGGCGCAGTTTTTAAGCCAGACTTTCCAAAAGCCCACCAGGCTTGCTTCGATGTGCAAAGCGTGGGCCAAAGACTCTTCCTCCGTCGCATTAGTGAGAGCATTGTGCGTCGCGCGCTGCCAAAAACCCAAATCGGTGAAGTGTTGGACATCGACGAGAGATGAGAAGATAAGAGCTAGGCAGGCCAGGGCACAGACGAGACTTATGCGGGCTATTTGAAGTTGTTTGCCCCTCTCTGAGGATAAATCGGTCATACAGATGGTCCTTGCAAGACCGTTCTCCTGGTCGATACCTAGAGGGGACACGCTGTTGTGACGCCGAAAACCTCGCGTGGCACCGGGAGTCTTACGGGGCGATGCCTTCTTCACCTCACCCATCGCGGTTCATCTGCTTAACAATTCTCGACGATACCAGAAAGATGCGTGGTTATCTAATCTATCGATGCATTCAAAGAAGCTTGCATTCACAGCCTTTTAGCTCTAACGTTAAACTCCTTGAGATTCGATTCATCTTGTCCTCTGATATTGTGATATGCATGCTTCACTTTACAATAAGCGAATGTTGGTCTGATCAAGCCTGTCGCGGACTGGTTTCCGGATCGATCTGTCCTTGGCAAAGATCAATCTCGTCGTTTATTTCGAGAATCTTCGCGACCTCGCTGTCTATACGTATGTTGCCGTTCTCTCCTCCGACTAAATGTGAGACGTCACGCGTAGCGTTCATGTATTATCCATTCCCTCTGCTGCGTTAGGCCCGGGCTAGCTTGTCCTTGCTATTTCCTCCCGTAATAATATTTTCGACGCCCGCGTTGATTGGTTAAGTAGATACAAATCGACAATACAAAAAACATATGCCGGCTCCTAGTACTATAGTAGCCTTTTGTAATGCATGGATGCAAATGGTTAAAAGAATCAGTGTATTGTAATGACAATATCGTCCAATAATAAATTAGATTTGTCCGTGGTTTCATCTTTCAGCTGGGGTGTATGCAAATTTCTAATGAAATTGAAGGATTGAGGACCGGCAGGGTTTATTTTTGTCCCATCGGTAAACCTCGCTGGTGATAATATCCGCAGCAAGGAAATCTACTGGGAAGACAATTTGTCGAGGGAAAAATGCATCATTCTAAAATTAATAAATTAAATAAGAGGGGGCTGAAGACATTCATCAGAAATTGTCGCTGAATTATATTTGCTTCCACCGTTAAGGAAGTCTTGGTCGTTTATATAGCTCCAGCTTTGTGTCTCTTGTCAGAAAAATAAGTACATCTTCGGCAAGATGGTATTTCACGCCCGCCCCCCCCCCCCCCCTTTCTCTCTCCCCTCTTTTTTTCTATTTTTTCTATTTTTTCTATTGGAGGTTCAGAACAAAAAAACGTTATTGTCTTTTGGTTCCCCTAAATTCCGATCTAGATTCTCATATACATTTACCCATAAAAAAAGGTTTGCTACTTTTTAGTTGTATACTATTAAAGAATAAACAAATAATAAATGTTTGATTTCCTTACCTGGCACAAAAAGCCAGATATGCTACGAAACGCCATCGTAGTTTTGCCTCTTTATGGGATAAATGAAGTATTTTTTTATCAAATTAAATTGAATCAAATGTTGCCATGTCTCTCACGCATTATCTGTGCTTTACAAAACGTGATACGCAGGAGTAAACCATTTCCGGCTTCACGTGATTTCCCTACAGACATCGACATTACATCGTTCGTTCAGCTTAGATGCGAATTGAAACCAATTCAAAAAGATGTATCAAGCGGAAGCCAAAAAGACTATCGACGCTTGAAATTATTAAAGCAACGTCACGTCTCATACTAGCGACGAAGAGTTTCCCCCAAAAACACTCCTTTGAGAGCCGGATACGGCTGCGTGTTCCCAGTCAGCTCACTGTGAATAATGCACGCACGCAGATACAGATTTTCTTGAGGTTTATACAATTATTTCGACATGAGAAATGCTTGAGATTTGTGAACTGAGCCGTTTAGTGTATACAAGGAGCAGCCGAAAGTAGGCGGAGCTTGAGAAAGGGTAGGTCATTGACTTATTATGACGTAATATCTGACTGAGAAAAGAATCTATCTCATTGTGTGCCGTAGTCGCTTTGGTACCTTCGTTTCGTTAAATCTTGAAGTTAATTGCATCTGTTGGGCCCAATTAATGATGCGAAGGTTTGTTTGTTTTTTATTAAACGAAAATGATGACTTTCCCCCTTGGGTGGGAAGTTGGGATGACCTTATGCCGAAGTCCACACGGAGCCTTGAAAATGATCATTAGTTCGAGTAAATTTGCTGTTTAGGACTTCGATTTGGGTATTAAGTGTCAGACGTAAACTAACGACAGCGTTTTTACTGCTCGTTCATTGTTTTTCTGAAAATTTTGTATTTTAGTAAACAAGATTTTTGTTTTAATTAATGACAAATGTCACCTCGCAAGAACTATAGGTATTATGGCACATAACTTATATATCTGATTTTAGATGACACAACACAATGTCCGCTCTAAATAAAACAATAAAACCCTAAATATTAATTTACTTTTTACAGCATATTGTCAATGTGCTAGGACAGTCATAATTATATCTGCCATCACAAACCCAAAATTCGATATTCATTGTGTGCCTCGGCCTAAAGGCGTCCTTGCCCTATTTGTTTGGTAATATTTCGTTTTTGTTTTTGTCCCATTATTACAGCTTGAGGAATAGCTTAGATTAGTTGGTAGCTGGTTGGAATGTTGAGGTCAACGATGTACATGCCTAATTGAGTCTCGCTTATGATATGACGTAATTTCAGTCAAAGAACTAGAAAATTATGTCTAAACTTATGTAAAACAAAATGGTTAGAAAAAGAATGGTTAGAAAGAATGCATAGCCACCTCGACCCCATCTGCACTTCATTTCACCCTACAGTTGCGTAATCAGAGGTTGTTGCCTCTACCCCATCCCATAAGCCTCTGCGGTACCCCTCATACACCCCTCCCCTCTCCTTTTTTGAAATCTTGTTAGCCAAACCCATGGTGTGCCCTATCGGTCCGTTCCAGAAAAAAAAGCCCAAAAGACCATCCGGTCTTTTTTATTTTTCAATGCTGCCCTATCCTAAAATACAAAGGGTTATAAGAAAAATGTGTCCATTGTTCATTGGCAATTCTATCTGCTACAGTCGGCTTAGCCGGTGACAGCTCTCGCATCTTTCCCAGTTGTTGAGCGAGAATCCCGGCTGTTCGTCCCACCATCGTACCTTGAGGCTCTTCATCAGCCCCGGCTGGGCGTCGTTTTCCAGGGCGGACTGACTGACCGAGACGCGGTCGCGCGCCGTGATTTCCCGGAGAGTGTAGAGACCAACAGTGGCTAGGCAGGCGAGGAGAAGTGGAAGGGGGATCGTTGAGCTTGTTTCTGGCGATATAAGGAAGATGGAATCCAATTTAATACTAGAACAATAAGATAATGGCTTGAGGTGATAGTGTCGTGGCGTGGCAGCGCCGTCTTTTCTTAGTTGCCATGATCATCAGCCTCAGGAATAGTCTTCAAGAATCAAACAATCCCCATGCTATTTTTTTTTGCAGTCATGCTATCCTATCATACGGATACTAATTAGGTCTAGACGAAAGTGGCGAGATAGACTTATGCTTCATAACCTTGTCAATACAACCAAACAACCTGCTTCAATTGCCAGGAACTCCGGTTGTGTGGCTAGGGAGGATTTGCACCCCCTCCCCTCTCGGTCTGATCATTGATCCTCTAATTAAATTTACATCTTCAGACAAAATATTACACAGCCAATAAAACACAGCTTTATTGATTAGCTATTCTATAATAAAACCGCTATAACAACAGTTTCACTTTATTCCAGTACATAATTATACATTAGTACTGATCCATCTTGAACCACGCGAGGCAAACGGGGTACTGCGGATGTATGCTAGTAAAAGACTAAAGCAATCAACATCTCTGCAACTTCACACATTATACACTCAACCACTAACCAATTTAGAGATTTCACAGTACAGAAAGCCGAGTGAATACACACATTCAAGGAGAACGAGGATGTAATTTGTAATCACGGCAGGACCACTGCCTGCCTGTCAAGGACACAGAACTACATCCCCGGAAATTGAAAATCAACGATGCTAGTATTAGTATTATCGTATCGTCTGGAAAGGTATAAACAATGATTGTAGACACAGGTGGGGTTTGGTTTCACATCTCAACTCCTCGATAGGATTCAATTGTCGACAAGTGTTATTTTCTTATTCAGTAATTGGTGAGCCCCGCGCACGACTTTTGATACGAGATCTTAATTAATTTATAGATAGCTTTTGAATTGACGAGGTGGGATATTTTAAAAGCAAAGCTAGCGTATATTTTACTCTTTTACACAATTCTAATTACATATTATTATTTATACTTTATTACTTTTTGCATTATCATGTTCAGTTTAACGTATTCATTTCGTACTTAATTAATCACACAAGTACTCTCTAAATATCTTCAGAGTATTTGCTAGATACCTTAAGAGTATTTGCTTACATACCTTCAGGGAGTATTTGTTTAGATACGTACAGGGAGTATTTGCTTAGATACCTTCAGGGAGTATTTGCTAGATACCTTAAGGGTATTTGCTTACATACCTTCAGGGAGTATTTGCTTAGATACCTCCAGGGAGTATTTGCTTAGATACCATCAGGGAGTATTTGCTTAGATACCTTCCGGGAGTATTTGCTTAGATACCTTTAGAATATTTGCTAGATACTTTCAGCATATTTGCTTAGATACCTTCAGAATATTTGCTAGATACCATCAGAGTATTTGCTAGATACTTTCAGCGTATTTGCTTAATACTTTCAGCGTATTTGCTTAGATACCTTCAGGGAGTATTTGCTTAGATACCTTCAGAGTATTTCTTCTCCAGAAACACTGAGCAGGAGTAATCGTCATCATCTGCACGTTCGCTGTTTGTCGACTGGTGGTAAAAGTGGTCGTCGCAGGGCGCCCTCAGTGACCACTCTGACAGAAATGCGTCGGCTTCGTGAGTCGCAAAAACAGAGTATTATTGTCGCGACAAATCATAATTAATATCAAATTTCCGTGAGTTTGAGAATGCTGCAGATCACATCATAACGGATCACAGTGGCTGCTTTTTTAAGTTTGGGTTTTTGTTTGTTTGTCGGGGTGTTGGGTGTTTTTTTTTTTTGGTTTTTGGTTTTTTTTGTGTTGCAACAAGAAACATTTTCCGTAGAAAAATAATAGACTGAATCGCGAAGTGAAACTCACCTTGAAGAGTAAATACAATGGTCAATATCAACACAAATACACGAACGTTGGAACGCATCACCATCTTGCAAAACAGGTGCACTTATGTTTGGCCGCGCCACGAAGTGAACAGTGTAGCGGTCTAAAGCGATTCACTTGTAATACACGGTACGCTTAGCTTAGGTTCCTGTTTTGTTTTTAAGTACGCGTTGCCTGCGCGCGTAATCGAGGCGCCGCGCAATGTGCGCAGTTGTTGTTATCTGCGCGCCCATTATTTCGTCATAGTCACGCCCTTTATTACCTCATAATTTGCATTTTATGTCGTTTTCCGTACGCGTACGCTAGATAACCATTTGCCTGTGAAAGAAGTTACAATAATCACATGTTTCAAAGTAAGGATTTAATTAATGTTATAATTCCCAATTGAAGATTACATTTATAGTTTACATTTATAATTTTAACAGTTAAATCTTCTACGCCACATTGTTTTTTTCCGTAAGCTACAAAATAAACCTTAACGTTTTAAAACTACGCTTTTTTTCAAATGTTGACATCAAAAGTGTTCTTGAGAAGCGCGCAGTGTATCCTAACTATGGCAAATTGGCAGTAATAAATCTCAAACTCTAAGTGTGCGTGGGCCTTGCTGCAGTTTTTGTATTTGTCTGTTACCATTATGATTGTGTTTGTGCATCGCACACGAGGTTATTAGCAGTGTCACACGCATCAACTACGGTCATCAGTTCTTCACATTCTCTGCCCCACACTCTGGAACTCTCTGCCGCAACACCGTCTATAACCACAACACACGGGCAGAACCTTCTTATTTTATATCATGTTTTATAATTATTGTATTCTGTGTGGGACGTCAGTGTGAAGCGCTATATAAAACCTGTTATTTTATTATTATTATATAGCGTTTAGTTCTCTGGCGTCAAGCGCTTAGCGTGGAGGGTTTTGTAGAAGGGTCGTGCCTCATCAATTAAGTCCAGAATTACCTGCGGCAGACCGCTCAGATCAACGGACTTGGGTTCGGGGTTGGCGATCCAACCTGAACTCTTGAGGGCGTTCTCGTAGGCCCCGTTTACCTTGTGGATTGCGAGCATGGCCTTGGAGTTATGCCAAGGAATCTCCGAGATGGGCTCCCACTTGAGAAGCGATTCCCGAAACGGGAGATCCAGAGCCTTGCAGAAGGCACGCAGCATCTTTTCAGGGTCGCGCTGGAGATCATCCGCGTCTATGATCACGGGTGGTTTACCCAGCCAAGACTCTAGATGCTCTGCCAATGCGAGCAGATCTCCGAATCCGGACCCCTTTGCTCCCATGGCGCTCATCAGATGCGCGTACTGATCCGTAGTCATTCCCGATCGCTGCGTAAGTCGCAGGCCGGATGAGGCGGTCTTCTCCGGGTTGCGGATGATGAACGCGTGCGTATAACCTGCCGGCAGTTTGTCGTACCGCCCCGTAACGCCACTCGCGTGGTCCTTCATGAAAACGAGATCCCTGCTTGGATAATCTGCCTCCAGAAGCGCCCTGACGTCATTATACGTCATCTCGTCGTCTACGGACAACGGCACTGGAAGGTGGATGGTGCTGTCAGGCCCATAGGTGAAGGCTCCTGCGTACAGCTCGTTGAAGACTTCCACATTGCCATAGTTACCGAAGCTCATCACCATGGCGGTAGACAAGCAACGCGCAGTGGTCCAAAGAGCCAGGCGTTTAGGTTTAGATTGTGCCATTCCGGGAACTCACTGTAATAAAAGAAGGAATGAGAAAGGGCGTCCGTGTAGGCCTACATGTATTTATATACCCAGTGTTGTTCCGAGGGATCTCCCGACGCCAAATCCGTCTTACTTTAAGCAATTTCGGTACTCGCTGCTAATCAGATTCCGGCGAACCAGCCGGCCGCGGTCGACCCCGGCTAACTCGGTAGTCGAATGGTAAGACATCTGCACTAGAAACTAGGAGGTCGTAGGTTTGAGTGCCACCCGAGTTAGTAAATTATAAATCATAGCGTACATGTTTTGTACATCAGGGAGCCCAGTTAGCTACGTTTATATTGACATAAAGCTCAATATAGGCAATAGAACCCGCATTCTGACTGCGGACAGGAAAGGTTCGTAACAAAGAAAACCAATTCTATGTAAGCATAGGATCTTGGGCGTGTGGATATGATGTATATAAATTATTTTATAAATATAAAGTGGGCAATTGTTTAAATTAACTTGAACTGGAAGATAATTTGCAATTGAGAAGCCAGTATATACATGCAGGTCTATATCTGATTGTTGAAATGCAAACAATATCCATTCCGACAATCCAACATAATTTCCGTTGTCGGAAGTCGTGGCGGGCTAGTCACAAATAATGGTAGGCTTGACACCGGCCTCCGTGAATGAAACTATACGTACCAGGTATTCAAACGCAAACCATAGAGCAGTATGATATAAATTCATTGTTACACTTACCCTACTGTCGTTCAATTCAGAGATAATCGCAACAGAACCGTCACGGCAATAACACTATATATATATATATACTGTTCAGCTAGGGACAGACTGTACTGACGCTGTTCTCATGGATTTAGGTTCGTGGAGGTCGCGATTATACATGTAGGTCAGATTTGCTTTTGTGATGCATAAAAGGGTCTGCCAACCGTCCACGTAGGGGCGGTATATACGACGACTGTTTGATGCTGTGTAATTAGCAACATTTTTGGTGGCCAGCAGGAATATTTGAACTATCAATTTATGGCTTAGATACAAGAGATGTACGATATTTTTTTACATCATCGTTATTGATAGACTTTTGCATGGACCTTCAAATAAATGTTTGGCCTAAAATTCTTGAGTAAGAGTTTTCATTGATATAAATTAATATAAAAACCACAGGAGGCCCAAGTTTTCTCAATATTGCGCCAGAGAACTTTTTGGTTTTGGACTTCATAGATCGAATATCTCTGGATCATTACAGTTCAAAATAGCATTGATTTCTGTAGGATAACGTGAGACAGACTTGTTCAGTCAAAGTACATGCATAGTAAGGGAAGACTCACTTGTTTTCTCAAAATAACGGAACAATATAAAAACAAAATAATTATTTCGCTTATTTATTTCGGTCTAAACAGTTTTTCCCTATTGTCCACATGAGTTTAAAGTGTGAACTACACTAAAAACATTAAGTATAATTTTGTAATTCACCAATCCACATCATTGCATTTTCAAAATTATCTAAATTACGGACAAATATTAAAGTAAAAAAAAATAGTACAATTATTACTATTAATCATGGCAATGCATAAGGAAATCAACTGATCATATCACCTCTGAAAATCTTTCCATTTTGCCATTTGTTTTTCTTCCTCCGTACTTTGACTTGGACAAGACTTCCATGTCTACCCAAGAAGAAAACTCAACTTTGTAATACCCATTGCAGCATTATTTGTATTTGAAAAATGAGTTATTTGATAATGATAACAATTTTTTTTAAACACCTCAAACCCTCTTCTTTTTTAAGATGTAGCTTATGCGTATATTGAGACCCAAATAAACCAAGACAGTGTATTCTGGGACCAGGACCTAGACCAAGGGCTTGAGACCTGAAGATTCAAGACAGAAACCAAGACCACATGCTGCTGTCCAGAGATTAAGAATACATGCTGATGTTTAGAGATTGATACCTGAAGATCCAAGACAGAGACCTCATGCTGCTTTTCAGAGGTTACGACCTGAAGGTCCTAAACCAAGACCTAAAGATCCAAGACAGAGACCAAGACCACACGCTGCTGTTCAGAGATTGAGACCTGAAGATCCAAGACAGAGACCAAGAATACATGCTGCTGTTCAGAGGTTTGAGACCTGAAGTTCCTAAACTAAGACTTGAAGATCCAAGACCACAGGCTGCTGTTCAGAGGTTCAGACCTGAATGTCCAACTGCAAGCCGAAGACCGAGACCTAGAACGTGGTCAAAGACGGAGACCTTGGAGACATGTATTACTATTATTAAAAAGAACCACGCAACGCAGCACCACTGGGACAAGCAAGGCCTCTTGCGCCAACTGTCTAAGATCCCTTGGTTTTAATCTCCCGTATCTTCCCCAGTTTCTCCAGCTTGGCATCCTCACTCTTGTGCCAATCCACCTTCTGGGTGTGTTGAGCTACTGCATTCTGTACCCTGGCGTCAATCATCTCGCTGGTCAGGACACCGTCTTCTGATGCATAGGCACTGGCCTGCAGGAACATAAACACATTAGAGTCAACACAACCAAAGCAAAGTGTTACCCCTATTTGATACAAGATTAAAGTAGGATGGTAGTGGCACTAGTCTACCGTTGTAGTCCTTACATATAGCATCCTCTTTTAGTTAATGCACAAACTCAACTCAAAGCAAGTAACCACACATTAAGCAATATTCTAGTTACCAGCAATAACCACTGTATGAGATTGTGGCTGATATCCAGACTTGTCTTTTCTACACTAAGCAAGAGATTGGTTTCAAGTAGGTTTCAGTGTGCGGATTCCCAAGGCTGCTTACCTGCCAAGCCACTCCAAGCTTAGCGATCTCTCTGCCAGAAAGCCCCTCTGTCATCTCGGCAATCTTTGAGCATTTATCGTTGAAGTCAAACTGGCCGACCTTTAACCTCCTGTGACATCAAAAGGTGAAAGGTCATAGTTGCATACATTTAAACAAATGTTTGAATAGTGTGTAGTTTAAGTGAATTAAGATGCAGCTTCACCTCTTTCCCTGAGTAGCTGGTTTAATGACGTAGCTATCAAAGTAGAGTCGCACCATTCGTTCCCTCTCCTCCAATTCAGGAAGCTTAAAGGACACCATCTCATCCAGGCGGTCGTTGATCGCCCAATCAAACTGCTCTGGTTGATTGCTTGCTAGTACCATCATAAACCTGATGGATAAATGAACACAAGGCTGATCAAGAAAGAGTCCCAAAATGTACTCCTGGTTTTGTCTTTTTTAGTTCGAATAAATTCAGAATTGCCTAAAAGCATGAAGGTACATTAGGATACAAGCATCAAGGAAAAACAACCAGTTGCTTACTTGCTAGACTGTTCACCAGTCCTGTACAGAAATGCATTCAGTGTACTTCTGACATCTTCACTGATAAGTTCCTGAAATAAGAAACAAAACCCAATCATTACCAATGTCTCAATTCAAAATAATTTGTCAGTGATGAAGACAGAGTTGCAATTTGGTTCTCTCCTCTCAAGTCATAATGACTTAAGACAAAAGCGTTTTATTATCAATGGGCATGTGACTTGTAACTTGTAACTTTAATGATACTACAAAAACGTTGGTGTCGCAAAACATTCAAATGATGGAATCATGAATGTGTTTTCAATTTTACTTACTGTGCTTCTACGCCTTAAGAATGCATCAGCTTCGTCAACAAAGAGAAGAACACTGAAAAAAACACCAGATTTGTACAAATGAGAATGAGTATGTACAGAAGAATGCTACAGTTGTAGAATGATTCATTTGGTGGACTGTACCATTATTCAACAGGTTCTGTCTTACACTCACCCTCTTCTACTCGTTGAGGCCCAATCAAAGAGCTTGTGCATTGCGCTGACCCCCTCCTTGCCCATTGGAGCTACATCCCCTCCAGTCATAATGGCATAGTCCATTCCTGAGTGAAGAGCTAGTTTCTGCCAGCAAATAAACAAGCATTCGGGACTCAAAATAAAAATATTCAATATGTTTACAAAATCAGTTAAAACAAAAGTTTAAATGAAATAATATTGTTACCTTTGCAAATAACGTCTTGCCTGTTCCCGGTGGGCCGTACATAAGTATATTCCTATATAAACCTTTGTTATATTTTGTATTCCGTGTTGCTATGGCGATCTCACGTAACCTCTCCTCAAGTGATGGCTGCAGAAAAATAAATATCAACAAAATGTAAGACTGGTTCATAGTTTTATAGTTTACAGAATTCTTTAAGGTCATTATAATATCTTCCAATTGGAGTTTACAATTTGTGTCTCCAAAATATTTTAACAATTTTGAATTTCCTTAATGAGACACCTGTCCAAACAAATCAATTAGCAACAAATTATGGAGCCTCCTCTACTAAATTCAGCGAAGGTCGTTTCAATATGGTACATTTCTCTTCATAAAACTCACCTTTAAAACAACCCCTTTGAGAGCATCAAGTGGTTTATTGATCAATCTCTTTGTTGTTTTGACGGGATGTCGTAAACCTTCCAATAGTGTCAATCGTGAAGTTTCCCTGACTAGAGAGGGCTTGCCTAGTCGAGCCTCAATGAACCTAGCTGCAACCCCTGTACCCATTTTAGCAGAGTAAACACCCAGGGCAACAAGTGTTAATCCTGCTGCCTGTAAATAAGAGCAGAAACACAGGAATTTCGAATAACAAAAGTTTATGATAGGACATTATCCACCCTTGCTTTCCAAGACCCTTCAAAATCCAAACAAATTTGGGGAATTTTCTTGGTTCTTGTGAAGTTCTAGATCTTGGACGAGGCAGGGAAAAAGTTCCCTGCAAAAAGGTTAAGTGAGTTCTGATTAGGAAACGGGCCTTTAAATTCCGTGAGATGTTTCTTACCGTTGCTGAGACCTTATCCCAGTCCGATATAAAACTCTTCAGACCATCACCAATTATACTCCCTGCAGTCCTGGAATAAGACAAAAAGGCAACTTATTACATTTAAAGGAACAAAATTGTAACAAAAACGACAACACTGTATTTCCAACGCATGTCCATATGGAGGCTAGTTTACACTAAGATGACTAAAAACCTTCATCTACTAACTTGATGGATTGCAGCACAGTCTCTCGATGTTCGGCAGCTTCTAGTTTAATCTGCTCCTTGCGTATATCCTTATTCTCTCTCTCTATCTTAGCTTTGCCTCTCAGCTCCGCCTCCAGTTTCTTCATTTCGTTCTTGTGCCGAAGCTCCGCCTCGTATTCTATGGTTGCTATGGTGACAGAAATGTCAAAGGTCAATCTATCAAGCCAGTTCAATGGACACAAGGTCAAAATAATTACAAATTTGTGTCACAAATCAACCGCAAAGATTTAGCTCTTTGCAGGAACTGCAACACTTTGCGTGACTTAATTTAAACTTCCAACCTTACTAACCTTAAAAAAATATAAGAATAGGCTACAAATCAAGAAGAGGCTCTATGTAGGAAATTACCCATAAAACATTATTTATGGGCTAATCTTTAGGTTCTGAAACCTGGTATCCCACTTCTGTGTACAGAATTTATTGGACCAAGGACAAAGGGGACCAGTCTAAAACACTAATGACCTTTGACCTTGCTCTTTGACCCTGTGCTTACATCGTCTCATGCTCTCTTGTTTTTTGACAGAGTCCTCTTGTCTTGCAAGGTTGTCCTCGTTCATTCGTCTCTGTAAAATCAGGCAAAGAAAACAAATCGGTCATTTTTTTGTTATGGAGGGGCTGCGCAACATGACACTAGGGGGCGCTGTTCATGTTCCAAATGTACATTTTATGCGAACTTGCGTGCTATGTCCTTGGCACAAAATAGTGCATTGAAAGCTTTGTAATGTTTTTTGTACGATTTTCTGAACTATGTCATACATTTCGGAAAACTAATAGTGTGTTTATCACTACAAAAATATACGAGGTGATTCAATGGCCCATCCCCCAGGTCAACGGCGGGAGCATATATCCCCCCCCCCCCCCCCCCCTTCAGCTTTCTGGGATCGGCACAAACCAACGTTGTCTCATCATTACTTGTTGTGCCAGCTGATCATCGTAGCGTTTGCGGGCCAACTGGTCCTGATAGTGCGCCCTCTTCTGATGTTCTTGCGTCTCGGCTCCGAGCGTCTTCCGTTTCTCTTCCTGCTGGACTCTGATCTGGTCCATCTTCAGTTGCTCAAGTGCGCCCTCATACTCCTTGACATCAAAGAAATCAATAGGGCGTTCAAATAAGAAAGCCATTTCACATCGTAATGTGAATTATCCGAGTGATTTAATACTAGTACATATATAAGATCCAAAATACGATAAACGCCATTTTTATATCTTTTAGAAATGCCACTATCTCATATAGTTGCTCAAAGTCAGTTTCGGCAGGTTTATGGTTAAATTAAATACACCTTAGAAAGATAATAAAGCAAACAAATAAAGGTTAGAAATAGCATGTAAATTCTTCTTTAAACTTTTATAAAAGTTTTGTTTATATTTTTTCATTTTGCAAACAAACTAAATAACAGGAATGAAAATGTACCAATGAATACTAGACATCTTGCACATAGTTCCCTCCCCCTCCCCCTTTAGTTTTGACTGACTTATCAAGTGATTGGTTTATTTTTCACAGCGGCTTAGCTGACCTTGATCTTGGCTAGCTGCTCATGTTGTTTGGTTCCTTCCTGCATCTTAGACAACTCCAGAGCACCTCTTGCATTTGCTAAAATGAAAAGAAAAAAAAACACCTTGATCAAATATATTTATATCGTGAACATTATTTATTATTATTTATTATTATTATTATTATTAGGCCCACTTCCAAATCTATTATTTAACAACAAATTGTTGTAATTTCAAGTAATATATAGCATGATAGACAACTAGAGAAACAAAAATGCGCATCGATTGAGTAAAAGGATCCGAGAAATGATAAAATCTTACGAGATTTGTCGAGGTCCTTTGCCGCCTTGGCTGCGCGCTCCAGCCCCGTAGGGTCGAAGTTGCTCCAACTCCCTTCGCCCAGAACATTGTCGGACTTTTTCCCGTCATCATCGCCATCTTTTTTCCCACCGTCTCCCCCTCCACCGCCGCCAGGGAAGAGTAGTCCCTCTGGTAGAGTCGGGAGCTGGGGAGCCTCTTGTGGAGGGGGGGTCTTACCTAAACCAAAAAGCCACGACATTTTAGATGAAAATTGTCACGAAACGGTGAACGAAATCTCAAGAGTGATGTAACGTACGTGAACACACGTGCCGTACCAACCGGTCAAAGGTCATGAAATAGTTTTTTTTTAACAATTGAGGGCGCTATTCCAGCTATATTTGTCATGGAGACAATGACGTACTCGCTTATTTAAGTGATTGATGAGACGAGCATTGCAGCAGGTGGATTTACGTGTCACCTGTTCCTTAATGAATTACTATTTTATTCTTTCGTGACAATCATTTCAGAGCTTTTCCAAGAATTTCAGATGCAGCAATGATTGAGGAACTGGAAGTGGAAGGGTAACTTTGAATTAAAACAGTTCTAATAAAATAAGTATTTAAATACAAAAAATAATTATTTAATTTCTGATTGTGAATTTTATGGCCTACTCTTTCGCTTTGCGTTATTTTGAAAATGTGGCTTTGATTTGTGCTAACTTTCTTCACAAAGCACGGTTTTATGAATTATAAAAAACTAATAAATTGCCCCATCAATCTTTTATTTTTTTTTATTATTATTATGTTTTTGTTTGTTTGTTTACTTGTTATTTGTTTATGTATTTCATTTTACCACACAGGTCATCGTCATTGCAAAGTAGCAGTGATGCTAACGCATATATTGCAGTAGCAGGTACCAACATCCCTATCATCACAATCAGCACGCATGCAGAAACAGAACAGAAACCAGCTAAACTACCAAAGGTAAACAGCTCCCCCCCCCCCCCCCCTACATACACACAATCTAAACCTCACTCTAACATCCAAACCCCACCGCTCTCAAATCTATAATGATGATTATTTAGTTTCAATAATTTGTTCCAATTCAGCTTCCAAGCGCTCGTTACCGCTACACTCTCTGGCACGAACTACGCAGCAATGAAATCAAAGGAGATGAACTCCGCAACCCAAGGATCAGACAAGGACCGGAGATTAAAGATAAGATCTTCCACAGTGTGACGGACGAGCAAGAAAGAGAATTGCATCATGGGATGAAAGGACAAGAGAAGAAAGATTACGAGAGGAAAATAGAAAACTGGGAAAATAGTCTGGTAAATAAGATATATCAATTGATTAATGAATTATTCATTGGTTGGAACTAGGAACTAGACAATAGAGTACAGAAGTGTGATGTCAGTTGTCATAGTGATGGCTCCACACATTGACTAGTCAACTGAAACGTCCATTGCAAAAGCAGAGAGAAATGGTTGAGTAACTTTAATGTGGAGCCAATTGCCTTGGCAACAGACAAATGATAATTGACTTAGCTACTCTATTTGGAGTGAAGATCACTGTAATTTGCATAATTAAATTAGTCTAGTTATCAATTTGGCTGCTAGATACTAACTTTGTAAGTTTTGTAGGAAATGTAGATAGTTTTCTGTCACTGATGTTTCATTTTAAGAAATCGATTAATTTTCTCCAACAGTCGGTCAACCTGTCTTACCAGGAGCTAGGAGATCGCTATCAAGTAGAGAATTTCATGCGCATCTTAAAGAGACTTATCAGAGCAGAGAAGATTCAACTCATCAACAACAGCCTGGAAGATCTCAGCAAAGTCAACTTCCCATCGTAAGATCTTAACATTTCCAGTATTTCCTTCTTTGAGAATGTTTTGCTGAAGTTCCAGGAGTTTGATCCAGCTGTGTGGATACATTTAGTGGCTCAACTTGAAGGATATCTGACATCATATCTAGGTTTTACATGACAGGGAGGTTATAATGAGCAGACAATGGGTAGAATAAGAGCCTAGCTGTGTGTTCTTATCATGAATGGGATGCATAAGATGCACTACTCCTTAGAGAAAACTATGTAACAAAATTACACCGTCCAATAAACTGTTGAACAGGTAAGAAGATTATCCCAGGGGGGCCACACAGTTAACAATGGACCGGGTGATCCAATAGGCCTAGGGAGCTTCAACATATTGTTAATCACCTGTAGAGTAAACAAATCAAATAAAAAGTTTACTTCACATTGTCAACAATTTGTCACAAACTTTCCCGTGTTTTTTTTTTTTGTAGATGTGCAGTTCTGAACCTTAACAGTAACTACTTCACCTCATTTACGGTAATTTGTTTTAAATAAATTGACACAATTTGATAAAGCTTGCTTTTCAAAATAAGTAGTTTCATCACAAACAAAATAAAGTTTGAAAAGCAGAATTTCGTCTGTCCATTGAAATAGAGAGACAGTTATTTTAGCTCCTCACGACTCAAGTTGTATATTTACGTGTAACATGTTTCAATTATATTTTGTTTAATGAACGCATGCACTTTTGAATTCCCTTGGCAACAGAAACTACCCAAGTGTCCAAACCTGAAGATACTTCTTCTATGCGACAACTCCATCAAGTCACTAGACGGCCTGCAGAATCTCAAGAAGAGTAACTTGGCCATCTTAGATCTTCGACGTAATCCAGTATGCTTCCAGGAACATTACAGGCCCAGGTAACATTGCTTAGATCTTGCGAGTAGTTGCATAAAATGTTTGAGAAAACTTACAGAGAGGGATGGTCTTCTGGAGTCCGTTTTCTACTAATTGAGCTATTTTCAGGTTTGATTCCATCAGTGCAGCATATAATATTTGTATGATACAAGAAGTATATGATACCCACAGTATGTCATGAAAAAGATATTTGGCTATAGGACCATAGCAGATTTGTCTTTTGAACAAACAATTGGTAGAATAAAATGCAGTGGCAGCCATTTTGAAAACTGCTAATTATTTTACCTATATTTATGAAAGGACAAATATGTGATGGCCTTTTTTATAGCCAAATATCTGAATTGTTACTTTTCTAGCAATACAATTTGTTTTTACCTCTGAATAAGAGATTAACTAAAATACAAAATGGCCTGAGTTTAGTTATTGAATTATTTCTTTACAATTTCATATTTTACAGTTCCATGATCTATATTTGTTTCTTTTTCTGCAGAGTTTTTCAGATTCTGCCTGATTTGCAGGAGTTGGATGGTATTCCTCGTTTGACCTCTGACATTGAAGGTGACCTTATCCCCCATAATAGCTGCCTAATCTCATAGGTCCAATCTTGGGCTGTTTTTCAAACCCAAGCTTTGTCTCCTTCTGTGGCTTCATTCATGCAGTTTGGCAATGGTGATGGAGCCTAAAGCTTGGGTTTGGAAAATGGCCTAGAGTCTCTCAGTGGGAAAATGTACTTGTACAATTCAATGTACAGATTGTGTGAAACAGAAACAATTGTGTGTGATTGTGTTTATGTAATCCAAAATGTCAAAGTGGCATTCTAGAGGGGAAGAATTCATGAACATCACTAATTTTCCTCTACAGTGACCTATTATTAGCCATCAGAAAGCAATAACGTGTCCTGAAAACTAAATTTTAGCAAAGAAAATATTGAAGCATTTCATACTAAAAAGCAACCAAATCCGACCAGTCTGATAGGATTAGTGCACAGAGTGTCAAGTGATGTCCACGTATTCTAAGTGACCGTCTTTAACACCTGTCACAAACCAAATCTATTTTGGTAAATCAGAAGATGCTAATAATCCTTTATTGCTCTGCAGTTGTTGAATAAATATACAATTGTGTGCTGTTGTACAATAATCATTCCCTGAAATTCCGTTCATAAACTTAAATGTTTTACTTTAATGTTTTACTTTACAACACCTGTCATTACTTTTATTTGAGTTGGTCATAAAAGCAAAATGACATTCCTGACTCCAAAAAGTACTGTAGATATGTCTTTTCTTTTTCAGTCCAAATTCCAGTTGTTAGAAAACAATACATATTTGTGTACACATTCCTGCACCCTAAATCACATCAACCTCAAGAAATGTCACCTATTTGTAAATGTTTTGTACATTTTCACGTGTAGATTTTAAGTTGTGAAACTACAAACCTTATTTTTACTTCTGTGATTACCATTCCATATTTTAATTGTGATTTGCTAATTGACTGTGTTTTCTATTCTAAATCAATACTATTTTTCTTCAACCTAGTTTTTTTTATATTTCAAGAATTTTGTATAAAATATCAAAATTGTCAAGATTATTTGAATGATTGATTGATTGATTAAATATTTTACTTGCAAAATGATAGTAAAATTAAATGTATTTGTTTCCGTTTATCAGTGTTATATTTTGACCTAATTTGCATACAAATGCAAGGCTAACACCTTATCAATTAGTTTAAGAGACATTTAAAGACATTTTTTGACAATCATATTTTTGCATAATTATCACATTTTACCTAATTTGCATACAAATGCAAAGCTAATTTAAGGGACATTTTTGTACAATTATCATATTTTTAGAATCATTATCATATTTTGATCTAATTTGCATACAAATGCAAGGCTAACCCCTTATCAATTAATTTTAGGGACATTTGAGACAAAATCATAATTTTTGCATATTTATCATATTTTGACCCAATTTGCATACAAATGCAAGGCTAACCCCTTATCAATTAATTTAAGGGACATTTGAGACATTTTGGGACAAAATCATACTTGTTGCATAATTATCATATTTTGACCTAATTTGCATATAAATGCAAGGCTAACCCCTTATCAATTAATTTAAGGGACATTTGAGACATTTTGGGACAAAATCATACTTGTTGCATAATTATCATATTTTGACCTAATTTGCATATAAATGCAAGGCTAAACCCTTATCAACTAATTTGAGGGCATTTTAGTGATTTTTAGACAAATAATTTTTGTTGCATAATTATCATATTTTGACCTAATTTGCATACAAATGCAAGGCTAACCCCTTATCAATTAATTTAAGGGACATTTGAGACATTTTGGGACAAAATCATACTTGTTGCATAATTATCATATTTTGACCTAATTTGCATATAAATGCAAGGCTAACCCCTTATCAATTAATTTAAGGGACATTTGAGACATTTTGGGACAAAATCATACTTGTTGCATAATTATCATATTTTGACCTAATTTGCATATAAATGCAAGGCTAAACCCTTATCAACTAATTTGAGGGCATTTTAGTGATTTTTAGACAAATAATTTTTGTTGCATAATTATCATATTTTGACCTAATTTGCATATAAATGCAAGGCTAACCCCTTATCAATTAATTTAAGGGACATTTGAGACATTTTGGGACAAAATCTTATTTGTTGCATAATTATCATATTTTGATCTAATTTGCATACAAATGCAAGGCTAACCCCTTATCAATTAATTTTAGGGACATTTGAGACAAAATCATAAGTTTTGCATATTTATCATATTTTGACCCAATTTGCATACAAATGCAAGGCTAACCCCTTATCAATTAATTTAAGGGACATTTGAGACATTTTGGGACAAAATCATACTTGTTGCATAATTATCATATTTTGACCTAATTTGCATATAAATGCAAGGCTAAACCCCTATCAACTAATTTGAGGGCATTTTAGTGATTTTTGGACAAATAATTTTTGTTGCATAATTATCATATTTTGACCTAATTTGCATACAAATGCAAGGCTAACCCCTTATCAATTAATTTAAGGGACATTTGAGACATTTTGGGACAAAATCATACTTGTTGCATAATTATCATATTTTGACCTAATTTGCATATAAATGCAAGGCTAACCCCTTATCAATTAATTTAAGGGACATTTGAGACATTTTGGGACAAAATCATACTTGTTGCATAATTATCATATTTTGACCTAATTTGCATATAAATGCAAGGCTAAACCCTTATCAACTAATTTGAGGGCATTTTAGTGATTTTTAGACAAATAATTTTTGTTGCATAATTATCATATTTTGACCTAATTTGCATATAAATGCAAGGCTAACCCCTTATCAATTAATTTAAGGGACATTTGAGACATTTTAGGACAAAATCATGCTTGTTGCATAATTATCATATTTTGACCTAATTTGCATATAAATGCAAGGCTAAACCCTTATCAACTAATTTAAGGGCATTTTGGTGATTTTTGAACAAAATCTTATTTGTTGCATAATTATCATATTTTGACCTAATTTGCATATAAATGCAAGGCTAAACCCTTATCAACTTATTTGAGGGGCATTTGAGACATTTTTGGACATTATCATATTTTGACCTAATTTGCATACAAATGCAAGGCTAACCCCTTATGAATTAATTTAAGGGACATTTTAGACATTTTGGGACAAAATCATACTTGTTGCATAATTATCATATTTTGACCTAATTTGCATACAAATGCAAGGCTAACCCCTTATCAATTAATTTAAGGGACATTTGAGACATTTTGGGACAAAATCATACTTGTTGCATAATTATCATATTTTGACCTAATTTGCATATAAATGCAAGGCTAAACCCCTATCAACTAATTTGAGGGCATTTTAGTGATTTTTGGACAAATAATTTTGTTGCATAATTATCATATTTTGACCTAATTTGCATACAAATGCAAGGCTAACCCTTATCAATTAATTTAAGGGACATTTGAGAACATTTTGGGGACAAAATCATACTTGTTGCATAATTATCATATTTTGACCTAATTTGCATATAAATGCAAGGCTAACCCCTTATCAATTAATTTAAGGGACATTTGAGACATTTTGGGGACAAAAATCATACTTGTTGCATAATTATCATATTTTGACCTAATTTGCATATAAATGCAAGGCTAAACCCTTATCAACTAATTTGAGGGCATTTAGTGATTTTTAGACAAATAATTTTTGTTGCATAATTATCATATTTTGACCTAATTTGCATATAAATGCAAGGCTAACCCCTTATCAATTAATTTAAGGGACATTTGAGACATTTTGGGACAAAATCATGCTTGTTGCATAATTATATTTTGACCTAATTTGCATATAAATGCAAGGCTAAACCCTTATCAACTAATTTAAGGGCATTTTGGTGATTTTTGAACAAAATCTTATTTGTTGCATAATTATCATATTTTGACCTAATTTGCATATAAATGCAAGGCTAAACCCTTATCAACTTATTTGAGGGGCATTTGAGACATTTTTAGACATTATCATATTTTGACCTAATTTGCATACAAATGCAAGGCTAACCCTTATCAATTAATTTAAGGGACATTTTAGACATTTTGGGACAAAATCATACTTGTTGGCATAATTATCATATTTTGACCTAATTTGCATATAAATGCAAGGCTAAACCCCTTATCAACTAATTTGAGGGGCATTTTGGTGATTTTTGGACAAAATCATATTTGTTGCATATTATCATATTTTGTCCTAATTTGCATACAAATGCAAGGCTAACCCCTTATCAACTTATTTGAGGGGCATTTGAGACATTTTGAACATTATCACTATTTTGACCTAATTTGCATATAAATGCAAGGCTAAACCCTTATCAACTAATTTGAGGGCATTTGAGACATTTTTTGGACATCATATTTTGACCTAATTTGCATATAGATGCAAGGCTAAACCCTTATCAACTAATTTAAGGGGCATTTTGGTGATTTTTGGACAAAATCATATTTGTTGCATAATTATAATATTTTGACCTAATTTGCATACAAATGCAAGGCTAACCCCTTATCAATTAATTTAAGGGACATTTGAGACATTTTGGGACAAAATCATACTTGTTGCATAATTATCATATTTTGACCTAATTTGCATATAAATGCAAGGCTAAACCCTTATCAACTATTTGAGGGCATTTTAGTGATTTTTGGAACAAATCATTTTGTTGCATAATTATCATATTTTGACCTAATTTGCATACAAATGCAAGGCTAACCCCTTATCAATTAATTTAAGGGGACATTTGAGACATTTTGGGACAAAATCATACTTGTTGCATAATTATCATATTTTGACCTAATTTGCATATAAATGCAAGGCTAAACCCTTATCAACTAATTTGAGGGGCATTTTAGTGATTTTTGACAAAAATCATATTTGTTGCATAATTATCATATTTTGTCCTAATTTGCATACAAATGCAAGGCTAACCCCTTATCAACTTATTTAAGGGGCATTTGAGACATTTTGAACATTATCATATTTTGACCTAATTTGCATATAAATGCAAGGCTAAACCCTTATCAACTAATTTAAGGGGCATTTTGGTGATTTTTGGACAAAATCATATTTGTTGCATAATTATCATATTTTGACCTAATTTGCATACAAATGCAAGGCTAACCCCTTATCAATTAATTTAAGGACATTTGAGACATTTTGGGACAAAATCATACTTGTTGCATAATTATCATATTTTGACCTAATTTGCATATAAATGCAAGGCTAAACCCTTATCAACTAATTTGAGGGCATTTTAGTGATTTTTGGACAAATAATTGTTGTTGCATAATTATCATATTTTGACCTAATTTGCATACAAATGCAAGGCTAACCCCTTATCAATTAATTTAAGGGACATTTGAGACATTTTGGGACAAAATCATACTTGTTGCATAATTATCATATTTTGACCTAATTTGCATATAAATGCAAGGCTAAACCCTTATCAACTAATTTGAGGGCATTTTAGTGATTTTTGGACAAATAATTTTTGTTGCATAATTATCATATTTTGACCTAATTTGCATACAAATGCAAGGCTAACCCCTTATCAATTAATTTAAGGGACATTTGAGACATTTTGGGACAAAATCATACTTGTTGCATAATTATCATATTTTGACCTAATTTGCATATAAATGCAAGGCTAACCCCTTATCAATTAATTTAAGGGACATTTGAGACATTTTGGGACAAAATCATACTTGTTGCATAATTATCATATTTTGACCTAATTTGCATATAAATGCAAGGCTAAACCCTTATCAACTAATCGAGGGCATTTTAGTGATTTTTAGACAAATAATTTTTGTTGCATAATTATCATATTTTGACCTAATTTGCATACAAATGCAAGGCTAACCCCTTATCAACTTATTTGAGGGGCATTTGAGACATTTTGAACATTATCATATTTTGACCTAATTTGCATATAAATGCAAGGCTAAACCCTTATCAACTAATTTGAGGGCATTTGAGAAATTTTTTGGACATTATCATATTTTGACCTAATTTGCATATAAATGCAAGGCTAAACCCTTATCAACTAATTTAAGGGGCATTTTGGTGATTTTTGGACAAAATCATATTTGTTGCATAATTATCATATTTTGACCTAATTTGCATACCTAATTTAAGGGGCATTTTGGTGATTTTTGGACAAAATCATATTTGTTGCATAATTATCATATTTTGACCTAATTTGCATACAAATGCAAGGCTAACCCCTTATCAATTAATTTAAGGGACATTTGAGACATTTTTGGACAAATAATTTTTGTTGCATAATTATCATATTTTGACCTAATTTGCATACAAATGCAAGGCTAACCCCTTATCAATTAATTTAAGGGACATTTGAGACATTTTGGGACAAAATCATACTTGTTGCATAATTATCATATTTTGACCTAATTTGCATATAAATGCAAGGCTAACCCCTTATCAATTAATTTAAGGGACATTTGAGACATTTTGGGACAAAATCATACTTGTTGCATAATTATCATATTTTGACCTAATTTGCATATAAATGCAAGGCTAAACCCTTATCAACTAATTTGAGGGCATTTTAGTGATTTTTAGACAAATAATTTTTGTTGCATAATTATCATATTTTGACCTAATTTGCATACAAATGCAAGGCTAACCCCTTATCAACTTATTTGAGGGGCATTTGAGACATTTTGAACATTATCATATTTTGACCTAATTTGCATATAAATGCAAGGCTAAACCCTTATCAACTAATTTGAGGGCATTTGAGACATTTTTTGGACATTATCATATTTTGACCTAATTTGCATATAAATGCAAGGCTAAACCCTTATCAACTAATTTAAGGGGCATTTTGGTGATTTTTGGACAAAATCATATTTGTTGCATAATTATCATATTTTGACCTAATTTGCATACCTAATTTAAGGGGCATTTTGGTGATTTTTGGACAAAATCATATTTGTTGCATAATTATCATATTTTGACCTAATTTGCATACAAATGCAAGGCTAACCCCTTATCAATTAATTTAAGGGACATTTGAGACATTTTGGGACAAAATCATACTTGTTGCATAATTATCATATTTTGACCTAATTTGCATATAAATGCAAGGCTAAACCCTTATCAACTAATTTGAGGGCATTTTAGTGATTTTTGGACAAATAATTTTTGTTGCATAATTATCATATTTTGACCTAATTTGCATACAAATGCAAGGCTAACCCCTTATCAATTAATTTAAGGGACATTTGAGACATTTTGGGACAAAATCATACTTGTTGCATAATTATCATATTTTGACCTAATTTGCATATAAATGCAAGGCTAAACCCTTATCAACTAATTTGAGGGCATTTTAGTGATTTTTGACAAAATCATATTTGTTGCATAATTATCATATTTTGTCCTAATTTGCATACAAATGCAAGGCTAACCCCTTATCAACTTATTTGAGGGGCATTTGAGACATTTTGAACATTATCATATTTTGACCTAATTTGCATATAAATGCAAGGCTAAACCCTTATCAACTAATTTAAGGGGCATTTTGGTGATTTTTGGACAAAATCATATTTGTTGCATAATTATCATATTTTGACCTAATTTGCATACAAATGCAAGGCTAACCCCTTATCAATTAATTTAAGGGACATTTGAGACATTTTGGGACAAAATCATACTTGTTGCATAATTATCATATTTTGACCTAATTTGCATATAAATGCAAGGCTAAACCCTTATCAACTAATTTGAGGGCATTTTAGTGATTTTTGGACAAATAATTTTTGTTGCATAATTATCATATTTTGACCTAATTTGCATACAAATGCAAGGCTAACCCCTTATCAATTAATTTAAGGGACATTTGAGACATTTTGGGACAAAATCATACTTGTTGCATAATTATCATATTTTGACCTAATTTGCATATAAATGCAAGGCTAAACCCTTATCAACTAATTTGAGGGCATTTTAGTGATTTTTGGACAAATAATTTTTGTTGCATAATTATCATATTTTGACCTAATTTGCATACAAATGCAAGGCTAACCCCTTATCAATTAATTTAAGGGACAGTTGAGACATTTTGGGACAAAATCATACTTGTTGCATAATTATCATATTTTGACCTAATTTGCATATAAATGCAAGGCTAACCCCTTATCAATTAATTTAAGGGACATTTGAGACATTTTGGGACAAAATCATACTTGTTGCATAATTATCATATTTTGACCTAATTTGCATATAAATGCAAGGCTAAACCCTTATCAACTAATTTGAGGGCATTTTAGTGATTTTTAGACAAATAATTTTTGTTGCATAATTATCATATTTTGACCTAATTTGCATACAAATGCAAGGCTAACCCCTTATCAACTTATTTGAGGGGCATTTGAGACATTTTGAACATTATCATATTTTGACCTAATTTGCATATAAATGCAAGGCTAAACCCTTATCAACTAAGTTGAGGGCATTTGAGACATTTTTTGGACATTATCATATTTTGACCTAATTTGCATATAAATGCAAGGCTAAACCCTTATCAACTAATTTAAGGGGCATTTTGGTGATTTTTGGACAAAATCATATTTGTTGCATAATTATCATATTTTGACCTAATTTGCATACCTAATTTAAGGGGCATTTTGGTGATTTTTGGACAAAATCATATTTGTTGCATAATTATCATATTTTGACCTAATTTGCATACAAATGCAAGGCTAACCCCTTATCAATTAATTTAAGGGACATTTGAGACATTTTGGGACAAAATCATACTTGTTGCATAATTATCATATTTTGACCTAATTTGCATATAAATGCAAGGCTAAACCCTTATCAACTAATTTGAGGGCATTTTAGTGATTTTTGGACAAATCATTTTTGTTGCATAATTATCATATTTTGACCTAATTTGCATACAAATGCAAGGCTAACCCCTTATCAATTAATTTAAGGGACATTTGAGACATTTTGGGACAAAATCATACTTGTTGCATAATTATCATATTTTGACCTAATTTGCATATAAATGCAAGGCTAAACCCTTATCAACTAATTTGAGGGCATTTTAGTGATTTTTGGACAAATAATTTTTGTTGCATAATTATCATATTTTGACTTAATTTGCATACAAATGCAAGGCTAACCCCTTATCAATTAATGTAAGGGACATTTGAGACATTTTGGGACAAAATCATACTTGTTGCATAATTATCATATTTTGACCTAATTTGCATATAAATGCAAGGCTAAACCCTTATCAACTTATTTGAGGGGCATTTGAGACATTTTTGGACATTATCATATTTTGACCTAATTTGCATACAAATGCAAGGCTAACCCCTTATCAATTAATTTAAGGGACATTTGAGACATTTTTGGACAAAATCATACTTGTTGCATAATTATCATATTTTGACCTAATTTGCATATAAATGCAAGGCTAACCTCTTATCAATTAATTTAAGGGACATTTGAGACATTTTGGGACAAAATCATACTTGTTGCATAATTATCATATTTTGACCTAATTTGCATATAAATGCAAGGCTAAACCCTTATCAACTAATTTGAGGGCATTTTAGTGATTTTTAGACAAATAATTTTTGTTGCATAATTATCATATTTTGACCTAATTTGCATACAAATGCAAGGCTAACCCCTTATCAATTAATTAAGGGACATTTGAGACATTTTGGGACAAAATCATGCTTGTTGCATAATTATCATATTTTGACCTAATTTGCATATAAATGCAAGGCTAAACCCTTATCAACTAATTTAAGGGCATTTTGGTGATTTTTGGACAAAATCTTATTTGTTGCATAATTATCATATTTTGACCTAATTTGCATATAAATGCAAGGCTAAACCCTTATCAACTTATTTGAGGGGCATTTGAGACATTTTTGGACATTATCATATTTTGACCTAATTTGCATATAAATGCAAGGCTAAACCCTTATCAACTAGTTTGAGGGCATTTTGGTGATTTTTGGACAAAATCTTATTTGTTGCATAATTATCATATTTTGACCTAATTTGCATACAAATGCAAGGCTAACCCCTTATCAATTATTTTGAAGGAAAATTGAGACATTTTTTGACAAAATCATATTTGTTGCATATTTATCATATTTTGACCCAATTTGCATACAAATGCAAGGCTAAACCCTTATCAACTAGTTTGAGGTCATTTTGGTGATTTTTGGACAAAATCTTATTTGTTGCATAATTATCATATTTTGACCTAATTTGCATATAAATGCAAGGCTAAACCCTTATCAACTTATTTGAGGGGCATTTGAGACATTTTTGGACATTATCATAATTTGACCTAATTTGCATATAAATGCAAGGCTAAACCCTTATTAACTAATTGGAGGGCATTTTGGTGATTTGAGGGGCATTTGAGACATTTTTGGACATTATCATATTTTGTATTTTGTATGCAAATTAGGTCAAAATATGATAATTATGCAACAAAAATGATTTGTCTAAAAATCACTAAAATGCCCTCAAATTAGTTGATAAGGGTTTAGCCTTGCATTTATATGCAAATTAGGTCAAAATATGATAATTATGCAACAAGTATGATTTTGTCCCAAAATGTCTCAAATGTCCCTTAAATTAATTGATAAGGGGTTAGCCTTGCATTTGTATGCAAATTAGGTCAAAATATGATAATTATGCAACAAAAATTATTTGTCCAAAAATCACTAAAATGCCCTCAAATTAGTTGATAAGGGTTTAGCCTTGCATTTATATGCAAATTAGGTCAAAATATGATAATTATGCAACAAGTATGATTTTGTCCCAAAATGTCTCAAATGTCCCTTAAATTAATTGATAAGGGGTTAGCCTTGCATTTGTATGCAAATTAGGTCAAAATATGATAATTATGCAACAAATATGATTTTGTCCAAAAATCACCAAAATGCCCCTTAAATTAGTTGATAAGGGTTTAGCCTTGCATTTATATGCAAATTAGGTCAAAATATGATAATGTCAAAAAATGTCTCAAATGCCCTCAAATTAGTTGATAAGGGTTTAGCCTTGCATTTATATGCAAATTAGGTCAAAATATGATAATGTTCAAAATGTCTCAAATGCCCCTCAAATAAGTTGATAAGGGGTTAGCCTTGCATTTGTATGCAAATTAGGACAAAATATGATAATTATGCAACAAATAAGATTTTGAGATTTTGCCCCTGAGACATTTTGGGACAAAATCTTATTTGTTGCATAATTATCATATTTTGACCTAATTTGCATATAAATGCAAGGCTAAACCCTTATCAACTTATTTGAGGGGCATTTGAGACATTTTTGGACATTATCATATTTAGACCTAATTTGCATATAAATGCAAGGCTAAACCCTTATCAACTTATTTGAGGGGCATTTGAGACATTCTTGGACATTATCATATTTTGACCTAATTTGCATATAAATGCAAGGCTAAACCCTTATCAACTAATTTGAGGGCATTTTGGTGATTTTTGAACAAAATCTTATTTGTTGCATAATTATCATATTTCGACCTAATTTGCATATAAATGCAAGGCTAAACCCTTATCAACTAATTTGAGGGCATTTTGGTGATTTTTGGACAAAACTTATTTGTTGCATAATTATCATATTTTGACCCAATTTGCATACAAATGCAAGGCTAACCGCTTATCAATTATTTTAAGGACAATTGAGACATTTTTTGACAAAATCATATTTTTGCATATTTATTATATTTTGACCCAATTTGCATACAAATGCAAGGCTAACCCCTTATCAATTAATTATAGGGACATTTGAGAAATTTTAAACAAAATCATATTGTTTGCATAATTATCACATTTTTACCTAATTTGCATACAAATGCAAGGCTAACCCCTTATCAATAAATTTTAGAGACAATAGAGACATTTTTAGACAAAATCATATTGTTTGCATAATTATCATATTTTGACCCAATTTGCATACAAATGCAAGGCTAACCCCTTATCAATTAATTTTAGGGACATTTGAGACATTTGAGACAAAATCATATTTTTTGCATAATTTTCACATTTTGAACTAATTTGCATACAAATGCAAGGCTAACCCCTTATTTATTATTTTTGGAAAATTCCTCTTTGCCAAATTCCACGCTTGTATCATTAAAGGCATAATTCCATCACCTATCTGCCGTACTATGTTTATAAACAGTCGCTGACAGTAAAAATAAAACTTGAAAGAATGGCACCTTTGTTTAAAAAAGAAAGTAGGAAAATATATAGTACATAATAGGCAATATAAAAATATATATGAAAACAATTGGGCCTTAAGTTAACATCACAACCTACATATTTCTAGTGTTTCAAACAAACATTTTGCTTAAACTTTGATCAAAATTATTATTTCGGCACCCAACACTGAGTAATTGGTGGTGCTATTAAAAATGAATAATCCAAACATTTAATGTTAAACCAAAAATTATAGTATGGAGCTGCGCGTAAACTGAGGTTATGATTATCAAAAGAGTTGAGCAATGTCTTGGATGTATCTCTTGGTCATGACCTCTCTATCTTTAAGGAACTCTGCGTAGTGTTTCGCTAAGGCCTCAGCATCAGGGTATAGTGTCTTGATCAGGGTGTAGATGTACTCCTTCCGTAAACTGATTTCTGGAAACTCTGTAAATGCAGTATGAAAGGACAAAAAGAAATAAGGAATTGAGAATTAAACACAGATTCAACAAGATGAATCCTTTAGTTGAATCCATTTTGCTAGTCTTAAGACTCGATGTGTCTTGACTAACGTGGAATGGTATAGCAAATATGATGGTCAAGTTTACAATTCTTCATCAAATTTAGTTTTTAACCCCTTGATGACGCCGGGGAGCAGCTATAGCCGCTGTCAGCTGTGCTAAGTAATGAAACACGGCTACACACTCAGGTCCATTGTGCAGTGCAGCTACTGGACAATGGCTGCTGTGCAGTCATGCGTATATTCCCGTGCATTGATGAATTAATACCGGCGTCAAGGGGTAAAAACCGATAGCAGCTGCACTTACCGTTTTCGTCTTCCCGTTGATAACTTTCCTCAAAATCAAAATGTCCCTCTTCTCCGTCCCCATCGTCATCTTCGTCATCTTTGCCATCTTCATCATCTTCGTCATCTTCGTCATCTTCGCCATCTTCATCATCTCCTTCATCTCCTTCTCTATCAGCATCTTCTCCAATCAGATGTAACTCCTGTAGATCCTTCAGGTATTTCAATCTCTGCTCCTGTTCTACTTCCATCATGTCTTGGGCTGTGCCGAGCAGCTGCTCCTTGTATCGAGCCTCAAAACTTGCATCCTAAGACAATAAACATAAGTCAAGAACTAGTACCAGCAATTATGTTGTTGTTGTTTTTTGAGAGAGATGCAAGTCCAAGACATTTAAACTTCAGTAAAAATTACATTTCATGCAAATTTGTGACCAAACTGCATAAAATTAGTTGGAAGTGTCTATAAACACATGTACATTCGAGTTAATGGCCTTTTAGCAAATCTTACACACCCCAATGCAAATTGCATCTTTTGAAAATATTACACAATGAAATAATAGGCAGTTCTCATAGTGCACTATCTACCAAGACTGGTAATCAAGGCGCTGTCATTAGAAAGCTTAATAGGCACAGGAGATTTGTATTTACAATGGCAGATCAACATTCTTATTATGAAACCTATAATCAGATGTGGACTGAAGTAAGTTAATCAAATCATCACTTTCACTACAGGTTCGATCAGATTGGTAACCAAATCATGTCTTGTCCCCCGCCTCCATTATGATCATCTTGTGCACTCACATTGTAATATTTCAGGAGTGACAGGACGGATTGATGCATGTTTTCTTCATGAGCAAACTCCTGCTTGAACATCTTGACTCTTGCCACCCAGGGATTGACGGAAAGCTTGACGGCAAAACTCAACCTGTCACCAATCATCAAAAAAAAAAAAACACATGAAGTACGCATGAATATGTCAGTTGACTTACAATGCCATTGAATCAAGTAAACCTATTTGACCCGGGGTCAAAACAGAGATGTCAGGAACATCTTGCAAACCAGTAAGAATTCCACATAGCTTCTACATTCGTCAGTGATTGATTCGTATGGACATGTGGTCCTCTACTTAAAACGAAGACAGTTTATAGATAGGTGTTTACCTTGCGCCTGTATAGAGTGTACTAGGTGGATGTGCTGAGTGGGGTATGATTCCTTGGAAGATAGCAACACGGCCGTAACGTGGTACTACACCTGCAAGTAAGCAATTAAACAGGTGTACACCACAAAGTCTTATAGGATCAGCTCTTTTTATTTAATGTGTCTGCGAGGGCGCAGTTATTACATCATGTCATCTTGCCGATGAACGCAAGAAGTTTCAGGTGCAAAGTATTATTGCATTGAGATCAAAAGTGGATAGTAAAAAAAATTTATGTATACAAAAATTGGAATGAGAAACATTTCCAATTTTCTTAGAAAATGTTATTCACTCCAAGATCCTTGCCACTGCCACTAGAGTAGCGTCAGGACACTACTATATTTTTTTCAAATAAGACATCATTCGTTCAATATAATTAACTATAATTAATTTCCACACTAATTTAGACTACTTACTGCCCACATACTCTGAGTCGTCTTGGTTATTTTCTTTAAACACCGTCTCGCCGTAGTAACTCTCCGTCCAGTTTGGTGTGAGATACAGAAGAAACGTCCATTCATCTTCTTGCTTCTCACAGTCTTCATGGATGAGGGTGTGGTCGTAGGCTCGAATGATGTTACAGGCGATGTCATAGGGAAACCACTTATCAGTGCCTGAAGAGACATTATCAGTACAGAGTACAGTAATCACATAACCAACAGTGTTGCAGGGGTGACGGGTTGAATATCTCTGGTACTTAAAGCAAGGAATCCTCAAGAGAAGACAATCAGAAGAAATTACAGTTTTTGAGGTGGGAGGAAAATCTGAGAGAAATATTCTAGGAAAAACCCACGGAATCAGGCAGGGACTGAAAACCCAATCCACATGGGCCCCAGGCAGGGATTCTAACGCCAACCTGACTCCATGAGGGATGGGTTGTGATGGGTTGTGATGGGTTGTGATGGGCTGTGATGGGCTGTGATGGGCTGTGATGGGTTGTGATGGGCTATGATGGGTTATGATGGGTTATGATGGGTTATGATTGGTTTGTGATTGACTTATGACATGATCACATACTGTACATCATTCATCCAACGATATTTTTACCTGATACATATTTTGCAACCTGTCTGGTAATGTTCCACATCCTGCTCTGCACATAGTCATCAATGTTGAATGCTGCAATCCACTGCACGTTATCGCTGTCACTGTCGACGGTGTCATCAAAAAAGTAATTGCCTACAAATCAAACAAACAAACAAACAAACAAACAAACATTTAGGGGAAAAAATGTATAAAGAACAGCAAATATAATTTTGTTTTTAATTCTGAAGGGGGAAGTGTGCACTATTGTTTATAAATGTTGTAAGCATACTATATATAAACTATATTAACACCGTTTTAGAGCAAAGTAATTAATTATCTTACCATGATTGACAGTAAAAGTCCTCAGTTTCTCAAGATCCTCCGTGCTGAAGAGGTCGTCAAACACAAAGACCTTCTTCTTGTTTTTTGCTGTGTATTTCTGAGGACAACAAATTGAATTCATTACAATACTCACTTGTGTATGAATTGTTACAGAATTTTCAGTCATTTTGTGCAACCTCATATAAAACAAGTTGAGCAAAAGGTCCATGCTGCGCCATAAAAAAATTCAAAGAGAACAAAGAAACTGACAAGGCCGGACTTGAACCTGCGACCTCCGTAATACCGGACCAGCCCTCTACCAACTGAGCTATCTTGCCCTATGTTGGCAGTCTCCCAAATTGTCAGTATCTTTGTTCGAGGGCGCTAGTCAGAAGTCATAAACACCAGAATGCCGTGTGGCCAGGGATCACGCCCAATTTTACGATAAAACCTTGGAAGCGACATTGTGTGGAACACTCGCAACAACAAAAGCCAAATTACATCTGAAAAAACAAAAACATTTAAAAGAAATATCTTTGATAATTTCTTAATCGATAATTTACCAATCATTAAGAAACCAAAAGCCCAACTATTTTTTAAAGCCAGAACAATATTTATGACCGAGACACAAATAATGTAAATGAAGAATTTAGGTTTTATTGGGTGGGGTGGAGTAGGGAAGTCTAAATTACAATAAAATCTCTACCATGGTGACGTGACTTTCAATATCCAAGTTTTCTGCGACAGGCTTCGTCATTGTAGTAAACAAGCCTGCTTCTGCTTGCTTCCGTTCTGCCATGCGTTGCATTCTATCTTGATTGTCCTGTTGTATTTTGGTGCGATTCCGAGTGTAGTGAGCCATTAGGAAGAACTGTGACTGCTTGAATGCCATGCTGGGCGGTCTAGTCAAATAGTCTGCGGAGGTTAATACAAGGATTAAGTAAGTACGGTTTGTTCTGAGCTATTATTGGTCATCAGGCCGGGGTTTATCCCCAGTTTCCTTGGCATCAAACGACTGACAATATTTCTATTCCCCCTGGATGGGATGCTAGCCCATCGCAGGTTACTCCCGGCTAATGCCAGTACCCATTTATACTTCACGGTGGAAAGAGACAAGTGCAGTTGAAGTGGCTTGCCCAAGGACACAGCATATGACCAGCAGCTGGACTCGAACCTCTGACCATAATTCTGCAGAATTGCTGTTTCAAACTGTGTTTGTAGTAACAGATTCAATGAAAATAAACACATTTAGAAAGTGCAATTTTCAATGGGAAAGTATACAGCTGTGCTAATTAAAGTAGAAACCACGAGCAATTTCTTCCAGAATACCACAGATTGTCCCCCTGCTGAATCTTCATAATTTGCATGCTGATAGAACTGGATAGGATAGGGAGAAGGATTTGACATATAACATGAAACCTACCAATTGAACTATCCCAAACGACGACTCTATTAAACTTTGGACCCACAGTAGCGAACACATCACCTTCTTCAAGAAACAACAGTTCTCCGTAATCATTCTTACGCCAGAGTTGGTTTAAGTAGAGTAACGCCGTGAACTCCGTGGTCTTGTTTTGAGCATCATGGCGTGGGTAGATGATATCACCCCTGACAAAGAAAGCAGATTGGAACGATAAGTGCTAAGAAAACAATGCAAAACAGAGTCAGGCCAACCATGGAGGAATAAGAGCAGGCCAACTCACTACTAGGACAACATTCTCCAAAATGTTTAGGAAGCATTTAACCAGCCAAGTTTGGGGTCTCAATTCAATTAGCCCTGAGCTAGACTTGTAGAAATAGAGAAGATGTAGAAATAAACAATGTGTAGCAGGTGGTAACAGGCGTTTCTCAGTTGACTGACTCAGTACTATAACTTGGGGTGTTGGACTGGTTGGTTCGTATTTCAGTCTGTTTTCCTGCTGTATTTCCAGGTATTGCACTAAGAATAACAAAACTTTAAACTGCGAGCGTTGATTGCTAGATAAGTCAATTACCTCCTCACGATATTACAGACAACTTTGTAAGGTTCAAAGTTTATGTCATCATCAATTCTCTTCCCAGGATTAGATAGACTTGTCACCAGGCCGTGTATACGTCTGCCCATCTCAGAGTTGGCAAAAATTTCAGAATCAAATGACGCTGTCCAAGGAATGTCGCTTGAAGTTCTTGACTCGAGAGTTGGTCCGTTGTAACCATGAAACCTACAATAAAAAGGAACCGAAAAACTTAGAATTGTTTAATGCAGTAGGAGAAAATTTAGCAAGAATTTAACAAATGTATCAGTTTGTCAGTCAAGAGATTAAATAAACTAATTACAAATCATTTTCAGAGCCTTCATGAAATGTGAAAATAACCATTTCGCGCCGGGATTTTTTAACATCACTGAGCCGAGGCTCATGATTATTTTTAACAAAACTTGATCCGAGGCGGGTTCAGGCCGATGGTACCGGGAAGCACACCCACGCATTTCCGGCCTTGCTCGCTGCTGTTGGACATTTCTGGCCTTGCTCGTGACGTGTTTATGCATCATCCGTTTTGAATCTGGGGAAAACTTTGCATGTGTATATATACGTGCGAACTGGTTAACAACATTGGCTAAATCGTGATGTTTGAAAATATTAAACAAAATCTTTGTATTTGTATAAACAAAATAGCATTACAAATACAACCAAGAGAAAACTTCTACACCTACACATTGCAAGAATGAGTACATTTAAAATTACCTCCACACTCCAGCCAAATGAATGTAGTCTTGCAAAACCACCTGCGTCTTGTATTCAAAAACATCATCAAAAACTGCCACAGAACGGCCGTCTTTCGTCTTGAAACTCGATGAGGGATTTCTAGTAAATCTTTCCTCACTTTTTGAAGCACCATTTTGAAAGTTTGAGGCAATACCAAAACGATTTGGGTCCGTAGCCGGCCAAAAACGAGTCGTCGCTTCGTGAAATGTTACAACGGAATCGACGACAGTGTCTTGGCTTAAACATTTGCCGATGATTTGCACTAGTAAAAGTGGCATTAAAATAACGTCTATACGTTTATATGTCATTCCAATGCAAGCCATGATAAATTACAGTTTTAATGCAACACAAAATTGTTACCTCGCACATTTGCCTGCCTTTTGCGGCTAGAATTCGATTAAACACTGTACAGTACAATTACAAACTCGTTCGGTTATTTAATACATGCTCCACGCACGGTACACGTACCGGGTATGGGCTGTTATGCTGCCCTCATCGTACATAACAATAAACGAGGTCGTGGGTGGGGGGGGGGGGGGGGGGGGGGGGGGGGGGGGGGGGGGGGGGGAAGGGGGGGGGGGGGGGGGCTAGTTTGCAATTTTGTTTGTAGGTGGGTGAAGCAGTTTCATAGATAACTCAGTAATTGCATTGATCACTGTACAACACCAATACCAATGCCTGGATGGAGAATCTTTCTGGAATAAAAATGATACCATAAAAACAAGATTTGGGCATGACTAGTACCAGACTGTGTTTTGCGAAGCAGTCAGGGGTCCTTTCAGCTTTCTCATCGAGCAAAAAACCTTACTAAACCGCTAAAAACTACAAGCAAATCTAGATATCCTGGTGCATGGGTGGTATAAATTTTCTTCCAGAAAGATTCTCCATCTATGGTATAGATAATTTTTTTATTTTTATTTTTTTATTTTTTTATTTTTTATTTTTATTTTTATTTTTTTTTGGGGGGGGGGGGGGGGGGGGGCGAGGGGGAGGGCACCCTATATTTTAGCATAGCTGCGGAATCAATTATTTTGCATGATCATTTGTGGTTTAAATTAACTATTAACAAAACCTTTGAATCCAAATGTGGTCATTTATTAACAATGTCAATATAAATTCAAATTTAAATTACGATTTAATAAAAAAAATATTTTCAGCCACATATTTATATGAATACAATTTGTATAAATTATTTAAGTTTAAAGAGATAATTACATTGCATTGTTTGAAAAACCACACAGTGATCATGTGACAGATAGAAACGGGCTCTTCAAGTCTTGAAAAAACCTCCACAACACATTTGAATGTGCTTTTGTTTCAGTGGCTACTTCAAGACTGAACCATTTGACCACAGGATGTGTGGGCAAACTATCAACAAATTACAAGGGGCAATAAACAAGAGTAAACTATAAAACCTAATGAATAATAATGAGTTAGGGGCAGTGGGCAGTCATAATGGCGATTACTTTAGCAGGTACAATGTATATAAAAAAACATAAAAAAATATTAATGTGTTTACAGGAAATTGTAAACATACGATTTATCACTTAAATTTTAGGTATACAGAAAGGGTAAAGGTTGCTGAAAAACATTAAAATATTTACTATATAGTTACAAAAAAGGCATACAACGTTATATACATGGACAGAAAAACTACTGCTTTTAACATAATTATTATCATTATGAATTTTTCAAAAGAACTTGAAAAGCAATGATCAATTATGAATTATCTAATCTTGCTGAACACAGCGCACTGCGCATCTACTCGCTCGCGGGATAACTAAAAAAATTACATGAACACTAATAATTGTGCTTATATAGCACTTTCCATCATATAAATGATCTCAAAGCGCTTTACAATTATTATTACCCCGTTCATCATTCCCTGCACCACGCGGCAGCCGTTTATAGGCGCTCAATCGGCCTCGACCCTCACAGGTACCCATTTAAACTCCTGGGTAGAGAGAGGCAATTGTAGTTAAGTGTCTTACCCAAGGGCACAAACACCATGTTCCTATAAACATAGATGATGGACTAACCAAGTAAGGTTTCACAATTAAGTACCAAAGCAAGGTATCTGCAGGTTTCAGAAAGTAAAATTCAAGGCTTTCTAAGACACTTTTAATACTCATCTAAACAAAATTTAAGGCCAAAGGTAAGCAGACTGACAATAGAAGTACAGGATAAATTTGAATCCTTGGATTGGAATTCTTGGTAAATATAATGTGGTTTGTCTGCCACATGCAATCAGCTCTAGAAAGGAAAACAAATATATATATTGCTGTTTTTTGGTACATGCTGTGTGGTTGTTATAACGAGCTGCCTTAAAGGTAGGATACACCATTTGCAGATATCAAAAAATTGTATTACCGAATGATTAAGAAATATCTTAGTTATTTAAAAGTAAATAAAGATTCCGGGCATCCAGCAAAATTATATTAATTTTTATTAATTATATAAAACAAAATTCACGGTCGTCGGACAGCGATCTCGGAAAAAAACCAGAACAAACAAATCACTGCCTGACGCCAGTTAAAAACGAACGCTGTTTTTCTTGCTTTTCTCACCATCCATGATTGTAAAAACTTCAGACAGGCAAGTTAAACGATATTTACTATAAAATACAACCCCCCAAATCCACCCATTCTCTGATAATTCAAGCAATTACCAATGGTATATCCTACCTTTAAATTGATAAAAGTCAATTTAAGACTTGTTAATACTTTTTAAAGACCTGCAGACATTCTGCAGAGAAAATAAATACAAAAGTTTCCCTCAAAATACAACCATGAAGAGTAATCACACACAGATCTTTGATTTAAATTGAATTAAAAACACTGATCGATCTGCAGTAAAGATCACTCTGAAGAATCGGACAGCGGTTCCTCTGAAGAACGAGACTTCCCACTGCTAGTACTGGTGTTTCTGTTCTTCTTCACTTGCAATGGCCCTTGTTATGAAATAAAGTAGTGTCAAATTTATTTCTACAATTGTTTTTTTTTTAAATGTATTTAAAACAATGAAAATGTGTCCATGATTTGTTTCGAAGTATTAATTTTTTTAACAATTGCCACAGCCCAAATATCAACTTTCTCTATGATGCACACAATTATGTAGGCCACTGTTTTCTAATTGGACAATTTTGGACAATACTGGAGTATTACTAAAGAACTACTAGCTAGTGGCACTATCACCCAATTGTTACCCTCCTTATACCCTCTCTTCTTGTGATGCCTGTACAATGTTATACCCAGCAAGATATCGGACCGAGCAAATCCCCCTTAGTCCCCAATGCCTATAAACGATGTGCCCTTTGACGTCACGTGTTTACATCTGTATTCAAATGTGCCCGTCAATATGCGCACACATCGTGTTTTGCATACAATTTGGTTGAGGAGTGACGCCACAGGTCAGACCACCTTTGAATTATGTGACCTCTGATGTCGCCTCTTAACCAAATTGATGTAAAACACGATGCGTGCCAAATTGACAGACACATTTGAAAATAGATGTAAACAGAGGGCACATGGTCTATACACTCCCTAGACAAATGTTTTCCAACGCTCCCCCCCCCCCCCTAAAAACCTGAAAAGAAACCACAACATTCTGCAACCACAATGACCATCACAAAGGATAGGGGTTCTCTCCATCCCCTATATTGCATCATATGTACAATGTAATTTGATTTGGGATCACATTTGCTGTAAATGCCAGCAGAGCCATCATTATTATTATTATTAACACTTTGACTGCTAAGCCCGAGAATTCTCGGGATAAACTTACCCCACCGTAACTGCTAAGCCCGAGATTTCTCGGGTTAGCAGTACAACGATTTGCCGCCCTCTGTTGATCAAGAATTAAAATGCTTTTCATGTATAACATGTCTTGACATTTTTTAACGTACACATCGGAATCATATGCGGCTGGTTCCGGCCGTGTTTTGACCACTGGGCGGGGTACCAACGATTGCGAAGTACCGGGGTGTTTACATTTTTCTGTATTTGGGGATTTAAAAATGGCGGCGCCCAGGAAACGTTAGTTTAGACTATGTTATCGATGAAATATTTGCAAATAGCGACTCTAAAGCAAGTGAATTTGGAGGAGATGATGATTCTGATACTATAGAATAGGAAGGTAATACCAGTGACGTTGGAAGTGAATCTAATCATTCGGAGGAATTAGACGATACTCGACGACAAAGTTTTGGCAATCGACAGTGCTAGTGAACATAGTGAATCTAGCGGTTCGGACCGTGGTCGTGGCAGAGGTTGTGGTAACCGTGGCAGAGGCCGTGGTAACCGTGGCAGAGGCTGTGGTAACCGTGGCAGAGGCTGTGGTAACCGTGGCAGAGGCCGTGGTAACCCTGGCAGAGGCTGTGGTAAACCTTTATTTAAATGTTTTTTATATTGAGGAGCATAATAGGGAGTGACGGGGGTAAAAACATATTTATTTGTAGTTCTCTAAAAAACTGCAGCACCGTGGGCGGTAACGGTGTAAAAAATGGCAGCAGTCAAAGTGTTAAACACACCCACCCCGACCCCCCCCCCCCCCCCCCCCCCCCCCCCAACCTTTTCAATTCCTCACTATTGAGGCCCTCATCATGTAGCTCTGCGAGTTCCGTGGATTTGCTTACTTGTTTCGTCAGCACTATGGTCATCACGATACTCATTGGGCTTCTTGGACCCTGGGTCATCATTGCTGCATTGGTCGACTTTCATACCGCGATGGATCACCACCTCATCAGGGATTTCGTTGCCATTCACTAAAATGACAATTGTATATAAACAAGAAATATGCCAGATAACTGTTGAAATAAGTTGCCAACAAATGTACACGTCATTGAAACTACTACATTGTAGCAATATTTTCCCCATAATTTCTGCAGCTCCATTGGTTTTTCAATCGTAGGCTGAATAACTTGACACAATGCATCCTTTAAAATCAAACGCCCCCTTTTGCCAAATTATACAGGGAAGTTATAAATAAGGAGGGTTTATGCTTTTTAATCAGTAGTTCGCCAAATACATTTTGGGATTTGGGATTTAATTACCCTCCTTTTTGTTGTCCACATCGTCCATATTGTCCATAGGTACCGGTACATGTACACCTTGAGGGGGTTCAGCTGAAAATACAAAATGAAATAGAAAGTAAAAGTCACAGTTTCTATGTGTTTTACACCAAACACATGGTCATGGCGAGCGCATATATGACGTTTATGTTTATATTATATCTGTTCTCATTCAAAAGCCGCCCATTCACAATAGGCAAAAATTGCAAAGAAAAATTAAAGAAAAGTCTTACAGGCTCTATTGTCAGCAACATGATCTACATCATTTTTAGTACAACAAAAATCACCCCCCCCAAAAAAAACCCCAAAACATTAAAAATAATTTTTACACAGCTATTATAGATTTTTACACTTAGAGTAGCAGTATTGATCTCTGCAAATGTATGCTTGCATGTGAAAAAAAGAAAAGAAGACTTTTAAGATATTATTTCTCATAAGCCTACCTGGAATTTACACAAGCACTCGAGCCCAAAAGAAACCAAATAAATACTAATTTTGTTCTAATTTAAAGGTAGGATACACCATATGCAGATATCAAAAAATGTTACATGTACTACCAAACTATTAGAAAATATCTTACTTATTTAAAAGTAACTAATGATTGTAGGCATCCAGCAAAAGGATTGCGCTAGATATCTTGTAATTGTTCCGAAAAATTGAAATTATTTAAATAAAATCACGATTGCCGGATGTTTATGCTGAAAAATAAATTAAGAATCAGTTTTAAAAATCTTCTCACCTCTCAACCTGGCAACATTTCGTGATAGGTAATCATGCTTAAAATGCCCAAGTGCTACTCCCGAAACAAATATTGAAATTGCTCCAAATAGGCCAAATATCAGGGATTTCACGACACTCGGCAAGTCTAGTTTCCATGTACCATTCAACACATCTATAAATATAAATGAAACAAAAGAGTAATATACATGTATACTGAAATTGATTTTAACATGTGTGCAAGTCTATGTCATATACCGACAACCACAAGGTTTTTTGGAAGGGAGAGCAGTTAAAATAGTATCTGATAATTCTGATTTCAAAAAGCACATCAAGGATGTTACAGTAAATAAAAAGAAATTAACAGAAATAAAGGAAACTAGAAATATGTCTGTTCAAGGAACAGAGCATATGGCTTTTTCGCATTTTTGTTTCATTGTTCTTTACATTTATGGTTTCATTTTTCAAATTTCCATATTTAATTTTTAAAAATACAAATTGAAAAATATATTGGATAATATCTGTCGCGGTTGAATTTCAGCAATGTTTAAATGTTTAAAGGTTTTTCATTGCAACTTTCGGTCTAGTGACGTCATATTTGTTTCTCCACGCTAACTTGTTCCTAACAAGATGCTGATTATAAATACCAGTTATAAAGCGATTTGAGCAAACTTTGCCACACACATCAACTGATTATTCATTTTAAACTATTAAATTATTCCAACTTTAAGATGACGTCACATGTCACGTGATGACGTCATCGTGACATCCGAGTTTTAGGCACTAGCTCAGTATGAGTTCTGAGTATGTGCAAAGTTTCAATGACATTGAAGTCGGTTTAATGACAAAAGTGACCTCCAGAATGAAACGTGTACAAAGTCTATGCGATGTATGGCCTAAGAACAAGAAGAAGAAGAAGAAGAAAAAAACAGAAGAAACACAAAGGCTTTTTCACTAAAAGCGAAAAAGCCAATAAACAGAATTAACATCAGTGTAGACAAAATGCAATGGATATATGTCGGGTACAGCAACATTGGTACAAAATCATTGACAGCTAATGTACTAATGATCTGATTTCCTCATCAAGGTTGGACAAGAATAACGACAACAAAATTAACTAGTACATCCGAGCTTTGGAATATATCTCGAGTTGTTCCCCCAAATACTTCTACCCCTCCAAATATTCTCATTCCCACTCCACCCATTACACTAATTTTATTTGTGTCTCCTTAATCTAACAATGGATGTTAGTATAACATCAATGGCAGTAGGTAATTATATGAAGTTTTTCTACAGACTAGAAAACAAAATTCACCTGTTATCTGATTCGTTGTGGTGTTGGCTGCATCAGGCAAATATAATGGAGTACATGTACATGTACATGTGGTGGTTTCCGATTTCTCGATAATGTCTTGAAAAGTAGGTGCTGGTGATTTCTCGATAATGTCTTGAAAAGTAGGGGCTGGTGTCTTCTGAAGTGAAGGCACTAGTTGGATTGAAAAAAAAAGTGATTATTTTGATTATCACATATGGTAAAATGGGTTAACTATGGTAAACTTCCATTCATCCACTATAATTAAGTACTAATTGCATGGCGTTTTACTGTGGTTAAAAAATAATTTCACTAGATTGGGGCAATTCAAACTATTTTAATGTTTTTAATTCATCCATTTCTAGTTTTCTTTATAGCCGGAGCATACATTTTCCGAAACTTTTAAAGATTTCAAGACTTAAATGCAATCTTACTTCTATTCGTTGGTTCTCCAGATGAATCTCCAATAGCAGAAGGGTCATGCAGACACTGAGCATCTGCCTGGTTTGTGCCTTGTCGCTTAGTGCAGCTCGTGTGAGCTTGGCACTTGTCTTTGCTGTTGTTGTTGGGTTGAAAGGATCCCGGCTGGCATGGTGTACATCTTATTTCAGAGAAATTACTGCCATCTGAAGTGTGAGACAAATTATTATAAGAAAACTTTAAAATGCCACCAAAGAGGACATTGTACCCCCCCCCCCCCCCAACAAAAATATATACTTTGTTTGGGGGGGGGGGGGGGGGAAATAACTGCTTTTAGATTTGAAATGAAGCTTCCAATATATATATTTCAAACTTACTCAAAACTTACTCTCTCACTGCCGAGCCATTGTTTGATTTGAGAACCTTTTTTTATCCTCTAAACAAAAGAGAGTACCAAGGGCCCCAGTTTCAGTGTCAATTTAAAATTGCTAAATTGCTTGGTTTATGTGGGCAAATTCAGCTGGATACATCAGTCATTCAGTTAGTCATTTCAATCAACGTACTTAGTAAATTGTTACATGTAGATTGTCCGTTTGATTTGGAAAGTGCTTGTGGATTCACTATAATAATTAGCTAAATAAATGTACTCGGGGTCTCGTACATTTCAGAAAACTTTTGGGCTACTATGCAGATTCATTTCTGTAAAAATTAAGCCATTTTTTAAACAATTTTCTTACATCCAGAACGTGGCTCGAAACCCTTGTCACATTGAGGGTACCGTTCGCAATCTTCTTCTGCTGTCTGGTAATATCCATCTGCACATTTACATGTAGTGTCATCAGTTCCATCTGACCTGCACTGTTTTTTCTACAATACCAAAAAAAGAACAGTTCTTGTTTAAAAGAAACACCCAATTTCATGCATGTTATTGACGATGTAGTACATGCAGTAGGTGCTCCAGAGTCGTGCCGAACCAAATTGAAGTCAATCTTTTGCCATCTAGCATGCCAAGTCGCTCCTAATTGTTTCAGACCTCAGACTTATGATGGACTTATTTCACTTATTTGATTAGGCGCGATCCTGTCTAAACTAGGTGTAAAGTTCTCCTGCACTTTGAATGTTATTCATTAGGACTTCACTTTGCATCAGAGCCAGGTACTTGGGTACCCGACCATTGATGTCAAAAACTGATTCCAGATTATCAGGTACTGAGGTACTTCACAAATTACATTGTAACTTCAAAGACAATAAACAAGAAAAGGTTGTGAATGTCATTTGTAGGAAAACAAAAAGTCTGGCTACAGACGCTTGTCTGATGCTTGCGAAAGTTATTAACGTAAAGCCATAAACTTCGCTGTACACACTTATATTTTGCAGTATTGCTGCAATGACCCGGATGCCGTTTTTGAAAAATTATCATTAGCATCTTCGACTCACCAATACTCGGATTAAAAACTTCATTGAAGAAAAGTTGCGGTGAAGTTGTTTACAATCCTGCAACTAATTACACCCAATACTGTACAATGCCCGCAGCTTGTGTAGAACTTGTCTCAGTTATGAATTGAGATAGGCTCTAGCTACTTCTTTCATAAGCAACAACTCACCATTGTCCATGGGTGGTTACATTGCTTGCAGTCAAAGCCTGTGGAACAGTTGTTTTGGTATGGCATTCTTTGTTTGCCACGATCTACATATCTGCAACTGCTCAATGGGAAAAGAAAAGTACAATTTATAGCAGGATTTTTTTTCAGCTTTTACAGAAGTTGTGAAATGTTTGTGAGTGCGATGGTCCATCTAGATAGTCTATCACCTCATGAAATTATTCCCTCTACTGCGTGAATGTGAAACATTTATTATTTAAAGACTCTTTTTACAAAATGTGATATACGCCATTTTGTTCACTTTAGGTTTGTGAACTCTGCTCTGTCCTGTCAAACTGCAAACAAATACATGTTGATTAATTTGGCAACGGCCATTTTCTACGGTGGCACCAGAATCGCACGAGTTATGCTAGTTATACTCCGGCTGCTTCGATCAGCAGGAATACCAAAATTTAGTGCTTCTAATCTTGTTTGCTGGATTACAATGCAGGGTAAATACAAATGTATGCACTTTACAATATGGGACTTACACTGAGGGTTGTAAATATTCTGTTGAGTCTGGACCACACAAGCAAGCCTCAATGAGGATTTTTCCACTAGGACACAGGTCACATTCGCAGGCATTTCCATTCTCATCAACATGGTCAAAAGTGAACTCTCCAACATGTTCCCCGAGAATGCACATTTCCTCCTGAAACAATTAGAACACAATTAAAATGTAACAAACAATGAATAAGATTCCACGATCAAAGTGAAGGTACCTTATTAGCACATTGTCTGAAACCTGAATCGTTCTAACGACTTCCACAGTCGATCTTTTGCCATCTAGCGGGTCTAGTAACTCAGATTACTTCTGATGTCAGATTTTTTAGGTACAGATACTAAATTCAAACGGGTTGACTCTGGAATAACCGAGTGTTACATGCACACTGTGCAACATGCATGATTACATGAATAGGGCTAGCTACAGCACCCATGGCATGCAAGCCAAGCACTATGTCAAACGGGAGCAAAACAAGAATGCAATGTGTCAATCAACTACTCAATACATTTTTCATAAATACCAAAGACAGTTTTCCTATTCCTATTTGTCAAGAGCTGATCATGTGGGTAGTTAAAAAAAATGAAATAATAAGGGAATATAAATTAGTTGGCTGGTTTTAAGTGTGTTTAAAACTGTTTCACAGGCCTGGACGGGTAAATTCTATAAATTTACATGTCTAATATTTGTTCATATTTAATACTCCTCAATTCAACTTCCCCTACCCACTGTGTTCTGTTCCACATCGTGCCATACAGGCACACATGTAAACACAGCTAGAGGTACTTTCACAAAACTAGAATTAATATCGTTGGGATTTATAATTTGTTACCTATGTTAAACTTGACCAAAAGGTTCGAATGGGAACAAATGAGTGCTGTTGGTATTCACAGGTAGTCCTACATATGTATTTTTTACAAAGAAGCTTGGGGCCTAATTGTCACTGTCCAGGCCATTAGCCGGTTTTAAACGTACTTCTTTAAAATTGGCCAAAGCACATGTTTCTTTCATTTTTATTAATGCATGAGAAAATGGACAAATAATATAAATTATAACAAATGACGAGTTAAATTATTTAATCACTCATTAATTAACTTTACATGTAACTCTCTACCCCATTTTTCTTAACCTGAATCCTGCAAAATCCTGCAATCCCAAAGTGCATGTGCAAAGTGCAAGTAAGTAACCAATAACCTCAATCCTCCAAAAGCCTCATTTGGATGAAAAACAAGTGACCTCAATCCTGCAAATCCTGCTTTTTGCAATGAGGAATTTTGAGGATTTAGGATGGTTAGGGTTAATTAACGTATGAACAATTTGTAGATTAAATTATTCAGCATTTCCAATCAAATTATTTCAAGTTCTGTAACAATAGGACTTAAACATATTTATTATATAATTTGTTAAGTTACCCTTAACAGAGGGGGGGGGGGGGGGGGGGGGGGGGGAGGGGCTGAACCTATAGCAGTTCAGCAAATTACGACACTGCTTTTACAAAATGCCGACATGCATTGTAATTTTGTGAAGTCACATTTTGAGTGGGATTGCTGTACATTACATCAATAAGACAGAGTGATTGTAACATTTATATGCAAGTATTTTGACATTAGTACAAACTAATAAAAACAAATCGAAATCAATCAAACATGTCATAAGTTATATGTTATACCAAGAATACCACTGTACTTTAAACAAAATGATCACCAAAATAGTTATGTATTGGCACTTGCACACAAACATGGACACCAATGACTGTACAAAATGACTGTAAGGGTGTTAATAAAAGGATGCATTCATGTACATGTACCATTGTCATTAATCCCTCAAAATAAAACAGCAACAAAAGGAAAAAAGGGGGTTGGTGCAAGTGGTTCATACAAACACAAACTGATACTGGATCACAATTTTGTTTACCTTTGAAGAACTCATGTTCTACCATGAACCTAGTTGTGGGGACAGGTTCTTTTGTTTTGTACATTTTCCTGTCCTAATAGTAATTTGGGTTTCCAGTAAAGGCTTGGGTTTGGGTATAATAAAAGAAAATGGAGAAGACGACAAATTAGGATAAGTTTGAAAATTTAAGAATAAAATAATTTTCTGAGTTTAAGATTAGAGATTTCCCTCAGCGCACAAACCCTATGGAGTGTCCTCATAACGTCTTGTACGAAAATATGATCTGTTGAGGATTTATAACAATCTGGAAAACATGATCCCGGCAAAATTAAATTGTCTTATTTCTTAATTTGCCATTTTAAAATTTTAAACTGCATACTTTACTACAATGCAAGTTCCTCTCTTGTGAAATGGCATTAGGGATTTAATAAAGATCAATTATATAAATGACAAAGATATCAAAGAATGCATATAAACCTTAACCTTAATTCTCCAGGGTATTTTGGCTAGAAACCCTGCCAAACACATCAGATTGCATCATTTGTCAAAGTGACTTGGCTGCAGAGTGCAGCGAGATCCATCAGGTCAGAAATCTCAAGGTCAAACTGCTTCAGAGTCTGTGGTCACATAACGCAGCAGGATCCATCTGTGTCATTGTTCAATAAGGATTAGCTCTCATAGTCTTAGACTGTTTTTGTTTTTACACCTTTGTTGATAGCTAAATCCATCAATTTGCACCAGAGTGACCAGACCTTTTTGACTGATGCACTGTGCTGTGTCTGGCACTGGTTTAGGGTTAAAGAACATGCACAATCATCTGAAAACTTACAAAGGAACTTTTAACTTTTACATCATTTTACTTACATTAGGTCCTGGTAAAAACTTAGATTTTCCGTCTGCACCACATAGCTGTATCGAAAGTATTAAAAAACAAGTTTATATTAAAAGTTAGTTTACACAATTTGCATAAAAAATAAAACTACTGAATTATTACAAAAATACGTTACTTGATGACTAAGTGAAAAACAGTCTCAAGAATAAGATCTGTCTGGGTTAAACTCTGTCCAGGTTAAACCAATTTGCAAATGAGGGCTTGACTTCAGCACAGCAATTTGCATCTGACCTGGAGTAAAGTGGTATATTTTCATGACGTTTGTGCTCAAACGAAGATATATCACTTTGGGTTTATAGTACAATCGGGTTCGAACAGAGTTTGTCGGGATGCTTTGGTATTAAAGTAAACCTGTATCATTGTATGCCAAGGCGTCAAGGCGAGTTCGTCGTTATCCGTCCGTCGTTATCCGTCCAGAAATACACTGTGCGCGCGCCCCGCATATGCTGCTAGCTTGCGCCCCGTGCAAAAATACAGCGCGACCTCATACTACCACTATTTATGCAAATCAAATGAGGCTACTTTTTCGCCTTGGATTATTGGGTTTTTGAAATCTTATGTTTTTATGTACTCAGCGTCAGTTTTCAGCGTGTTTGGTCAGTTTCTTATCGCCGCATAATCGGCATTAAACCAGGCATGCTGGTCTGTGCGTTATCGCCACATTGTATGGTCCAAGCATGGTCCAACGCTGTGGGGAGGGGGCATGTTTACGACTGCAGAACCAACCTTCAAAGTGATCGCAATATCGTAATTTAAACAGGGACAAGTGTCTTATATCCTCAATAACTCCTCAGATTATTTTCTTGGCAAAATTCCGCCGGCAAGGCATTTAATTATCAGAGTTCCGCGTTTTACCGAGCCACGGTTTTCAGATCAGCTGGATTAGATGCGTGCAATATAATGTAGGGCCGAGTTCGACACGTTTCAATAGAGTCACGGCCTTCTCCAGTCACCGCGGTTGAAAATTCAAAACTAAGCAGCTAAACACAACTAGTTTTGACCATAACATTGTCAACATTCAAGAAAATACCCAGCAAAACAAGCGAAAATAACTGCGACCCTCACCAATCAAGCAAGACAGTTCAAATCTTCATGTGTAATTCCTACAAGCCTTCGTAAAAATCACTCAACTTTCTCCGATAAAATATGTCAACGATGGCGGTGTTCGTAAACACTTGCGAGCTAGCTGAGTATGACCTTTCACTGCTAGCTCAAATCATGCAGTTTCTACACAACGATCGACCAATAAGAAAACGACTAGAAAGGTCAGCTTAATCTATTAGCATAATGAGCACCGCCCCCAAAACCTCAACTTAACCAATGATCCAAGGCGTTCAAGTATCTTCAGTTACTTTGCATAATAGTGGCCGCGTGAGGTCGTTGTTTGAGCTCCGATTACCGCTGCGCTGTACGTACGGACGAGTAACGATGAACGCCTTGACCAAGGCTAGTAATTTTGAGGCCGTTTTGAGGGTGAAATCTGATGTTTCTTTGGGCAAACATATGGGAGAAGTGTCATTTTGATTTAAATGTAAGAAATCCAATAGGACTCCCTATGACCTACTATCGCCAGGACGGGTCCTACTATTCACCGACAACACACCGACAACACGCACAGCACCGACAACACACCGACAACACATCCAAAACGTATTCTATATTGACAAAAAAGGTATAGCACTGTAATATACACGATACAAAAGAGTGTCATTGTGTTTGAGGTAACATTTCTTTTGTAAAAATGATGGTTTTTTTCACGCGAAAAAATATCTCTAACCAGCACGGTCGTTGGCCGCCATCTTGCCTTCGCACGGAGTTGGCCTATACCATTTTATGTACGGGTGTGCAGAAAATGAAATGATCATGTCATACACAACAGAGGGCGCCCTGTACGGTTTTATGCTGAATTAAAGTTAGTTGGAATGGAAGGCAAGTTTTGATATGACATGGCCTACTAGGATAATAATGTTGTCTCCCCATATTACTTAGAAACAAAAATCATATCAAAACTCACCTTTCATTCATTTCCAACTAACTTTAATTCGGCATAAAACCGTACAGGGCGCACTCTGTTGTGTATGACATGATAATTTCATTTTCTGCACACCCGTACATAAAATGGTATAGGCCAACTCCGCGCGAAGGCAAAATGGCGGCCAACGACCGTGCTGGTTAGAGATATTTTTTCGCGTGATAAAAACACAATTTTTAGAAAAGAAATGTAACCTCAAGCACAATGACACTCTTTTGTATCGTGTATATTACAGTGCTATACTTTTTTTGTCAATATAGAATACGTTTTGGATGTGTTGTCGGTGTGTTGTCGGTGCTGTGCGTGTTGTCGGTGTGTTGTCGGTGAATAGTAGGACCGGCCAGGACATGTCCAAAAGAACCCAGAACACTTTTCGCTAAGAGAAGGGGTTTGCCCCGGTGTTCTTGGCCGACACAGCCTCTGTCTACGGGTTTCTTCTGGCTTACGAGCTACAGTGCCTTGAGCGCTTTTGAAGGATCCTTGGTTTCATTACCAGAAAATAATAATTTTTAATAATAATAAAAATAAATCAAATGACAAATGTTAAAAAAGCAATGCCAATGTACTCGAACTCGGCATGCTCGGACGATTGTTGGGACAACCTTCGCAAACACACATAAAAAGTACTAGGCCTAGGCTATTGCTCAATATATGGTATGGAATTCCAAAGACGACAAAACTGCGTCGCGTCGTGCCGTCGCCCCGACGGCACGACGCGACGGCACGACAGTCCCGTCGCGTCGTGCCGTCGCGTCGTGCCGTCGCCTCGTTCCTCATTACTTTTATGCAGTGTCAAAGGCGTCGCGTCGTGCCGTCGTGGCGTCGCGTCGTGCCGTCGTGCCGTCGCGTCGTGCCGTCGCGTCGTGTTGTATTGTAGTGCCGTCGCGTCGTGCCGTCGCGTCGTACCGTCGCCCCTTGGCGTCGTACCGTCGCGTCGAGCCGTCGTACCGTCGCGTCGTGCCGTCGTGCCGTCGCGTCGTGCCGTCGCGTCGTTATGTTGCCAGTTATTATATAATTGTATTCGTGGCGTCGCGTCGTGCCGTCGTGGCGTCGCGTCGTGCCGTCGTGGCGTCGCGTCGTGCCGTCGTGTCGTCGCGTCGTGCCGTCGCGTCGTGCCGTCGTGCCGTCGCGTCGTGCCGTCTGCCCGGCTCGGCAAAAATTTGTTTCAAATTACTCTGAAATTAATGGCACTGACCCACAAAACACTGATTTCATAAATGGTTAATTTTTTGAAGAACCCTCCATCTCAAAATCTAGCTTGATTTCAGATTCAGCACCCCGGCAGTTTTCTAACTAGATTGCAGTTTTCTAACTGGATTGCGTACCATATTAACAAAATGATGACAGTGAGTGTACATAACGGTTAGTTGTTAATTGTCAAATGCCATTTCTTTTCGGTATCGAACGACAGGTGGGCTCAATAGAGCCGTTACATAACGTTTTCGTTACGCCCCAATGCTCTTAGCTTATAAAAGCGGGCATTGCATTCAATGCCTTTCTTCTCGGTCTAAGCATTCGAACCTCGCTTGCCCTCCCTCCCGCCCGACTTAAGCCCATAATTAATAGTATTAACGGTATTAATAATAATGACTAACCGCGGGGAACAGGGAGTGCACCCTCGATCGGTGTCCTAGGATGCAACCACGTTTCCTCTTAAAAATAAGAGGTTTTTCGTGGCCTCCGAGTGCCTGCAGAAATGCAGGACCGTGGCACCGATCGCCCTGCCTTATTTACTTTCTATATTGAGACAATTTCCTGTTTTTTGGCGTTGTATTGTGTATAGATTTTTTGACCATCATTCCTTCCAAACCTATCGGCAATTAGGACCTGTGTGTCCAACTGATATAAATATATCCATATATACTATAAGAGATTGTAACTCTGGTAATACACGCAGTTGTGTTCAAAATGTACCCAGATTCCAGGGTTTGTCTATACAATGTATACAAATAAAATGAGCGAGTTCCAGTGCTCTACCATCCCAACATGTTCACCAAATCATTGTTGTCTTTTTCCTTTTCTTTCGGTTTATGAACTCTATAAATAGTATTGCATGAGGAAGATATAGAAAAGAAATTAATTTTCTGACGTAGGAACGTAGGAAGAAATTAGTATACTTAACCCTTGCTCTTGTTTACACTCCAATGCACTTCAATATTTTCCCCCCAAATGACTACATGTATATTTATTGCATGGTCCTCCAATAACTGCCACATTATTTCAATGGGGAGTCCTTGTACACCAAGGAATGTCAAAGCCAATGAAAAATAGAGGATAACTTGGTCATGCTGTGAGGAAACAGTGTATTGCACTGATAAGCAAAGCCACATGCCATAATGCTCTGGTGTGAGATGGAGGGTATTGTCTAGGCTGTGTGAAGTAAAACAAACAACTTTGTACTTTTGGAACACCAGGTCCAGGTTGATGTTATGCAATGTTAAGTAATGTTATGTTAATGTTCTGTTATGTTATATAATGTTATAATAATTAAAATTAATGTTTAACATTATAAAAGTAAACAATGGCAAGTTCCATCAATACTTTCTGGTGAAGTGAGCAACAATGACCAGCAACCCCCTAAGTGCCCTCCAATGCACTCCAGTAGTAGCAGCTTTAAAATTGAACTATTGATTTGGAGCGCCTCTCTCCCATTTTTTAGTAAAATTAGACATTAGTGCATATAGATCATCGATCTGTCTACTAAATAACTACCGTTGTTTTTAAATATATCCAATTGACCGTTTTTGTTCAACTATTGTTATTTGTTATTTGTATTAACTCAATGCACCATATATCAGACTTATCCTCGACCCTCCGTAATCTGCACACCTAACGCTCATGCACGCGCGCGTGTTGCCAACGTAAATCAAATGTAAATGCGTAGAAATAGGACCACGTGGATTTAGAGGGTCTGGCGATACATGTAACTGTGAAATACATTAGTTATATACAACAGGAATAGACGTACCTGATTATCTACGAACAGCAAAATGTGTTCTTGCAATCCTAGGGACCTGAGGATTTCTTCCATTTTGTGAATCCTAGTTCCTACGCGCGTGAAGTTTTGGGCAAAACTATGGGAGAACAGGGCTACGTCTGTAAGGGCGCCCCCTATTTCCACTAGTCTGAGGCGACGGCACGACGCGACGGGGCGACGGCACGACGCGACGGCACGACGCGACGGCTTAAAGGCACGACGCGACGGCTCGACGGCACGACGCGACGGCACGACGGCACAAGGCGACGGCGCGATGCGACGGCGCGGGGCGACGGCACGACGCGACGGCACGACGGAACGGGGCGACGGAACGGGGCGACGACACGGGGCGACGGCAAGGGGCGACGGCACGACGGCACGACGCGGCGGGGCGACGGCACGACGCGACGGGGCGACGGCACGACGCGACGGCAGGCATACTGCATAAAAGTAGCATAGAAACAGGCGACGGCACGACGCGACGCCACGACGCGACGGTGACGTCGTGCCGTCGCGTCGTGGCGTCGCGTCGTGCCGTCGGGGCGACGGCACGACGCGACGCAGTTTTGTCGTCTTTGGAATTCCATAATATGGGCCTATACTCACACAACATCCTATCAGTACTAGCAGTAGAAGAATGATATTTAAAGGAATATCGTTCATTTTTGCTATAAATCGTCTCAAAAGCATTGAAATAGTACTAGTACTAGTAGTCATCGTATTATAAGTAGTACTCCGTTAGTCTTTGGGCAAGACGTTGCTTAATTTGCAGCCACGAGAAGGCGCTATCGCGACAAACAATCATCACTCACCATGCATAACGCCCTCTCGTGGCTGCGAATTAAGCAACGTCTTGCCCAAAGACTAGTATTCCGTGTACATTGTATGTGGATTGTGTATTGCGAAATCGCGACCGGTGCACACCATACAATTCACGTGAATTACTACGCGCGAGCTCATTAATATTTTGTGATCCCCCAGATATTTTTTATTTCTGAATAAGATGCCTCTGTGGCCTATAAATAGGACTGATTGTAGAAGTTTTTGTGGAGATCAAGTTTTTGTGACTTGTGTCTTTAGAGTGAGAAAATGGAGTTGTCAACGCCTTATGTTTTACCTCCAGCGACCAAGAAAACAGTCCTGGGGATTCCCCAAAATGACATCATTATTTTTTATTTAGTTATTTTTATTTATTTATTTATTTTTATTTATTATTATTATTTTTTTTTTTGGGGGGGGGGCGAGGAGGCACAATACATGCCATCAGCGCGCAACATCCGAGGTGCAAAAGTGGACATCTGCTTTTGTGCTTTCAAAACAGAAAAGCATATTCAACATTTTGGTAAAATAAAAATTTCTACATTCCATCATACGACTTTTGAGCCTTCACAATTCTTCAAGTTCAAAAGCTGTCCGAATTATTGTCTAGCTATTCGCCCATTAGTAGCCGTAGTTCTAACTGGAAACTCATTTCGGACACGTCAACAATCGTCTTTTAGTATAGATTTATTTCAATTCTGTCATTGTTGTACGACTTTTGTTAAATATTAATAGCCCAAAAGAACAAATCCCAAGTTCCCCATGACTTGATGAGTAGAACACATCCGGCAGAAAGCAGTAAGCCAGAACGGACTTTTAAATTAGAAAAAAAATAATTTCAACACTGACTACCCATTTTTAATTCATCAATTTGAAAATACTGCTTTTTATACTTGTCTTTTTTATCAAGCTGAATTTAATACATGAAAGTTCACATTATTACATTTAAAAACTAAGTTAAAACACTAAAATAATTTCTTACATCATGTACAATTAATTTCTTAAGTGTGTGATCAAAACAAACAAAAACACGTTTTAATTTGTATCATGTATTTAAATAAAAACTACAGGTTTTTCCCTTCCCCGGCCCGCTCAAAAAATGCTTCAATGTTTTTTTGCTATTTACAGGATGCAAACTATTCAAAATTTGTACAAGTTTGCAAATTGTTTACGGTATGTCTCATTCAATAGTCTCATTTCGCTAGACAAAAAAGGACATTTATTTTCAAGCTTTTAAACACAAAAATAAAACAGAGACAGCAAACTTAAGCAAAGTATTATTTTAATCACAAAAAAAATATTAAACTACCCTGTATGTGTAGAAGATTTAAGGGCTGTTAGGTCCCAACTATGGCATCGTCCCAATTAACTACAGTCAAAAAGACCAAATTGTCATAGTTGGGGCATAACAGCTGCCGTTATGCCCAATTCTCTGGAGTAGGGAAAATCCCAACTACAGTTAGGATTGTCCCAACTGTAGTTGATAATTACCTAGCCCTACAAATAGGGCTTTAATTAGCTCTCTTTTGTCTTTTGTCTTATCTTGTCGCTATTACAGATAAGATAAAAGAGAGCTAATTACAGCCATATTTATAGGGCAAACAATTCCCCAACCATTGGAGGATGCAACTTGTGGGCCACTTCTTGTTAGCGAGGTGAAAACATAGAGCAATGATTAAATCGAGAAATGTTCAATAATTAAACTGCAGTCAGTTCTCGTTATAAAACAGCAGTAGTTGAATACTGCCCTCTAGAGATAGATTTGAAAAGGGGATTCCCCTTCTTGGCTTCCGGGTGGGCGGGGTCATAATACTGTATTGCATGCTATGTATACGCTTTTCTATAGTGAATAGTGTACACATTCCACCGGATGGAGCAAGCTAGGTTGACTTGTGGACTTGTTTAGGGGGAAATGAGGATTGGGATAAAATTTGGGGTTTAATTTTGTGTGGAAAAAATATATTTAGCCAACATTTTCTTAACTACAATGTCCACATTATTATGTATGGAACTGGAAGGCAAGACTGTGTGGACTGTGTGGAAATTCTGCGGTACTTAAAAACAAAACAATGTGCAAGGATAATAGCTACCGTTTTAGACATAAAGTTTGTGCAAGAGGACAAGAAATTGTAAATCCAATTCCAATATAAAAGTCATATTTCACACGGGTGACAAAAGCACTCTTGTTATTATTAATAATAATAAGTGTTTATTTAAAAAATGCTTTTTATACCAAGTATCTCAAAGCGGATATAATGTAAACATTAAAAGCAAACGAGTAATAATAATAAATGCATACTGCACATTCATTTCAATAATTAAAATTAGTTAAAATACTTATTAGAAAGGAATGTTTATTGGCGCCCTTTAATTAGTTTAAAACCATCACTATGATTCAGACTGATACTGATACTGGAAATCTATTCCGTCTCTGTATAAAACTACAAAATGTATAAAATGAACAAATAAATTAGAACAAATTTTGCCAATATTCTCTTAATTTGCACACACACTCATTATAACATTAAATATAATTATAATATATTATCAAATGGCAGTATATGTACAAGATTTATGAATACAAAAGGTAGTCTTTTTTATATTTACATGTACAAGGATGGCAAATCATTAGCAGCTGAAAGAAATGAGATTTCAACCCCTCCTGTGGAAGGGATGTAGTCGAGCCCATTACAGTCCTATAGATCTCAAGCTATCAAAAGGAGTTTTGAAAAAATTCAAGCAAAGGTCTCAAATCACTGTTATTACCAGTAAATTGTTTGCACATTAGTACATCTAATCTGGTTTATACCTGCCCGAGTGTGTATATATACTCCACGGTGGGGAAAGGCAGTTGTAGTAAAGTGTCTTGCCCAAGAACACAAGCACTATTTTCCACATAACAGTTCGAACCAATGCATCATGGTGAGAAATACCATAACTACTGAACTGTAAAGTGCTCCACAATATAAGTTTCTGTATGACTATTTATAATGTCATTTATAGGCTATTATGTCAAATACATAATGCAATCTCTACTTGAAACTAGAAAATATGTTACATCCAAAATAAATGGGGGCAAAACGAAAAACATGAAGAAAAAAATTACATTTTAAATATTAAGAATTTTCTCTTCAACTTAATCTATTGAAAAAAATGACTGATTAGGAACGGATTTGTATTTGCTCATAATTTTACATTATCTAGTTATTCCTAGGTAATCTTAAATCGGGTAGGTGAAACTTATAATTGTTTGGTTTGATGCAAAAACAACAAACACAGCACAGTATGCCCATAGTTACTAAACAGCCTGCTACAAAAGAGATGAAGATAAGACCTACGTGTGACCCTTGATCTGCTGTAGGAAACAAAATAGTAAGAGAAACAAAACATTCAAACTATTGTTTTTATCCGGAAATATGTCAATTATATCTGGAATTTTACGACTTTGTTGTAAGTATTTGATTTTGTTTGAACTTGACATTGGGGCTGAAATAATGCACTGAAATATTTGGGAAAAAAAGAAATATTTGAAAATGTTTGACTTATGAAAGGATTGTTCTGTTTAGTTTCTTAAGTTCTTGGATGGCATAAATTATGCCTGCCTGTAAAACTTCGCTTAGGATCACGAGTGAAGTATCTTTAAGAGGGTAGCACTATAGTCAAGTCACAACCTTGATTTACTTCATGATACCAGGTATAGTTTGCAAGAACTCACCTTTTTTTAGCAGTAGCTCATCTTGATCATCATCTACAGATGGTGGCATGGTCACTGAAGTCTCTGGTTTCTCACTCTCAGTGGGGTTATCTGTTGCACAGTTAGTGATGGGCAGAAATGCTCAATTCATTTAACAAATTGCATCTTTGGCCAAAGAGGTCACTAAGTCATTATACATATAAGCATAAAGGGGTTGAATGTATAAAGTTTGCATTCAGAAAAAAACCATTTAAAAAAGTTTGCCAACAAATTCAAGGCAACAAAGTACGCAAAGAGTGACAATTCAGCCCATATAATACTGACATTTGGGTCCAGTAAATCAAAAGTTAGGTCACAAAGCCAGGTTTTTTAAAGTACGGTAACTTGTCTAATTCAGTAATAAACTGTAATAAAAACGACCCAGACAAAAAACTACACTTGCTTTGATTTTGATGTTGCACCTCTGAACTTGGTGTGGGCAAAGCGTCTTTAGGTTGCTTAGTGGTCTGTTCTTCTACTTCGTCAGGTTCTTGAGTCTGAGGTTGCCAATCAGCTCCGTCACCATTCAGGCACACGTTATCTGCGGTGGTATTTCCATGTTGAGTCGTACATCTTCGGTGCCGCTTACAGCGTTTCCAATTGTCACCCTCTGCTTTGAAATGACCTTCATGACAAGGTTCGCAGTTGAACTTAATCAGACCCCCGCTTTCAACTAAAAGAAATGAAAACAAAAAGAAAATGTCTTCGTTTTTATGTTTCTCACATTGAAACAAACATTGAGTCAATATACACACACACACACACACAAGTGGGTAAATGCCGTCAATAGGGGACGGGGCATTGTCCGACCGTCTTCCCTCTTTTGTTTGTACTCTAACGTTTTCGGATGATCGCCATAGGATTTGCACACGAGTCTGAATCGGGGACCTTTGCGGAATAGGGGACCCCATTGTTCCATTTGTCATACGTCCCCTATTTCAATCAAAAACAAACGCACACACACCCATATAGCTTTACCTTACATACGCACTGTGGACATTCCTTTGTCTTCGTGTAGTTAACAAACTTTGACTAAATACTCATTTTTCTTGCTTCCCCAAAACAAATTTACCCTCAAATTAGGATTATGGGCCTCTCAGCTGTCCCTTCTATCTTTTCTATATATAACCCTAACCCGTTTTTCCTCTAGCGCTCTTTTTCTGAAACTGAAAAACGGATTGTGGACGTGTGCAAGTCCACACACCGTAACCTCTTCCCGCATCGTGTGGACCTATATTGTTCGGAGGTCCACAGTGCGTATGCAAGACTAACTCAGCTTTACCTTACATACGCACTGTGGACATTCCTTTGTCTTCGTGTAGTTAACAAACTTTGCCTAAATACTCATTTTTCTCGCTTCCCCAAAACAAATTTACCCTCAAATTGGGATTATGGGCCTCTCAGCTGTCCCTTCTATCTTTTCTATATATAACCCTAACCCGTTTTTCCTCTAGCGCTCTTTTTCGGAAACTGAAAAACGGATTGTGGACGTGTGCAAGTCCACAAACCGTAACCTCTTCCCGCATCGTGTACTGGACCTATATTGTTCGGAGGTCCACAGTGCGTATGCAAGACTAACTCACACCCATATACGTTTGTTTATGGTGTAAATCGAGGAGTTTCCTTTGTTCCTCTCGAAAATTTTCTTTGTTTGTACTCTAACGTTTTCCGACGGCTCTCATTGGTTTTGTACACGAATCTCAATCGAGGTCGTCCTCGATTCTAACCCTAACCCCAATTCACCTTCGTGTCGCCAGGTATGTGTCCTCAATTTACACCATAAACAGACGCATCAATTCTTTTGGTACATTGCGTTATGGGGACAATCAATAGGGTTTGTGTGCTAAGGGAAATCTCTTCTGATCTTAAACTCAGAACACTCTAAAATTCTCAAATTTTCAACATCACCCTAAGATGTCTTCTACATTTTCTTTCATTATACCCTAATCCAATTTTACTGTAAACCCAACGCACTACGGAGACCGATGTCCCCACTATACTCAGTCTGTTTTTTCAAAACAAAAGAACCTGTCCCCACAACTAGGTGGAGGCTATAGAACACACACGAACCGACTATAGAATTAGTATATCCACTTTTTTAATGAAAGAATTCTACTTTTGGGGCCGTACGTGTTAACGAGGCAAGCTTTTAGTCTCATTTTCTTGAACTTACTCTTTCTAGGTTCTTTGCCAGCAGGACAGAGCGGTTTGGGGCCGCGACAAGTCTTAGGGACACTGCCAGAGTCTGAAGGGTCTGGATTGAACCAACCGTCATCACATTTACAGACAAGATCAGCTTCGGTGGTGCAATTTGATACCTTCAAAAAACCAAATCAATCAGTTTTATCATAAATAATGCTTTAATGTACAGTATCCTCCACAGATTCGTAAAATATTAAATAACAAATTTATGAAAAAGGCGGAAAAATTACCCGCATTAGATAAGGTCCCCCTTCCCAATTCTTGAATGTACAATTGCTGCCTGGCCATTTCGGGGTGCAACTGCAGTCCCCCCACCCCGACCCCCCATCACCCCGACCCCCCATCACCCCCCCCCCCCCCCCGACCCCCCATCACCCCCCCCCCCCCACACCGGCCATTATATTTACATAACTTTACATATTTTGTAGGTATAGGCTTTGATGTGTAGATCCAATTGTTTCAATTTTGACTGCCATTTACCTTATGTTGGTGTGCGTTACAGCGTCGAGAGCAGTTATACGGCTGTGTACATGTGTTATGCTTACCCATATACTCAACGCCATTCCTAACATGGGCACATCTGCAAGAAAACAAATGCCAATTCAGTTGTTTTGTCCTTCTTTGCTTAAACTCCAGGATGCAATAAAATAAATTGTTCACTTGTTCAACTTGAAATCTCGTGTACATTATTCTACTTATAACTTGTGTACTGCACAATCAAAATAAAAAATTGTTTAAGATCATTTAAAAGTAACACTTACATCAAGTTTTGTAATCAGTTTTCAACACAAACTGAATCCTTGGATTTCCAGGTTTTAAGTATGTACTACTAATGTTTGACAGGAGAACTAAGAATGTTATGGCTTTGTTTCCTAACATGAAAAGTTTTTGGTTTTTATTATACTAGAATAGATTTGATACTGTTGACGTATACTGTTGACGTACACTGTGTCTTTCCCTGGTGAAGGCTGTTTCTCGCCTTCCTCGCACTGGCAAAACTGTTGAACGTAACGTCCTGGTTTACAGACATCGCAACAACACTTCCTGCCCTGTCCATCATGATGCTCATATGTTGGGTCATCTATGTCTCTATCACGCAGGATGCAATGTTCGCCCTTTAAAGATATAGCAAATAAAATTTTAAAAAGTGGCATACATTAATTTCAGCAGGTGGGAAATCAGGAATTTTACAGCCCAATGACAATTTTGATCATGGTGTTCTTTGTTACCATGGTAACAATGAACATTATGGTCAAAATTGTCATTGGGCAGTAACAAAAAAATATGAAAATGTTACCCCCCCCCCCCCCCCCTATACTATACAAGAAGTATAATACAGGACAAACAATTATTTAACAACAGTCATATTTCAGATTGCTGATTGTTGACCTCTCTGACCACCACAATGTGTGGTCGGAACAGCTGTGATACAGTCTAAAGTAGCTCATTAAAAAAAGGAAAATTGCATCCATCTCTGAAAAATAATTAACATAATGGGGATGAAAACATCTGTAACTGACATTTGGGCCTGGCAGGTGCATCTTGTATGTACTCCTGGGCTCCTGGATGTGTGGAACATTGGCAGCTGGTTGTTGTAGGTACCGGTACTTCTGAAGACTTTCATCAGAGTCAGTCGACCACGCAACTCCGACAAGAGCACTATAAAGCACAATCTGCAACAGAAATAGAATCAAGGAATAAACAACTGTAGTCAACTATAAAAAAGTTATTATTTTATCCTAATTCCTTTTTCTTGTTTTTTTTTAAGTAAAAATATAAATCAGATGGTCCCCAGTTTGCGTAGAGTGAATATATTCTTGAGTCAATGTTATAGTCCCAAAAGAAAAGTGCCAGACATTCGTCAACTTTTAAACAGTGGGTCGCACAGTGATTTTACTAGGTTGACAAGTTTTAAAACAAAAATGACATGCAAGAACACAACAAAATGAATACATTACAAACCCAAAACTTCATGGCGGTTTCCTGCAAAATTCAAGCTGATGAGCTAAATGTAAACGCAAATGTTTTGGGGCTAGTTGTGAAAATAAAAACCCCAAAAAATATGACGTCATGGCCTGGTGAGGTACGATAGTGCGCCCCCAATAAAACACGGCATTGTGGTTGGCTCCAAGTTGGGCAAGCTTCCTGTGCGTTATTACGCGCCAACAAGATTAAGGGAGGAGTCAACGGAGGCCGTGGGTGTGGCGAGGACTGCGTCTTTGCTGGGGTGCAAGTAGCCAAACCAGGGTCCAATTTGCACAGAATAATGTAATCAATTTTTAGAGGAATTATCTTGGCCAAATTTTGTGCGAGGTGGGAGGGGGGTGCCCGGGCTGCTGGAAGAATTCAGTCATCCTTAATAATTAAGATCGGCAGCGATAGTATTTCAAAATAACTGATTTCCTTTAATTATTTACTACAGAATACATTATTAGATCATTTTATAAATTTAGCATTCAACGACTTACGTCCCTGTTACATGTGTAATCTGCATAAAAATGTCAATTAAATTGACTTCAAACTTTTGTTGACAAAACTATTTGACAGATACCTTTCATGGTCAGATATTTTAATACGAATCTATATTTGATTTAACATAAACAAACAAAAACAATTGGACCCCAAATTGTATAAAATGAGCTCACAGGCAGGAGGATGTGAATACATGAAACATATTGTATTTCCATTTTTCCTTTTTTTTCTTTAACTAATGCACTTAGTCTTAGGTGGGATTAAGCAATAGATTATAAATATAAATCTATTGCTATTTATTTATTCCATTTCTTTACCCAGGGTGTGCCCAAACAGTTTAAAACTGGTTTTCATTGGGGCCCTGCATACATCATCAAATAAAATAACAGTACATATTATAAATACAAGGATATTACAGGAATTCAAAACATTAATACTAATTCTGATTTACGAGATAGGCGAAAACCCGCCAAAAAAACCCCCCTTTTGGGGGAAAATAAGAAGGGGAAATTCCTATCCGGCTCCACATTATAGTGGCAACCAAGTTCTAACTCCGTAGATCAGCGCAATTGGCATAATATCTAACAGATGACATGTCGGAGCTCCGATTTAAATGTGCTTAATGAGTCCAATGTTCGCAATTTTTCGGGCAGATTATTCCAAATATTTACACCACTCACAGCGAAACTTGTGGCGTAGCATTCTTTTTTTGGCGAAAGGAACTTTCAGTGCCGTTTGGGTTGATTGCCTTGTTTCGCAAATTACTGTAAGTGGTTTGAAAATATTTGTCATGTACAAAGGAGTCATTTTGTTGAGACTTTTGAAGACAAGAATAGCCTTTTTTGACTTGACTCTTTTTGAAAAAAGGAGCCCAATTAAGACGAGCAAACATATCCTCTGAAGGGGTGAGGAAGGTACATTTAAGGATTATCCGCGCGGCTCTTTTGAGACATTTGTTTAACATATTATCGTGAGATATTATTATTATTATTATTATTTATTTTGCCAAACACAACAGACAATGCAAAACAGGTACAAACAATAGTGGAACAATGAACATGAATTACAAAAGACTATACACACTGAATGGGCAAGGAGTAGCAAAAGCAAATACATACTGTAGCCCGTAGGCCAGCTACCCCACATCCAGTGAGCAACAAAAGTTACAACAAAAAATAAAATAAATTAAAATAAGTATATAAAAATATTATGTTACAATTTACTATAAAAACAATAAATATATATATATACAATTTCAAAAACAAATACATACACAATTGTTTTACTAGATATGCTAGATAAGGCAATCAATAAAGGGAGGCAAGATAAAAAACAAATCAATGAATAATAGAAGTAAACACTAAATACTAATACAAATTACTAAATACAAAATACTACTAATATTACTACTGTACTACTACATGTATTAATATGGGAACCCTCTCCGCCATCGACAGCGATACGACCATCTTAATCAACTGCAGACAACGGAGAAGATCCCCATATAGTGAGAGGGGCTGGAGCAATTATCGGTTACCATCAGGATGTAACACGGCCACCTTCAAAATCTGCATGAAACTATGCAATGGTGATAGCAGCATAGAATCACGGATGACACTAGGCAAATCTGACCAGATTCGAGGGAATTGATGGATTGGGGATAAATGAAGAGCCTGGGTTCTCGCAAAAAGGTGGGTTCTCGCAAAAAGGTGGGTAAAAAGTACATTATGGGAATGTCTAACATTAACAGAAATACTGGCGGTAGAAGAACAATCAGTGAGTTTAAAAAAACACTTGATGACAAAGGAAAGAACAGAGAAATTACGGCGGTTAGAAAGTGATGACCAAGAGAGGGATTCAAGTCGATTGGGATATGACATGTCACCAACTCTTTGACCAAGAATAAAACGGGTTGCTCTTTGCTGTACTCGTTCGAGAGCTTGAGTTTGCTTCTGAGTATGCGGGAGCCAGGCTGGAATTCCGTATTCTAAAATAGGTAAAACAAGGGTTTTGTAAAGACAAAATCGAGCTGATGTGGAAGAGTTAAATGATACAGTTTTAACAAGAGCCAATATCCTATTAGCAGATGAAATAGTGGTGTTAACATGATCATTCCAGGAAAGCTGGGAATTGAGAGTGATACCAAGATATTTAACAGATGAGGTAGGATGCAGAATGGAGTCAGAAAGGGAATAAACATGTGGAATCAGATTAGACTTGCGTGTTATATGCATAATTTGACTTTTAGTGGTATTGAATTTCATCCCGTTAGCAACACTCCAATTGCTTAATTTATCAAGGTCGGATTGAAGGGCAGTCGTATCCAAGGTCGAGTTGATTGGTCTATATATTAATAAATCATCTGCAAATTGAACACATGTAGATTGGAGATTAAATGAAATATCATTGATAAACATATTGAACAGGAGGGGCCCAAGCACACTTCCTTGGGGAACGCCAGACTTAACCCTGGACCACGATGAGGTCTTACCAAGAAAGGTAACTCTTTGAAGTCGTCCTACTAAGAAATTATTGATCCAGTTCCAGAGAGCACCATTGATATTAAAATTAGAAGCAAGTTTATTGAGAAGTATGTGATGGGGCATACGGTCAAAGGCCTTGCTCATATCTAGATATGTACCTTCCTCCCCACACAGTACAACAATACTCTAATGTTGGCATAACTAGACTTACAAATAGTGTGTGCAAGCTGTGTTGAGGAACACAATCACGGATTCTGCTTAGTATACCTAATTTAGACACCACCTTTTTTTCTTACGTATTCGACATGTGGGCCCCAACTTAATGCTTCATCAATAATTACACCCAAACATTTATAAGACTTCACATTTTCAATACGACTACCAGCAATGCATACATTTAAATTAACATTAGATATTTTCTGCCTATATAGTACATGTACCAATAAGCATGTATTTGGTTTTGGTGGCATTTAAAGCTAGCTTGTTTCTTCCGCACCAGTTGTGAAAACTAGTAAGAGCTGTATTTAAGCTACTTTCTATTATATTAATGTCGGAGGAGCTACACGTTAATGTGGAGTCATCTGCATACATAAATAAGTTGCAGTTTGGGGCAATACAAGATGGAAGATCACTAGTATAAACAATGAATAAAAGTGGACCTAGTATCGACCCCTGCGGAACACCAGTGTTTACGGACAGGACCTTTGATATGGTGCCGCCAATATTCACAGACTGACTACGTTCACTTAGGTACGACTTAAACCAATTTATTACAGAAGATGACATGTTCATCCTTTCTAGTTTCTTTAGTAAGATTTCATGATCAACACAATCAAATGCTTTACTGAGGTCTATAAACACACTGCCTGTAACTTGTCCATTCTCCATGGCCGCAAAACACTTGTTTGTTAAGTCATGTAGGGTGCTTTCAGTCGAGTGCAGGGGTCTAAATCCTGACTGGCAACTAGGAATCAGATTGTTTTCATCAAGGTATCTATATACCGATGAGTGCACCCATCTTTCTAAAATCTTAGAGATAATTGGCAGTATGGAAATAGGACGATAGTTACCTGTACTACATTTATCTCCTCCCTTGTGAATTGGTGTTACTAAAGCATGTTTCCAATCTTTAGGGTATCGCTCACATCTTATAGACAGGTTAAAAATATAAGTTAAAGATTTAATGATATAAGGTAAAACAATTTTAATCATTCTAACACTAATTCCATCCGGACCTGTTGCTTTCCCAACCGACATGGATGATATTTGCTTTCGAACAAACTCTTCTGTAATGTTAGGTACTACGCAATCTTCATCAACAGAATCAAATATAGAGGCGTCAGTATTGTCATCTATTTCAAGTTCACGCAAAGGGTAATTTCCAGCAGTACGCTTGCCGATTGTTGAAAAGTGTTCATTTAATGTATCAGCAATGTCGGCGATATCGTCAATATTTTCCCCATTTGGGGAAGTAATCGAATTTGGTACAGTTTTTTGTTTCTTAGGGAGTACCTCCTTCAGAGTTTTCCACAGCATAGAAGAGTTGCTTTTATTTTCTTCTATATGGTGGATGTGTAGTATTTACTTTTTTTACTGCGGATTTTATTAGTTACATTGTTCCGCAGGTTTTTATATGAATCCCAATGAATTTGTAAGCCTGTGTGCTTAGCAATTTTGTGTACACGATCGCGCTGCCGCATAAGTTTAAGAATTTCGCTATCGAGCCACGGTACTGATGAGGCACCCCGAATGCGTTTGGTTTTGACTGGCGCATGGAGGTTAATAATACTCATAAATATGGAGTACCATATAGACCATGCATTATCCACATCATAACAACCAAAAACATCTTGCCATGGTGCATTACGGAGATCGTCCGTAAATGCATCACTGTCTATATTTGTTAGACATCGAAAATTTATTGAACGACCTTTCATTTTTGGTGTTTTCCAACTGTGTAGCCCATAAACAAGATAATGATCACTGATTAGGACTGGTAAAACACCACAGTCCTTTATGAGCTCTGGGTTGGAACTAAAAATGAGATCGATGGTAGTTTTAGTAGATTCAGTGACACGTGTTGGGTCATGTATAAGTTGCGCCATTTGGAACAAACTAAAGCAAGAAATAATTGGATTTGATAGCAAACTATCGTATTCCTCTGAAACATCACAATTAAAGTCCCCAGTTTGTAATAATTTCTTTACATTCACATGAGGCCTTATTAAGGATATCACTCAGTTTTCCCATAAATTCGACAGAGCTTGAAGGAGGCCTATAAATAGAACTGATAAGCACAGGCTGTCTTTGTTTGCACTTAATTTCAACCCATATACACTCGACATCATATATTTCGAGATCTTCACGACGAGAGAACATTAGGGTATCTCAAATGTAAATTGCAACCCCGCCACCATGTCGGTTCCTGTCTTTTCTGACAATAGAATAATTTGGTAGAGTTATTTCGTCATCAGAGATTGAGGCGTCGCAAAATGTTTCGTTTAGACAGATGATGTCGAATGTATTTTTAGACATTACAATCTTAAAATGGTCAAATTTGTTTATGAGGCTTCTTACATGAAGATGGGCGAATGAGAAACCCTCGGAACTTTGATTGCAGATAATACCATCTGTTGTGTCCATTTTAGAACCTTGCCTTGTGGGTTGAGCAGCTCCCTGACCATTTTCAGATGTTGGTTCCACTCCTGGCCTCGATAATGTGTCGGGGGTGCTCTGGTCTGGGATACTGGCTGCCGTCGTTGATTGAGGTTGATTTGGTGCCGTTTCTGATGGGGGTGCGGGTAATACTGGTTGGCCATTCGAAAACCCGTCGGAACATCACGGGTCGCTGTAGTCCGCTTCGTCAGGACATCAGAGTACAAACTCTGACCGAAAGGGGTTCTCTGATGTGGAATGCGACTATCAAAGGTCTTTGGTGGTCCTTTGATGTGTTGGATAATGTTCGTGGCAAGTAGGCACACTCCTGCTGAGTCGAGGTGCACACCGTCCGACACAAGGTGGTTTGAGTTTATGTTACCGTTGTCAATGAAGCCCCAGTTATTTCGCTTTGCTATGGACTTGAGCAGATTATTAGAATCATCTACTCTCTTGCACTGTGGCACCGTTTGGTTTTTACGGTGTATGATCGAAGATATTGTTACTGATCTTGGTTGTAGTGACTCGCCGAGGGAGGTGATCTGAGCGGCAATAGTCTCTGAGTTGTCGGATGTGTTGTTGGTCCCAACATGGAGAATTACCCGAGATACATCGTGCTTGGTCGACAGCTGTATGGCGTGGGGAGCAAGAGCACAGAGCACTCGGCGGGCGTTCTGAATCATCATGGGCTTCACGAGAAGAAGGGCTCATCAGCATATCAATGGTAGAATGGAGAGCGTCACATTCCTTCTTCAGGTGGTCTATTGTTTCCCTTTGGGAACAAGAAGATCGAGAAATCTGGCCAGATAGTGTTGCAAATTGGTCTGAAAATTTCTGATCAAGTAATATTATGTCATTTTGGACCTGTATGATGGCTTGATAAATGACCTGTGGGGTGGGTTCGGGGACTTGATCGGGGGTTGTGACACCTGTTAAGTCCCGATCTGTAGTATGCCTCGTTTGCTTGGAATTTATCTGACTAGCTGAACTAAGACAAGACATGGGAAAAGTGTTCCGATGACCAAAAATATACAGACATAGGTCCTTGATGTCATCGGATGCTGTTTGATTAGATCTACGGGATTTAAGTGAAAAAACGGTACTTATTAGCTATTTTGAACCCAAGTATAATATTTGAAATACATATAAAAGTGGAACAAAAAATACCCCATCTATTAAAGGTAGGATACACCATTTGCAGATATTGAAAAAAAGGTTACTACCGAATTATTAAGAAATATCTTCCTTTTTTTTAAGTAAAAAATTATTCAAGGCATCCAGCAAAATGAATGCGCTAGATCCTCCAATTGTTCCATGTAATTTGATCTCGAACAAAACAATAACAAGAGCAACTACCCGACGCCGGTTAAAAACAAACGCAGTTTTCCTGCTTTTTTTTTTAGGCATCCGTGATTGTAAAACATCACATTATATACTATAAAATACAATTCCCCAAATCCACTGAGCCATTCCTGATAATTTAAGCAAATACCAATGGTGTATCCTACCTTTTAAAATATGCTTAAAATGACCCTAATAGGCACATTAAAGGTATCAGATATTTACAAACGCTAAATTTGGGGCATCAATATTTATTGTGAAAAGAAAATTACAAATTTGGTTTTTTTTGCATAGCATTTCTATGTGCAGTGATCAGTCCAACGCAACGCAACATATTTCTACATTTATGGTCCTAGAGCGAGTTGTTCTTTTCCAGCCTCTTCCTTGCTGCCTGAAAGTAAAAAACAAATCAATAGAGATTGACAAAGTTCCATCTCACTTAGGCTGAACTGCCATACTTCGGGGACCATGCAGTATAATTTTGGATAATTTTTGTTCATAAATTCAACCTAAAAAGTAATAGTTTTCACACATTTAAGAGTAAAAAAGATGCACAAAATGTGGTCCCCAAAATATACCGTTTAAATGACATCACAGATCAATTCTACAAGCAATCAGTCTTACTAAATAGTCACGAATTGTGTTCACTTTCCAGTCATAACTTGATTGATGAATTTAAAGAGCACCTCTAACAATTTTGTAGTTTGGGTATTTGGTTCATTTTATGACAGAGTATATACCAATCTTACCGTTAGTATATAATTTTATTCCATGGGGTTTACTTTAGTGTATCAAAAACAAAGTTCAATTCAGTGTTCCCAACACGATTCTGCTCTATTTTTGAGAAAACGACAGCCATGTTTAATGTATGCAAATGAGATTAACATGACCCCGAAACGTCATCGTGTTATTCAGCGATCACAAGGCCATGCATGCCACAGCCACACCGTGCGCGTACCGCATGCGATTGTGTTGCTTGCGGCCTTCTTTTCTCAATGTTTTTCTCGACATTAATTCGTATTTTGTTAGATTTTTTCGAAATGCTGAAGTCCTGTGTGGTAGGTAAATGTTTGAGGAATTGTCTTAAAAACCCTGAAGAAAATTTTCTGAGGTTTCCAAAGGAGAATGTTCAGACACGAAAAGAGTGGGTCCGATTTGTAAACCGTGCACGTACATGTACACAAGGTCGGATTTTTAGGTTGTCCAAGTGGTCGCTTCTCTGCAGTGGTTCATGTTTTTCCAACACTTTTGCAATGACTTGTATTCACTGAGATAACTATTAAAGTGACATCATGATGATACAATGTATATTCATCTAAATTATGTATTACCAGTTTGTGTGTAAAAACCGATCCTGTTTGCCTTTCTGTTCAGCGAGATTTTTCCCACCACGCGCCCCGTCATCAACTGGGGCCTCGGGTTGCGCACCGCGAACGATCGGTGCCAGGGTCCTTCACGTCGCGATCGGACTATGGACCTGGGGGGAAAAAACCTCCAGGTCTCCTTGCCGAGTCCAGTGCATTGCCTTGGGAATCTTCGTCATTGAATTCTTCCGAATACTCGCTCAAATCTTCCCAGGAATTGTATGATTCTGCCATAAGTATATTCCGACGCTAACGTCAATAATGTGTTGTAACCAGGCGGACGATCATGCGTGGGGCCGGCTGGTAGCAGCAGCAACACGCATGCGATTCGTTTTGTGGTTTGCACGTGGTGGGTACACGATGCGCTGGTGACATGGGCAAATACGCACGTTGACCCCGCTTAGATTTGTACTTGTAAGTTGTAGAGTATAACAAAGCTCGTGTTCGACTTTCATTCAAAGTGAAAGGAAGGCTTTTGTACCTACAAATCCTCGGTGAGAATTATAAATTCGTGAGTACCAAGACAAAGTTGTTTTCTTACTGTTCCCTGGCTTGTATTCTTGAGTGAATTGGCCTCCCCGTGCACGTCAAAGAATGGAAAGTTGTGTGGGCCGGGCAACGTACAACATGGGTGTGTTGTGCGTGCATGTGCATTTGGGTTTCTCCTCAATTTCTTTGTTTTCCCCTCAATGACGCGGGTAAACAAAAGCGCGACCTTTACGTTTTTTAAGAATTCGCGTCTTAGCATGAACCGACAAAAACGTTCTTTTAGACTATTTTTGGGCGGGCTATAAATCCCATTCATATTGCATTCGGTTGGGATACTTCCATATTTATTTCAAAATGTAAAATCAGAAAAAACTTGTTTTACTTAGAAGTGCTCTTTAAGTAAAATGATACCCCTGTTATTGCAATTAAAATCCACCAATCAACTGAAACCAGAGATTAAATAAAACAGTGAGGGCTTTTTTGTGGGGGGGGGGGGGGGTTAGGGTTAGAAAAGCTAATTTCCAACTTGTTTTTCAAGTCGTTGAGGTCATATTAAATGATTTTGACTCGAAGTGGCAATCAAATATGTCAAAATGTACCTGCATGTTTCAAGTCAATCGTTTGCTTCTTGCTATTGGATATCAGTAGACTAGACGCTGCAGATGGTCCGCTAGAGTTCGCTACAAGAGAAGAGTATAAGCATTAATTGGCTACTTAACGTTTGACTTTTTAAATCTTCATCTAACTGTGTGTTGATAAGCTGCACTTTGAAATTCCTAGTCTTAGACTTGATTTGAAACTTTTAAGGGTAGGACTGCCGACTGTATTTGCTGACAACTTGTTCCAATCGACACAAATCCCTGTATAACCTACGTCTTGTGGCAAGGCTGTGGGAGGAGATAACATTTTCATTTATTTTTTGTTACTGGATTTAGGACTGTTAGGGTTAAATTACCTTCAGCTCTGGTGTGATTAGTTTTATCTCCACTGTCGGCAACAACTTCGTCTACAGTTACAAAAAAAGCAAACAAGGGAAACAAATTTTTTAAAAAATAGAAAATGCTAGACTATGAGTAGACAACGTGAAGATTAAAAAACAAAAAACAAAGAAATGTCTTACCTAATTGTACGGGTTTATCTTCTTGTGCGGTGGTACTTCCTACAATGATTACACATATAAAGGTGTATTATTACCCAAACTCTTAACACATACTTTCTTTTATGATTATGCACACATTTTGAATAAATAGCAGAAAAAATAATATTCTTGAGCATGATAAACTGTGGAAATGTACAATCTTTAAAATAAGACAACTTGGCCTTCTTGGTGATTTTTTGAGATATAATAAGTATTTAGATTTTGGAGTTCATGCTAATTAGTCCAAAGTTCACTGACCTGTATCTCAAAAATTAACATGCCAAAATACCACACACACACAAAAGTCAGTTCTGGAGGATTCTCACATAGGCCAATCATAACACCAAATATAATTTCAATTTGTGAGGGTCAGGTACAAAAGCGTGTTGAATTAACCCAAAGGTGCATTTTCAAAGATAAAAAAAACCCAGATACATTGGACGGGTCATTTAAAATTTACTTACTACATGTACATGATGCGCAACCGCTACGCTTCTTCACACACGTGTACATGTATGTAACAGCTCCTCCAATAAGCAGACAAACAATTGCAATAAGGATGACATCTATCTCTGAAAAGCACAAATTGTGTGTTGTTCCTGGAGTCTGTGTAACATCTGAAACACAGCAAAGACAAAAAATGGTCAAATTCTATATCAGCATCAGAGTCAAGAAATTGAAAAATCATTGCGCCACAGTTTTAAAAAAATACAAGAAAGTGTTTTGTTTTTTTACTTAGCCTTATTCGACAGTTTAATATAGGAAAAATGTAATATATGTTTATGTTTTTTGTAAGCAATGTATAGTCAGTGCTGTTTACCCCTTTGACGCCAGGTAGTGGCTATGGAACGGGGAGTGGCTATGGAACGGGGAGTGGCTATGGAACGGGGAGTGGCTATGGAACGGAGAGTGGCTATGGAACGGGGAGTGGCTATGGAACGGGGAGTGGCTATGGAACGGGGAAGCGGCTATGGAACGGGGAAGCGGCTATAGCCTTGGAGCGGCTAAGGTTGCTAATCCATCCAGAATGCTGTTGTTAGCTGTGCTACTCCGTAGAACACAGTATCACAGCTACACACTCAGATCCATTGTGCAGTGCAGCTGCTGGACCGCCGTCAAGAAGTTTAGAGCTATATGTACAAAAACAATTTCATTCACCTGGAGGGTAATCCAATACAGGTGTTGAATTTGTCACCAGACTCTCTGTTTGTTCAAGAATGAACTTCTGTGTTGTAGTCTCTTGCATGGTGGGATGTTCCTCTGGCACTTAAAAATGACACATTATCAAAGTTCATATGATTATTTCGTCATTTAAAACACTATTTTACTGCACAAATGCTCATTTTGAATTGTGGAAAACAATTATTCTTATAACAGGTTTGCCACAGTTTTTTTCTCGTCTGTCCTATGAAAGTCTTAAGCCACATTCTCATCAGACTTTTTGGTGACTCTACTGCAACTATTTTTGTAGAATGAGAAAACTGAATCTATTAGCGACAGGTAGTAAACTAACATCCTTGTCAACTTATCACGATGGTTATGTAAAAATACCAGTCCAAATGTTGTCGTGGAAGGTTCCGTGTAGCCACAGAAAGTTATCAGTGCCAGCAATGTGTGACATTCTGCCAGCTTCGCAAGGCCCATAAACATTCTCTTGCGGTAAAACACAGTCCTAGTGGGAACGCATGGTAGAATTGCGCAAAGGCATATCACGGTAAATTTTTGTGAGGTTGTAGAAGAAAAAGTCCAATGGGAACAGGGCTGTAGCTGTATAAGATGTAAAGAAAAAAACAAATATTTGTTTTCACAGTATAAACATATTGGGGGTGAGGGTTTGAAAGAGGAAGGGGGAAGTACCTGTAGTGTTAGGAGTTACGTGCTCTGTTGGGTCAAGTATTTTTGTGCATCTGCGGGTTGAATTGTTATCTGGTTGATGATAACTCTCATCACATTTTACACAAACCATTTCTGTGTGCTCCGCTCCATCTGCAATAAAGTACAAATACCAAGCATTCTGATTAAAAACTCCACAAACATTGCATTGATTTTTAACCATTGACATACCTGTACATTGGCACGTTGGTACAGTAGATACTTCCTTGTCTTCCACTTCCATGACCCGGGTTCGATTCCTTTTCTACAGTGCCTACGGTGCTTTGGAGGAATTGTTCACTTTATTAGCAAAAACAAGTTATTTAAAGGGATCGTATACGTTTGGTAATTACTCCAAAAATGTATGGCAATAAAAACTTACTTGGTAAGAAGTACAGCAGCTTTGGATAGTATAATGCATTTTATGAAATTTTTCACTACGAAGTACTGCGGTTATGGAAAAAGATATCACCTATTATCCCAAAAAAATTGAATCTGAGAAGCGTTACTGCAGTGACGTTTCTCAGTCTGTGTATTCCAATGCAGATTATTATTCCTGCGTGGACATAACCGCTCCAGATTTTCGGCAATATCTAAAAATCGCTACCACCTTTTGAAATGAAATTTTTACAGGTTAGTTTTATGGTATATATATAACTATATAGGATTAAAACAAACAGTGGATTCCAATTACCAAACGTATACGATCCCTTTAAGTGGTAATACATAATACAAACAACATAAATGCAGGTTCACAATTCACATATACATGTATACAGTTTGTGCATTAATATACAAACTGCATCACTATTACCTCCAAATCCTGGTTCATGGTCCTTGGGACAACGCGGTTTGGGTCGACAGTCGTCTCCAGTTACAGAATAACCGTCGTTCCCACAAGTGCATTTGGTATCACTAGTTGCACTGCATTGTGTTTTCTACAAACAAATATAAAGTTGTTGCCAGCGACACCAAATAATCATGAACAATCTTATAGCAATTTTGCTTTATACTGTAACGACATGACTTGGATTACAATTGACAGGTGTACCATGTACCTGTCAATTGTAATGAGACAGTACATTATTGCAGCCTAGTTGATCATGTCCACTATATATAATCATTTAGAAATATCTAAAATATCAACTCTAAAATATTTGTGCGTAAGTAATAAATGTTAAATTGGCTCGCCATAGACGAATCTTGTAAGCCTACGTTAACACCAAGTTTCGGTGCATTACTAGTTTTGTTGTAAGAGTCCAACTCACCACGTCCCGAGGGTAAGGACAGGTCGTGCAGTCAATTCCTGTTTTACACTTGTTACGAACTCTCATATAACTCCCTCGTTCAACCAAAGTGCATCTAGGATGATAAAAAAAAAAAACTACACTGTAACAACGTTCAGAGAGAAAAGGTGGGTGGGTCACAGGGTGGGTGAGCAGGTACAAAGGTCTTAAGGGTACTGGAAAAAAAGAGAGTATAAAAAAAGAACAATGCTACCCCGCAAGTATGACTTTAGACATTTAGAAAGCCAATAAGGTCAACCCATAGAGGTACCCCTTAACTACCCATATGTCAAGATGGGTTGGTGGGTCGGTAAGTCAGTCAGTCAACCAGTCACTGTGTCAGTCAGGAAGTCAGTTGGGGCATGAGGAGGCCAATAGGGTGGTCCACGTGGTAAAAAAGCATTGAATTCGCCGTCTGTGGGTAAAGCTGAAGGTTGTGGGTTCGAGTCCAGCCTAGGACTACGGTGCGTGTGTCCTCGGCCAACTTTGTCACTCATTGCTCGCTCCACCTAAGAGTAAATGGGTACCTGTGAGGGTGAAGATGGTGGTTATTAACTGCTTTGCGCCGAAATGGCAGCATTGAGCTGTATACTCCCCAGGGAGCTCAGATGGTATTTGGAATGTTTCGTGGGCCCAATGAGCAGGGGTAATAATCACACAGCGCCTTGAGTACCAGTCTTGGTGGTAGATACATGCGCTATGTATTATTATTATTAATATTGTTAATAATTATTATTATTATTATTACTTACTGCGTTTGTTGTGGTCTGGATCCACCACATGTGCAATCTATGTCGACAATGTGTCCCGGCCGGCACAATTGACATCTACACTCATGCTCTGTCTCATCGATGAAGTCGTAGTAATCATCAACCGATGTTTTACTCAACATACAGTAGTTACCCTAAACACATTGAACATTACAGCATTTTAATCTATTTTGTTACTTGGAGATAACGTAGCAGATGCTTAAATTGACTGACGGCCACATTTTGTTGTTACAGTACGGAAAAGCTTCAGCAGGTTTACACTTGTTAAATTAAATTTATAACAAAAGGAATATTTCAGACAAAGATTAACAAGTGCAGTATTATTTTTGTATTCATGACTCAGAAAAAAACACATTAGTTGTAACAAATTAGGAAGGGGTGGTAAAATTAATTAAACATATTTTAACAACCTATCAATTAGTGGAGGAAAAACTAAAAACATTTCACTGTGGGAGACAACAAACAGATTAATATCATCTACATTCAATTGTGATATTAGTTATTGTGTTATAAATAAACAAAGGAAAGTGAAGAAATAATGGCCTCCGCAATGAGGGAATGCATACAACTGTAACGATGTGAATAAATGTAAAGTGTTATGAATACCGTTTGGTTCCTAGATGCTAAAATAAAAATGATAAAGTCCAAACACATGTTAAAAAGCAATCCTTAACAAGAAGAAAAAAAATCCAAACATTTGCATGTGTGGACTTGTAAGTTTATCTTTTGTGTTATTCTGTTCTAAATTTTGGCCTTTTAATATCATTGTTATAACTCCCATGATTCGCCAAATCTACATTTTTAACCTTAACTCCCTCACCATTGTTATTGAACAATACAATTCCTTCAAAATCCTCCAACTTCCTTTGTTGTGTAGGGAGTTAGGGTTAAAGTTAGTTTGAAAATTTCAAGGATGCTATTAGAATTAGCAAAACAACCACAATTAATTGAAGATCTGATAAGTTTTAAAACTACACATACACTGTACACCGATATCTATAGTTCCCATCGTATTACTACTGCTACACTATCAAGCCGAAGACACTACACTATCAAGCCGAAGACACTACACTATCTAGCGAAGACACTACACTATCTAGCTGTTCAACAGGTTGATCAACTGTCGAGCACACGATTGGCTTTCAAAGAGGATGACAGGCCGTGAATTTAAAACCTCGTTGTTTAAAAGTACCTATCCCATTTGAAAATAAGAAACATCAAACGAGTACATGTACAGCTAAATAGGACCCACTAAATGTAAAAATCTCCAGCCCTTTCTACCCTAAATGAATTCCCATAAATGACATGAACATTGCCACAATGCCATAGACATGATATAAATTGCTTCTGCATTCAAACATGCATAAATCTTGCAGGCAGGCATGCACAGCAGTCTAGTCTGAATTAAAGAGAATGTTTATTAGCTGTTGATAACAATCAAACTAGACTGCGAAAGAAGTGGCAATTACCTTGTGGGTGTAAAATACCATGATAAACCTAAACACCCTTGATAGATGTACTACCCCAGTGTTGTGTGGAATCATATAGGTGTGGAATCATATAGGTGTGGAATCATATAGGTGTGGAATCATATAGGTGTGGAATCATATAGGTGTGGAATCATATAGGTGTGGAATCATATAGGTGTGGAATCATATAGGTGTGGAATCATATAGGTGTGGAATCATATAGGTGTGGAATCATATAGGTGTGGAATCATATAGGTGTGGAATCATATAGGTGTGGAATCATATAGGTGTGGAATCATATAGGTGTGGAATCATAGGTCTGTCACTAGTCCGATCACAAGTAAATCCCAAGTCTAGTCAAAGTAGATCAAGTATTTGTAATAGAGGATGAAGAATAACAAAGGAAAAGTTTAGAAGTTTATTTATGACTCGATAGCCTTGTGGTTGCCTTGTGATAGGTTTGTGATTGCATTGTGATAGGCTTGTGATAGGCTTTGTGATATGATTGTGATAGGCTTGTGATTGCCTTGTGATAAGATTGTGGTTGCCTTGTGGTTGGCTTGTGATTGCCTTGTGGTTGGCTTGAGATTGCCTTGTGATAGGCTTGTGATAGGCTTGTGATAGGCTAAAGATTGCCTTTTGATAGGCTTGTGATTGCCTTGTGATCCATCATAAGCACATCAGTTACAAGACTGTATTTGATTTACTACGAGTAGGAGGGTTAAGGATGGTTGCATAACATCACAAACAAAATATCAAAATATCAGGGAAAACCAACTATAGCATGCCACATGAGGTGAGGAAGCCACTGAACCAATCAACCAATCATCTAGGTACAATGTACCTTCAAAGCTGAGCTCGGCAGAAATTACGAAAATCGTCACAAATCCTGTGGGGAAAAGGAATATAGTACCTGAAATATATGAAATAAAGTATATTTTAGGGAACAAAAGTATTAGCCCGAACGAAACAAAACGCAAACTGCTCACTGGCCGGATTAAATCGAGATAGATAAGCGATATCAGTCAGCTCGATAAAGGGCATGACATTTTTATCCCAGTAGGAATTTCTCATGGGCCAAAAGAAAAAGATTAGACTCCTCCAAACCCTCCTTTAAACCTTTCACCTCCTTCAACCCCCGTCCCCGTCCCCGTCCCCGCCCCCCCCCCCCCCCCCCCCCCCCCCCGTTCCCGTCGTTCCCGTCCCCCCCGTCCCCGTCCCCCCCGTCCCCGTCCCCCCCCCCCCCCCCCCCCGTCCTATAATTTACTCACATTTGGCAACGGATCAAACTTGGGAGATCTCTTTTCACGCTCTTGATTATCGGTGCCTTGGAGTGATAAGCCACCGGATTGGTCAAGAGATAATGGCTGTTCCTGTTAAAGTAACAAAATCAAATGTTTAGGTCAGGGCATAGCAATAGACATCATGTATTGACGACGTCACCCAAGTTTTACCATATACATTGTAGTTTTCATAGAGAGTTACTGCTTGATGCTAAAAAAGAAAGTAAAATGTGGAAATGTTTATTTTTAGCCCTGCTATTTGTGGAAGATAACATGTTTAAGATTGTGAAAGATATTAAATTACTGTGCAGGGGATTGTCCTTGGTATCCAAATATGAGTATAGAAGGTGCTATAGTATACGCACAAATCATACAAGCTTCGGTGGGGACCTTCTTTTTTACCATTACTACTTTAACTCTAACCTCTTGGGTATCGCTACTGGAGAGTATCCCCACTATCCTGAATCTGCCAAAATCTACAAATTTTGTCAAAATGTTGGTGTTGGTGACTGATAAACTTACAATTTGTTTGAGTGGTTCAGGCTGGGTTGGATTCTCCACGTTATCACTGTCATTTTCAGTCACTTTTTTGACGACATTCATCACCGGAAGTGTCTAAATATTAAACCACATCCAAAAATACAATGTGAGCCTATAATAAGCTCAGTGCGCCAACAAAAGAGGGCGCGCCTTTTTCACCTAGCAACAACTAAAAAGCGAGACAAAAAAACGAAAAAAAAACATTATCTTTTTACATTAGGCACTGGGTCCATCTCTGGTACTTGGGTGTCTTCCTCGCCACCTGGATCAATAGTTTCATCTTGCTGCGCAAAACTTTCTGATGCGAGAGCCTGAAAGAAAAAAAAATCACAAAAAAAAAGGTTAGGAAATTACAAAACCTTGTCAAGTTGTTGTGGAACAGAATAGGATTATACTGTATAGTGTGTTCCTTTTGTTTTATTGTTTTGTAAGTGCAATCCCTAATTGAACGTATTGAAATGTCAACCGGAAACATTTTGCTTGGCCATGGTCATACTAGTCAAACCAAGCAAAAGAAAAACAAAACAAAGAACATCACCCGGCCTGGCCCTTGCCGAAAAAACACACAAAAACACAAACACCCACAAAAAATACATAAACTAGTAAAGTCCTAAAAATATTAATTACTCTACTGTAGAGCCTTGTCCAAAACAAACAGTCCATGGATTTTATTTATCTATTAGATTGATTGATTTGTTGATTATGTTGGATATTTATTGATTTATTTAGACAAATTTTAACCAATTAATTGGGTCTGGGCAGTAGAGGTCGCTGTACACTTGCATCATGCATGTATGCCATGTACATGTACATGGAAAATCACAGAAATTGATTTGAGCATTATACAAATATTATTATTACTTTCTAAAACCATTTTTCTGCACTTTTTGTGTGATTGTCATGACATATGTCATCACAACCTTCACAAACACAAGACTACTTACCAAACACCAGAGCAAAATGATGAAATGACGATGATTCATTTTGCTAAAATATCAGTTAAAATCAGAGGTTCGGGTCAGCTAGAGTTTCGTAAATTCACATGCAATGTGATGTGGAAAAATTGATTGTGCAATATATGCTATTAATAAATACCTAGGAGAGTTGAAGGCTTCTGATTGGCCGAGACTCGGTCACGTGCAGGTCATTATATGTAGTAATATCATGGGCTTTCCAAGGGCCGTTTTCTAAACCCCGGCTTTGGACTGCATTCTGGCCACATTACAGACGTTTTCCTACATAGTTCCGGATCGCAAAAAATATTCAGGCTGTTTTCGGCAAGTCTAATCTTCGAAATTTAAATGAAATAGGTTTAGTAGTTTACCTTGAGTGATGGAGAAACTACAGTTTTTGTTTCGATATTTATGCTCTACTTTATTTGAAAATACGACGTCAAATATACCGACATCCCTTTTTCTAGTTGCGGATCAGTTCCTTCTTATTCCTCCATGGTTTAACCAATTCCGGTTCGAGTAAAAAACTGCTTCGTGCATGAAAAATTATCACGCTAGAACCAACCCGAATCAAGCCTATATTTTTGATAAAGTATTCATTAATTCAATAAATTTCAAATACTTTCACTTCCAATAAAGTTTAAAAAGAGGACTTGCAAGAAAATGCTTTGAAATGTTTTGTCCGTGTACGTACGTGTGTGGCGCGCGGCAACGAGCCGATAAACTTTGTCCATTTCTCCATGGTCCCACAGAACACGTCATATGAAATCGCTTGCGCGCATGTAGTTGATGCATTTATTTTACGGGCGATCCGGAACAAGGAAAAAATTAACGTTCAGTCTTTGGCAGATTTTGTAATATTGGAGACTTTTAGACTTATTTTTACTTATGTATCAAGAAGCTTGTATGTTTCTTTTTTAAAATGCACTTCATCTAAACAAACAGTATTGGAGACCAAGCCATAACAAGGTAGGTTTTTATTTGAAGCGATTCGGAACTAGGAAAAATCCGGAGCTAGGAAAACAACTGTACCACTGCTAAACTACATGAACAAAGCCAAAATACGAAAACGAAGCTGCGTTTGTAAAACGGCCTAAAAGAAGCCGAGAAGTCGCGAAATTCGGAGTATTTTCACCATTTTTCTCGTTAAAAAGGTATTTATTAAAGGTAATAACAGTGCGAGAACCCGGTTATTACTGCGTGGTAATGACCGGGTTGGGGAATGACCGCTGGTAATGGACCTCGCCTTCGGCTCGATCCATTACCAGCGGTCATCCCCCAACCCGGTCATTACCACGCAGTAATAACCAGGTTTTCGCACTGTTATTACCTAAATATAATCTGGACGGTCACGTCGACGGCGTGATGTCATGCCTCGGCTGTTTTCCCCCGCACGAGGGCGCTATTTCTATATAAGTTTACACATCTGCAGCTCAAAGAAACAAATGTTTCTTAATGTTTAGATTTTAGATACAAAGTACAGTTCCTAACTAATTCACTAATTGATTGTTGTAGTTGGAGTCCGAAAAACGGCATCGTTACAGCGCCTTTTTATGTGACCAAAACTGCCCGGGCGGGGATTCCCCTTAATAAGCGAACGATGACGTCATTATTGGGAGCGGGCTCTTTAAATCTGTCGCATTTGTAAAAATGCATTTTTCTAGTTTTTCGCTTCCAGAAAAGAATAAATTATTTTTTTTACGACATATATACGACTTTTGAACCTCCACAATTCTTCAATAGCCGTCCGAATTAGGTAATCGCCCAATACGTAGCCCCAGCTCTAACTGGAAACCCATTTCGGAAACGGCCATAATTGTCTTTTACAGATTATTGCCTTGTCAATGATTGGTAATTGCTTGAATTATTATGAATGGGTGGATTTGGGGGGTTGTATTTTATAGTAAATATCGTTTAACTGACCTGTTCGAAGTTTCACAAACATGGATGCCGAGAAAAGCACGAAAAACAGCGTTTGTTTTCAACCGGCGTCGAGCAGTTATTCTTAATATGTTTTTATCTTTGTTTTTTCGCGATCGCCGGTCGGCGATCGCGAATTTTTCTTTATAAAATTCAATTTTTCGGAATAATTACAGGATATCTAGCGCAATAATTTTGCTGGATGCCTAGAATCATTATTTACTTGCAAATGAGTAAGATATTACTTAATAATTCGGTAGTAAATATTTTCGATATCTGCAAATGGTGTATACTACCTTAATGTGCGACTTTTGTTAAATGTTAATACACAAAAAGCATAAATCCCAACTTTTAGGTTCCCCGTTCCCCAGGCAAAAAGCAGTAAGCAAATTCGGAAAAAGGAATTTCAACACTGACTACCAATTTTAAATTTACCAATTGGAAAATACTGCTTTATATACTTTTATCAAGCTGAATTTATTACATGAATGTTCACATTATTATATTTAAAAACTAAGTTAAAACACTAAAATAATTTCTTACATCATGTACAATTAATTTCTTAAGTGTGTGATCCAAAACAACCCCACATGTTTTAATTTGTGTCATTTATTTAAATGAAAACTACAGGTTTTTCCCTTCCCCGGCCCGCTTTAAAAATGCTCAATGTTTTTTTGCTATTATCAGGCTGCAAACTATTCATAATTTGTACAAGTTGGCAAACTGTTTATTGTATGTCTCATTCAATAGTCTCATATCGCTAGACAAAAAAAAATATTTTCAAGCTTTCAAACACAAAATTAGAACAGAAACAGCAGACTTAAGCAAAGTATTATTTTAATGAAAAAACCCCAATTAAACTACCCTGTTATTGTAGAGCTTTAAAGGCTGTTAGGTCCCAACTATGACATCGTCCCAACTATGACATCGTCCCAACTACAGTTGGGACGACCATAACAATAATTGAGACCATTGTCATAGTTGGGGCATAACAGCTGCCATTATGCCCAATTCTCTGGAGTAGGGAAAATCCCAACTACAGTTAGGATTGTCCCATCTGTAGTTGAGAATTACCTAGCCCTACAAATAGGGCTTTAATTAGCTCTCTTTTGTCTTTTGTCTTATCTTTGGTCTTATCTTATTACAGATAAGACAACATACTAATTACAGCCATATTTGTAAGGCTAAAAATTCCCCAACAATTGGAAGATGCAACTTTTGGGCCACTTCTTGTTAGCAAGTGAAAACATCGCGAGGTGAACACACTATCGTCGTGTAAAGCTATGGAGCTCTGCATTTGTTTTCACCTCGCATTTGACCCAATTAGATTGCTCAGACTGTTCTAATAATAGTTGAGACCACTATCATAGTTGAGACAATATTCCCACGACTACACCCCAAACTTATCATTCATATGCTAGTAATCTCACACGAAAAAATGTTGCTAAATGATAACAATAAAATAATGTCCTGTTTTCATGCAATGTAGTAGACATGCTCCCCTCTCTGTTACCTCTTCCCCTTAGCTGGTTGGGTTTTCTCTGATTTCCCTTCAAGTCTTGTGTTGCTCGAAGATGGCTTAGCCAAAGTCACACCTTGTCTGTAATTTAAAAATGACACTGTAACATTGTAGAAACTCAAGGTTTGTTTTGTAGGAGGAGAACTATTGCATCACAGATTTTAGAATTAGAATTCAGCCACTGATCACTAGAATCACGAGAGATCATAAAAAGGAACATTACCCTGTTCAAGGTAATTTAATTCTGGTCAAAACCAGTGTGAACAGTCAGAGTAAAATTAAACCCTTGTTACTCCAGTGTGAACGCAGTGTTTACCTAGAATCCTCATTGCTTCTAGCTGCTCCCATAATCCTCTTCCTAGCCTCAGCATAGGCAGCTTCTCTCTCAGCGAGGGATTTTGTCTTGGCCTAGAAATGAGGCAGAACAAGAAATTAAATCAGGTGTAGAGCCAGTTATTAGTGTGTGGGTCATGATGGATTCTCCTTGTTACATCCAGTGACATCTAAGATGTTATTTATGACATCTATAATTTTATGATTCTGATGCACTCCCATATGCAGTCCAAGTGCGACTATGAATAGCAAATTATGTACCATATTATTCTACAAATAACCAACAAATAAGTGCAACATTTTACAAAGTAGGGGGAGAAGTTTGAAAAAACCAAACTTCACATCATTTCTTCTCCTGGTGTTGGGCAATCCTTGGGAGGGTGAGTGGAAACAAACTAAGGGAGGAACATTTTTGGTGGTGGCACTTCAGTTTTCTCTCTGTAATTCACCACAAATATGGCTGTAATTAGCTCTCTTTTATCTATATTCTTATCTTGTCGCTATAGAGAGCTAATTGTAGGGCTGGGCGTTGTTATAATTGCGACGATCCCAAGTTCCCAACTACAGTTCGTAATAGTAGCATCCCAACTATAGTATCGGATTTCCTAACTATAGCAGGGACAGTCCAATTTATATTTAGGTTCACTGCATTAGTTGAGGCATAATCCGTAGCACCGCCACCAAAAATGAGCCTCCACTAGTCCGAGTTACTGGACTCTAGTTATCGCTTTTTTAACATTTAGACATCATCTGGCGAAAGCGATAACTAGAGTCCAGTAACTCGGACCAAGTATGAACCAGTACCACGGTCTGTTTGGATTCCTTATCCAGATCTTCGTTGGTGTCGGATCCCGGCTGTCTTCTGAGTATCTTGAGCTGTGGTTGGTACGCCGTTCTCGTGGAGTCTTCCTGTAGCATGATGGGTGCTTGTGTTGATTGTCTGTCCCTGTCTCCCGTCATCTTATGTGATCTTAGTTGTTTCTCGAGACGTTCATCCAATGCCTGTGATAATCAATGGCATAAAAGAATGTTTAAACAAAAATCTTTATTTATAAACAATCGTTATGATGCTCATGTCATCTTTTAAAAATGTTATTAAACAATTAAATTTCCAATGAAAACCTTAAGAATAAAGATGCTGACTTGATGATAGGCCCTAGTATTAAATATTTAGTAAAATCAATTTAAAATCTTTGCCAAATAAAACAAACATGATCATTAAATTATTTATAGTATTTTTAACAAAAAATCGCGAAATCTCAAGATAGAATTAGAAATACAAAAAGATATGCAGTTAGTTGCGAAATTAACAATTGATGCTGCAGTGCAAACAGTGCAGGGAAAACAGTGTATTTGTTTAATAAACGTAACATGACTGGGCATTTAATTAAAGTAAACAGATTTAAAGTTTCCAGAAGTCTTACCCCACTGTCCTCCATCTCCTCCCAATTCCCTAATTCATCATCTTCTGAATGATCAGCATTTCCATCATGATTCAAGTCCATGGTCAAAAGTAGCGGTTTTATTCAGCCGCCGGTTTTTTTTAACAAGTTTAGTTCAGGATGGTACAAAATCCTGAGCAATGAGCTGAGGTACCTGACTATGTTTGTTTTCAAACTAACGACTGTTTGCTGGGTCAAAATAAATTGCATAGAAAAAATATCTTTCTGTAGATAAACAAAATACATGTCAATATTGAGAATAACTAATAATTTTCTCAGCTTCTTTTGTTATTCTTCCGAGAAAAAAAATATAAGACTTTGTGATAACACCAGAAATTATAATTTTGAAAGCAGAAAACAGTCGTCCGTGCTTCGACGTGAACGATTATTATTTTGTCTGGTACCCTAAGGCCTTTACGACTGTGAATTGTTGACGTAATTACAAAATTCGCGTAGAGCGCAAAATCGAAAGATGAGTTCAAAAACGTAGTCATCATGTCGGAAAAAGAGGATGCACTTTTGGACGTGATTTTTAACCCTTTAATTCCGGCTGGTGGTGAAATACCGCACATCAGGGAAATTGACGAGACACCAGGTTTGATTGGTTCTGAAAAAGTGTAATTCATGTGCGATTTATAGCAACATTTACGTGTTTTGTTTTAATGAAAACAGATGAGAACAGTTTGTCCAGCAACGGGAGCACGGCCGGGGGATGGCCGCGCCACGGTACGGGTGAAGCGCGGCGCGGATACGGCCGGGGGAGGGGGTTGTGGAAGGCAGGGGAGTGGCGGGTGGGAGGGGCAGGGGTTGCGGGTGGGTGGGGCAGGGGTTGCGGGTGGGTGGGAGGGGCGGGGGTTTCTTCATATTATTCGTGTGTGTTTAACTTTGACCTTGCATGTTTAGCCTAAACCCCCTAAAATTTAAGTTTATACATTAGTATTATTTTATTTAAATTAATTTGTCAACAGATGATGATATCGAAACATCTACCGAGGCCAAAGAGTTGGAGCTTCAAGGCGTGCACAGTGCAGAGGCGGAAGACGTGAACTCGGCCATTGATTTCTTCAATAAAGCTGTCCAGATTGCCCCACAGAGGGCCTCCTGCTACAATAACCGAGCACAAGCCTTGCGTCTCAAGGGCGACGTACTCGGTATACACACACTTACACTGTCATATTATTCTGGAGAACGGAACCTAACCTAAAATGGAGGCTAGGAGTTTTAAAACCACCAAATTGGAACTCAATATATTGCATGCTAAGTTTATCACGCCTAAACAATCCCGCATCGACCCAACTAGTTTGGACAATCCTAAATATACTTGGGTTAATTCCAACGATTGTTGGGACCAACAATAGTTTGAGTTGTTGCTGTAGCCGTTTCGGTGTAGCAGCTATATTGATATAGTTAAACTTGCTGTTCTTAACTGACTATTTGGATCGATTCTTAACAGGAGCTTTGGAAGATCTGAACTGCGCCATCGAGCTGAGCGGGGGTCACGGCAAAGCTGCTTGTCAAGCCTACACCCAACGAGCCCTCATCAATCGACTAGAGGGACACAATGACGAAGCCCTCAACGACTTCAAGATGGCCGCTAATCTAGGGAGTTCTTTCGCCAAGTCACAGGTCGTCAGAATGAATCCATACGCTGCCATGTGTAACCAGATGCTTACTGATGTCATTGGACGGTTGAAAGCAGGGGAATGTGATGAGAGTGACAAACACTGAAACTAATATACCCAGCACGACATGAGACCGAGGGAATTCCCCCTTAAAACCTAAAAAGAATTCCTGAGAAACCACAGCATTCGCAAGCACAATGACCACCACAAAGGAGGGGGGGGGGGGGGGGGGGGTGGTTCCCTCCATCTTGTATCTTGCTTCATAAGAAAACTAACTCCCCTGGTTGTGGAAATGTTTTTCTTAAGATGATATTATTAATATTGAATTTTTGTATAAGAAAAACTATACAAGTCTGACTTTGAATTTATTATTTGAATTTATTTACATTATTAAATTTAAAAACTAGATTTGACAGTATATATTAGGCATTGGTGTTGGAATTGTTATAGTTACTCTGTTTTGACAAATATTTCGATGTGGAGTATATTTAACAAACAAGATATTTCGTGTTCTTCGTCTATCGCCCACCTAGAATTCAACACTGGCCCTAATCCCCCGCACTCGCTACGGAAAACGCGCCTTCTCAATTGCCGCACCTACTCTCTGGAATAACCTTCCCGTCCATATTCGTGCCTCCACTACACTGGACTCATTTAAGACTGAACTCAAAACCCACTTATTTAGATCAATCTAAGCATGTTTACAGTTTAAGCTATACCATCTCACTCATCAGCGCTTAGAAACCCTGTATTAAGCGCTTTATAAATGCAAGTTATTATTATCTCTTGCCCAAAGAAAAGTCACCATTGTTTTACAACTTTCATGATGTAAAACCATGTCTTGTAACACAGCAAAGTGTTTAAGATCTAAACAGACTCTCTTAAATTATCTTTATAAATTGAGTTTTTCAAGTTTAGTTTCTTCAATGAATAAGGTATTGTGTTTGCTTTCATTTCTTTGTCATTGTAATATAATAAGCAATAATAAATACACAAATAGTTTGTGTTTTTGACAATGAGTGATAAATAAATTAAGTTATTAAAACTGTATTCATGATTGTGACCATTTTGTTGCAACTGTCGTCCCCCCCCCCCCACCTCACATTCTATATTACATGTATTATGTAGTACTGACTCTTAAAATTCATTTCATTTTACATAAAACTCAATAGTTATAAGATACAAAATAAGAACATGAAATTACACGCCCTATACAAAGCTTGAAATGCAGACTAACTACAAGTTTAAAAACAAAAGCTACATGTATATCTTGGGTAAATAAAATGATTAACATTTTGTACTAAAAATATAACGAACTTCAACGACTGAATAACTGAATATGACGTCTCTCTTTGCTAAACCGAGTGGTTTTCCGTCTCGTTCTTTGCTCGTTTATACAGATTGAGCAAATCTGTGGCCTCCTTTGATCTGATGAGTTCGTTCAACCGTTTCTCGCAAGCATTTTGGATAAACTGGGCGTCATCCTTAGACTGACACAGCAAAACTTGAAGTTGGTTGATGTCTGAATCAGTGACAACCTGGAACGTCAAAATACATAGTAATTAGGTACCACGCCAGTAATGCCTTACAGTTATACATGTACGAGTCAGGGATGTAGTCGAGTTTATCACGAGTCCATCACAAGTCCCTGTAAGTCCCTGCAAGTCCATCACAAGTAATTCAGTTCCAATTCAAATCACAAGCTATTCAAATCAGCTTTGACAAAAGCATTCCTTTGCCATTGTTCATCCAGTTACTTGCGACTGCCTTTATGAAGGGACTTCACGAAAGGACTTGTGAACGGACTTGCAGGGACTCGACTACACCCTGGTAAGAGTAATGGCTGTTCTCAATGGAAAGTGTGGTTTCCCAAATGAATTAAACCAGAGGTATCAGGTGGTATCCGGTAGGAAATCTCTGACGTTACTTCCCAAGGATTAGTGCTATCAGTCGATCGTGTAGAAGTGTTTTGTAGAAAAGTAGAAGGTTTTGTAAAAGGAAAGTAAAGTCCGAGTGTATTCCTGCGCAATCGACTGATAGCGCAGATCCACCAATCGCGTCCAACATACACACGTACCTCTAAATCCATCTTGGGAAGGAAAGCCATGACTGCTGGGTTTTTGGCGATTCTCTCAACGACCATGACTAGACGGTTGGAGTCAGAGGTTCCAGCCCCATCTACTTCCACTAAACCTTGGGCGTCTTCCAACAGTGACGTAGAAGCTTCAAAATAGAAAAGTAAAAAAAATTGGTTCAAGTAGAACTTATTTGAATAAGCACTTTAAATTCTAGTTAGTTGAATTCTGTAAAATCTGTCAAGAAATCTCAGCTAAATAAAAATAAAAAAAAGTTTCTTGTCCATTTTCCTGCCACGAATTGTGAAATTGAAGTATCTGCCATCTCGGAAAATTCTGGAAAAAAAATAATCAAACAACTCAAAAGAGCCTAGACAAAAGGCATATTGGCCCAAAGGCATATTTTTTAACTTTAAAACACAAGAAAGTCGAATGTTAGACAACAGTAACTGTACAATTTGTGTTAAACTACAGCTATAATTTGGCGATGTCTTTAGCATCACCTTTTGTCCAGCGTTCTCCTTTGCACACCGCAAGGAGGAGAGTATTATCCGGCAACGTCTGAAAATACTCCTCATCTTCAATCTTTGTGCAGTCCTCATCAAGAACTACTTCAAAGTCATCACCAGTGATCGAAAGAAGGTCTTGGATCTTTGTTCGGAGTTCCTGTAGCTTGGAGGCAACAATGCCGAATCTGTGATTCCTTCCAATGTTTGAGACTTTCAAAGGCTTCGCCAAGGAGGTTGCTGCTGGCTCAGGCTCCACGGCAAGACGGTTTGTTTTAGTCTTTCCCGTTTGACTTTTCTTGCCCAGGCTACGTCCCTTGCGAGATGTTTCTCCTTCTTCAAAAGGCTTCGCCAAGTAGGTTGCAGCTAACCCATGCTCCACGTCAAGACGGTTTTTGTTAGTCTTTACCGTTTTTGTTTCCGTGCCCTGTTTACGTTTCTTGGGCGCAATGCCAGATGTTCCTCCCTCTAAGATAAGATAAGACTTTATTCAACCAATGCAAAAAGTTAAAAACTATTGACATCGGAAATTGACCTATTCCTCAAGCTCAACAAATTTGTACAAATATAGATAATAAATACTAATTACACAGTACAAACCTCAATAAAAAAAACTAAGATTAAGTCCCATTGGCATTGTATACACGAACTGCAGATGGAGTGCAGAAGGATTAAACAACTCTTTGTAAAACGCGAAATACTAGTGTCTAGTTACTACTATTTACGGTATCGGGACAACTCGTACCCGGGACAACTCGTACCCGGGACAACTCGTACCCGGGACGACTCGTACCCAAAATTTGTTACCCGGGACAACTCGTACCCAGGACAACTCGTACCGGGACGACTTGTACCCGGGACGACTCGTACCTTGTACTTTTCTTACCATGTACTCTGTTTCTTTTATTTAGATAGTATTAATTGACAAATCAGAAGAGGTGGAAAATTAAAGTCGTTCAGTTTTTGGAAATTGCCAGTGGTGACAATCATACAAGCAGGAGATTGTTCTGGAGAGATTCTGGCAGCTGGCCGATGATCGCGGAGTTTGCCGAATTCAGAAGTAAAGGAGCTATAGCAATCATGAGCTTCGTAACTTATTTGATCTTAATTTATTGCGAAAACGTATAAATAATTGGACTGCTTCATTAAAATTATAAAAATGTTATGTCACCTTCTACAGTTTTTATGACATTAAAGCTCTGGAGTTTGCTCGTAACTTATTTGATCTTTTTGTTTAACAGTAGTTTCAGACACGCATATTACATTGTGTTACGTCTAGAACACATCATTAAATGCGTGTTTGGATATTTCATTTTTTAAATAAGTGTACTGATTCATTATGAAATGTTACATAATGATGTCACCTTCTTTGGTTTTTTTGAGCTTAATTTGTCTTTCATTTCATGGGGTTTTATTTTACGGGAACAAATCAATGGACACAAATCATCATACCATCAACAATCCGAGTAGCGTGTCAATCTTTGCATATGTGAAATAATTCATAAGCCAAAAATTCAAAAAACAATTATCTTCAGGCCAACGATAGGCCTAAGCTTCCTTACTTTTATAAATCTAAAACGGAAATAAAACAGTTTCATTCTTAATCGTCAAAAATCTCTAGTAATCAAACCATTCACAATTTCTATCTTGGATAATTGGTTAGCATAATAATAGGTTGAAAATAAGTACGATAACGTTTGGAACAAGTATTAAGTAAGGCACAATAAGGGGTTGATTTACGAGTACGCTGCACATACAGTGTTTAATTTTCCAGCCGTGTACGAGTTGTCTCGGGTACGAGTTGTCCCGGGTACGAGTTGTCCCGGGTACGAGTTGTCCCGGGTACGAGTCGTCCCGGGTACGAGTCGTCCCGGGTACGAGTCGTCCCGGGTACGAGTTGTCCCACATTCCTATTTACTACCATAAAAAGACATACATTACAACTTAACAGAATTGTACTCCACAAAATAAAAAGCAAGAAAAACTAAATTACCTAAGCTCGAGTGAGCGTGTCCCGTTTGATCGGCGTCATCTTCAACTTTTCTAGCAACAGAGACTACAGAGCAGTAGTGTACTCTATTGGATTTTCTTAGTTCCATTGTCATGATCGCTTCCTTGTCCGACACTCGAGTACGTACTCCATGATGAGGCTCAGCCTGCTGCCGCTCATCGGGAGTGGGAGTAGGGAATAGAGACATGAATCTGGGACCGAGTGAGAATGGGGAACAAACAATTCCAAAGTAGCGTTAGGACATAATGTTTATAGTGTTGATTCAACAAAAAGAACTATAAATAAAGCAAAATAAGTAAATTTCTCGAACTTACGAAATAAGCCACTTTGGAGTTCCGACTGCGCATGTGCACAACAAGATTCAACAATTTTTCTCAAGGAGGTCAAGTAATACAAACACGGCAGACAAATGCACACAAGGCTATGGGGGACGTGGTAACCAAATCCGCATTTTCTACATTTTCTTGTGAAATCGAAAAAAATAAATAATATTTGTTCGAACAAAAGTTTGGCCACACAAAGCGGCTGAAAACACCAAAACGTAAACAAAAATATGTTACTTAGTAACTTTAAAACACGACGATCTCTTGAAATTTGCTGGTACCCCGCTATGCTTTTGCACGCAATCGATGAAATGTTTATATCGAAAGAAAAATCGTCAAATCTTCATGTGCGCATGTGCAGTTGGAATACCAAGAGCAAGTTCGGGCGCGAACTATAGTTAACCATTAGTCAGTCGCTGCTTTACCAATGCGCATGCTCAAATGCAGTTCGCTCGAACGGCTCTAGTCGAACTATTGTTGAAAAGATGGCAACCGCTTTGTTTACATTTGCGACCTGAATGAAACGGGTATTGATAGTAGTACTATTGTTCCACGCATATTTAGGATAAGCCATGGAGGTGTTTCCTACCTCCATGGATAAGCCATAACGTTTGTCATGTTGGTCCAAAAACAAGACAAAAATTACATTAGGCCCGCCAGATTTTCACTTAACGTTACTGCCTTTCCCTCCGTCCGCCGACGCGTCGACTGACATCCTCTTTTTCTACGTCACTGGTTCTCTCCATGTTTTCCTATGAAAAGAGGCTACTGTCAACCAGCGGCAACCGTGCTCCGCGGTCTGGTTCCAAATAGTCGACTAGATAGTTCAACCATTCTGCGTTCCAGCGACGTTAGTCGAACTATTGTTAACTATAGTTCGCGCCCGAACTTGCTCCAAATTGGCTTATACGAGTTACGAAAACGGCTAATAAAATAATTTGGGGGAAAGAAGAGCGCCACCCAGCGGTACACAATAAAGATTATTTGTTAGTATTAAAGGGGTATGCCTTTTGCAACCGTCACAAAAGTGACCAACCAAATTATTGTCCAAAGCTTACTTGATGTAAAGATATAATTACTCTAAACTCCCTGGGAAATTAATTTTTCTGGTATGCTGTCATTTTGCATAAAATAATTAAAAAGAAGTCCAAAAATGTGTCTCAGACTAAGAGTTAGGAGACAGTGACGGTCTCGGACATACCTTTGGAAATTTCCATAGCAGTTTTAAAACGAAATCTTCACAGAATAATTTTTTTTTTTGATTTTACAGCATTCACAGAGCTAAAATGTTGAGCAAGTATACATTTTTTGTTTATTATCTACAATTTCTCTTAAATGTAATTTTTTCTTAAATTTATATATTCACAAACATGGATACATTATGAGGGGAATTCCTTATGGTAAATATTATCTATTAATATCCCTTCAATATTTAATTACAAATAACAAAAGGTTTTGCTCATAAATACTACTTTTTTCAAACCATAATATTATCGATCAATTATTTTCTCGAAATGTTTCCAAAAGTTTAAACTTTTAATGCCACATGAAAACAGATTAAAGATTTGTATAATACCTGCCAAATTCTTGTAAGGTTGTAAACCATAAGATCTATTTCAAGCTAATACTAGCTATATTTTATTCCATGTATATTTAATATATATTTAATACATATTTAATGTTTAGCCACATCAATTTGGCATCAATATTAATCACATCAAAATATATTATGTAACTCTTGAAGGTAGGATACATATATTTAATATATATTTAATACATATTTAATGTTTAGACACATCAATTTGGCATCAATATTAATCACATCAAAATATATTATGTAACTCTTAAAGGTAGGATACACCATTTGCAGATATCGAAAATATTTACTACCGAATTATTAAGAAATGTCTTACTCATTTGAAAGTAAATCATGATTCTAGGCATCTAGCAAAATGAGGGCCCTAGATATCCTGTAATTGTTCCAAAAAATTGAATTGTATAAACCAAAATTCATTCTCGCCATCCGGCGAGCGCGAAAAAACAAAGATAACATAAGAATAACTGCTCGACGCCGGTGGAAAACAAACGCTGTTTTTCATGCTTTTCTCGGCATCCATGAATGTAAAAATTCGGACAGGTCAGTTAAACGATATTTACTATAAAATACAACCCCCCAAATCCACCCATTCCTGATAATTCAACAAATTACCAATGGTGTATACTACCTTTAAGTTGAAGGAACATGGTTTATCTTTTGCAAAACTACAGACTTGTAAAATGTGTGTCAAGGATAAAAGCAACATTTAAGTGCCTGACAAACGTTTATTGTTTATTGATCTCCTAACTACAGACTCGTAGCACGACTTCAAAACAGACACAAAAAGCACATTTGAGAAGAAGAAGAATTATGTTAGCCAATTAAATGACTTGATGAAAACGCTGTACACCCCACACTGCAAGAAAGTAGCACATCAATTAAAACAATTAGCTAAATCTTCTCGCTTAACCAGTTTGGGCTGGAATTATTTTGACATTGACTAGACCCAGGCGCGGGATTGTTTTTCACGAATTTCAATCCGAGACGGGTTGAGGTCGGCATATTAAGGGAGCTGATATTTCTGGCCTTGCTCACTGCGAGCCGGTCGCTAACAGATATTTCCGGCCTTGCTCGTCACGTGTTTATCCGTCATCCACTTAGAATTCCGGAAAAACTTTGCATGTATACACGACATAATGACACAAAATGGTTAATAATAAGAAACATGTTTGTTTTTGTTTCAGACTTTTTGGATGAGGTAATGGATCAGTAGTGACGGAGGAATGTCAGGGGCGTTGGATTCTCTTCCTAGGATGGAGAAGCGGTAATATCCCACTCCAGGCAGGGGGACAACGTAGGTCACACTCTGTCCTTCAAATTGTGAGCGGACTTCGGATGAATTGAACGGGGCTTGTCCACCGTAGAAGATTAGTTCGTGAGCTGCGCTCAGGTTTAATGATAGCCCCATGACTATTTGGATGCTGCTGTCAGACGTCACAATATACGGGTCAGGGTGGGTGAAAGCTGACATTCCGAGGGAATGGCAGGCTTCAGTGGGACCCCAATATTCCCCCTTATTAAGTAATGGAATGGCCGAGACTGTCCTGACAGATGTACACACTAGTAGGTAGCTGCATACGTGGACGGGGGTGTTCATACCGGGGTACTGGGCGAAGATGTGTAACCCATACCGCCCGACTTTCGGAGGAGAGACTAAAAAGATAAGTTTGTCTCCGACTTCTCGTTGCATGCTGTACGCTACTAACTGCCGTGGCTCCATACCCCACGATGTCAGAGTGTGGCTGAAATGAAGCTCCTTCTGCGTGGACTTGAAACAAACCTCGATATCAGCATCGGTCTGGGGCATGATTACAGCCGTCCGGTGGGTCAGGGGGGTCAGTCCAACATTCATGACCCCAATGGGACCCCAGTGGTCAGTCGGTGCAGACGGAAGGGGAAGCTGGTCGCTACAGGGGGCGCTGTTGTGAACCAAGTAACGACAGATTTCAGTCTCAGTATCCAGGTTTATTTCCCCATCGAGGTAATGTCGCTTGGCATACAGTGCGAGGTAAAAGTCACCTACACAGATCAATGAACAAGAAGGAAAAAAGTGTGATTAAGGTTCAGACCTAATGAACAGGACTAGGGCTGTACTATGCAAAACAACTGTACACATCAAAAGAAAAACGGCGTCAATTGTTGACAATATGACCAAACAAACGGACTAACTGACCTGGTTCCGGGATGCGGATGTAACAAGCCATAATATTCTCTGCTATCTGATGGATGAAGTCAAACTGATCGTAAGACACCCCAGCGTTACTAAACTCCCTCCCTCCCTTCACGGTGGACAGACGCGAGGACAGAATCAGACCTGGGGGGCACTGAACACGGATGTCCAACTCGCCGCTAGGACAACCAATCACCTGCAGAAAACACCAAAGTATTAGGAGTTAATTAGTCTCAAAGGCATCGATCTAAAAAGGCCTTGATCTAAAAGGTCTAAAAGGCATCGATCAGTGCATTTAACTCTTAATTCTCTTAATTCTAACCCTACCTTCATCCTTGCAAATTCAAATAAACTTTACACCTAAACTGTTGGTATGCCTAAACCCAATGCAAAAGACAATTAGTTTGAAGGTCCAGTGCCCAACACATTCCAACAAAACATGCAAACAAATAATCTATCACATGGCAGTGCTTTGTAAAATAGCCTAGGCTATAGTTCTTTATTGAAGGGAGCCTTGTACGTGAGCGTCCAGCAATCCTATTAAGACCCTTCCTTTCAGGTGACTGTTACTTTGTAACGATGACTTTAACTCTAACTTACTGCGGATCTGTGGCTGAGAAGTTCAAAGCCAAACTTGAAGAAGTCTGGCTTGAGAGGAACGCAAGCATTGAACTCCTGCAACGAGAATTGCTGATTCAGCAACTGCCACGCAGCGTCGCTTGGAAAATGACTCCGGATTATAACGTCGGGATCCGCCAAGAAGTAATGCTCGTCGTATTCAAATCGGAAGGGGTCAGAGTTCACAAAGCCCTGGATATGGGACACGCCCCAGTTGCAGTCAACAAAGTGCCAGAATCCGTCGATGCGGACAGCGTTCCAGGTATGTTGGTAGGGTGGGTCATTTGGGGAGATGTACTGACCAGGGTTGTAGGTTTTATTCTTGGCACAGCCATTGATTTCCACACAGCGGAGCCCTACAAATCTGAGGTAGAATTCGCAAATCGTAAACAGATGTTAGACTACAGACCTGGGGCCAATTTCCTCATAGAGCTGCTAAGCACTTAAATTTGCTAAGCAAAAAAAAAAGCCTTGCTCAGTAAAAACAGGTTACCAGCCAAAACTCCATGTGGTTTTCACGCCAAGTAAAAAAAACTGAATGAGGGCCATTTTCCAAACCCCAGCTTCGTCTTCGTCTCAGGCTTCATTCATGCAGTTTAGCAATTTACTGGAGCCGGATACGAAGCCGGTGCAGGAGTTTAGAAAACAGCCCAGGTCAGCTTAAAAGCCTGCTTACCTGCACATGCGCATAAACAGCGTAGACAATGTAATTTTCTTGTGGTACAATCCTTTCAGCACACCTAGGGGCGTGTCGTCGATGATGTCATTAAGGTCCATCTCGTCGCAGTTTTGCGCTGTGATCCAGCGACAGATCAGCCGGACTTTCTCCAGCTCCGTGCTGCCGATACTGACCAGCTCGTTGACCAGAGAAGAGAAGGTCGGTTGAGTGACCAGACTGACCGTCTGGGCAAGCTAGGAACGAGACACCATAGGCAAATATCTTCAAATCTTACAATCAAGCAAGCATTTCCTGCACTCTTAAAAAAACAACTGGATGTCTTACAAAAAAATTGACGTTGGGCACAAACAGATTCACAGGAACAGACTGGCTACTGGCTCCTGGTGCATACATTATAAATACTAATGGTGAGGCAGGAACCAGCCTACCCTACGAGAATGGAGTTATTGTCTGGCAGCCAACAAATTAGAAATTGAGGCGATTACATTGGGCAAGAAAGCAAACGCAAATTTGTGAAGTCGAGGACATATTTTTGCTCAGCAAACTTTGGCTAAGAATGTTTTGCGAAGTCAAATTTGCTTCGCTTTCGCATTCCCGTGAAGTATGAACTAGCCTTTTAGATCTGCATAGATTGTAAGTCTACCTTGATGGCATGAGCATCCAAGGTCCTGAAGATGTCAGGGTTGGTGTACAACTCTCTTTTCTTCTTGACTGGATACTCCTCTTTAAGAGGCACGACGACCAAGGAAGTTGACTGGATGGGCGTGGTCCACAGCTGGGTCACCTTCTTGGGAATCACAGCGACTTCCGTCTCCAATTCATCCACCTGGACACAAAGATTTAATCAAACAAAGCTCAGATTTAAATTAGTCGTCCAATCCTAGCAGTGGGCCGTTTCCCAAACCCCTGGCTTCTTGTGAGTAAAGATTTAATGGATGTACCTCTTCGTCAGAGTCGTACATTTCTTCTTGGCTCTCAGCTAGCTGAGTTGCCACCACCGTTGCATCTGCTGCTCTCCCGCCTCGCGCTAATCTCTTGTCCTCAAGCACCTGCCAAATTCAATCAATCAAGAGATTCTCGTAAAGACGTGGGAATTTGTGAAGTTTCTTCTGATCAATTAATCTCTGATTCTTGTTCAATTCAAGCTTTGCCTCTGTACATACCTGCCGCATACGTTCTCTCTCCCTGTCCAATTTACCCTGGAATATCCCCATATTCCTCTCATGCTCTTCAATTATTTTCTTGTATTCGGACTCCGACACCTTTCCTTTACGATTGTTAATATTAGACCGGACCTCGTTGTCATAGCGTGAAATGTCTTCCTGCAGATTAGACAGGTCTTCTTCGGTGTTGCGAAACTCACTGTCCTCCTGAAAAAAAAGACAATTGGCCAAGTTCAGAATCAAATGCTAAGCAAAATCAGGTTACCGGCCGACATTTCATATGATTATGTTATTGGGGCCTGCGGGTACCTCGCCGAATTTTGCTAAACAGGTTAATTTTCTTACCAGTTTTGCCATGAGTCTCATTCTCTCCTCTTCCTCAGCTTTCCACTGCGCCTTCCGTCGTTGTCTCGCCGACAACTTGTCTGAGAAGTTTCTCTTCTGTCTCTCCATGGCCATGGTTAGTCTTCCTTTCAGCCGCTCCACGTCGCGTTTGTGCTGTGCTAGGAGTTGCTGGTACTCCGCCTCCGACATCTTTGATTTCCTCTTGGTGACCTCGTTGGCAAAGGTCGCCTCTTTCTGTAGGATCTCCTGCTCCAGCTTAGAAACCTCCTGGAAATTCAAGAGAGATACATTCAGGGTGGAAGGAAAACCTCAGAAGAATATACTGGGAAAACTGATGGGATCGGGCAAGGACTGAAAACCCTAATCCACATTATTGAAATGGGATTTGAAATTACACTTGAAAAATGTCGTAGAACTTGATGCAACAAAGAAGGTGGAAGAAATGGGACAAAGACGTCCTACTCTTACCTCAGATTTGGTTGCATCTCGCTCTTTAGTAGTTGGTTGCCTGAACCTTCTTGCCTCCATCTTATCCTTCAATTGTCTGTCCATCCTCTCTCTCTCAGCAGCCAGCATCGCCGTAAGCTCCTCTTGCTCCTTCTTGTGCTTATCTATGAGACGCTTGTACTCCTTCTCCGACATCTTGGATCTCTTATCTTTCATTTCTTCCTTGAACCTGGCATCGTTTAGGTCCATGGTGAGTTGCAGCTGCTTGATGTCTTCAGCGGAGAGTGAGAGTGACTCCTCATCTTGCTCCTTGTTACCCTTCCTCCTCCTTGCCTCCAGCTTATCTATCAGCACTTGTCTCATCCGTTCCTTCTCTGTATCAAGTTGCTCTTGCAGGAGAACCATTTCGTGTTTGTGCTCATCGATAAGACGCTGGGTCTCATCTGCAGAAAGCGTTCCCTTCGCATCCTTCAGTTGTTTCTTGAAGTCCATAGCCTTCTGGTTCAGGGCAAGTTGAAGATCCTTGAGCTCGTCAGCTGACAAAGGTTCACTCACCTGTAAGGGATGGATTATTGGCGACATGAGGTATTCACTTGATCTACTCGCCTCGCAATAAGGTGTAATAATAAGTTTAGAGACGAGATTGTCAATTTATTAAGAAAAGGTCTGAAAATTTGAAAAGGTCTGAAAGATGCATTTCTTTCAATACTGGCAATGTATTTGTCCTTTCACAAATCCAGTCACAAGTCCTTTCATAAAAGCAGTCACAAGTAACTGGATGAAATTGAACAGTGACAAAAAAATACTTTTGTCAAAGCTTATTTGGATGACTTGTGATTTGAATTAAAACTGGAAGACTTGTGATGGACTTAGGATCCCTGCCCAGAATCAAAAGGGTCTATTTCAACAAACATCTGAACAATTTCATGCCAGATAATAACTGATGAAAAGTCAATCACATGTAATACTGCAAGTCAGGTCACAAGTAAAAAGATCTGAACGAATTTGAAAGCATAGTATACAGCTCCTTTAACAGGTTCTGATAACATTGATGAACAATCACCTGCACGTTTCCTTTGCCACCCTTAAGCTCTCGTCTAGCTGCCAGTTTATCCAGCAGAGACTGTCGCTGTCTCTCTCGCTGCAGGTGCAATTTCTGCTGCAGCCGGTTCAATTCCTTCTTGTGAGCAGCGATCAGTTTCTTGTAATCTTCTTCCGACAGCTGAGACTTCTCGTCTTGTAGCTCAGCCTCAAACTGGACCTGACGACGCTCAAGGTCAGCTTCAAGCTGTTGAATCTCCTCAGCTGACATTACCGACTAGATTCACAAAAACCACAATATAAATAATGATATGAACCAGCTAGCGAACCCCTACAAGCACTGTAGGATACCATGTCGTTACGGTGTTCAACTCATGTGCGATGGTGCGTGGGTTCGAACTCTATTTTTGCCCTTGGGCAAGACACTTAATTACAATTGCCTCTCTCTACCCAGGAGTTTATGGGTACCTGTGAGAGTTGAGGCCGATTGAGCACCTATAAGCGGCTGCCGCGTGGTCCGGGGCCTGATGAATGGGGTAATAATTGTTAAGTGCTTTGAGATCGTTGATACGATGGAAAGCACAATTATTATTACGATTATTATTAACATTCAAATACAATGTAGTAAGATGTCTGCAGTTGGAGTTGGAGGTCGTGGGTGCGGTAATTAGGTAGCAAATTTTACCACCATTTAAGTAATCCAATTTGACACTTTTTCATTACTAATAAATTTCCATTGAATAAAGTTCTTTATTTGAAGTTTTCTCACAACCCTTACCTTGTTTTCATCATCTGTTTTGCTTTCTTGTATTTCCTGAAAGTAAACGTAGAAAAATAACTTGATCTCAGAATAATGAATAAATTAGAACTGAATTCAGAAAGCAGATTTAATAATCAGTAGAAGCCTGTGCTGTTGTGTCATGAACATGAAATCAACCTTCTCTTTGGAAAGCGCTTCCCGTTCCTTTTTCTCGGCCTGTTTTGCTCTTCGTCTCTGCTGACGTTGCGCAACTTTAGACTCCAGCGTGTATTTCTGTCGTTCTCGATCCTTTCCACGCAGCATGGCCATAAGCTCTGCCTCTTGCTTGTGATTGGCTATCATCTGCTCATAATCCTGCTCTGAGAGTTGAGTACGCTTCTCCTGCAGAGCATTCTTGAGACGAGCCTGTTCACCAAACAAAATTGACGCTGGATCAAAGTGATTACAATTAAGAACACTGCACACACATGCAGTAATCAGTGTACATAATGTCCTTAGAACTCTACAAGCAGACATAATGTACTTAGACAATTAGACACTTCACTACAATAATCTAAACGTTGCATCTCGAGACCAAATCAGTGAACTCATATACTGTAATAATCTAGTCAGCAAAGTGTACCTTGAATGCTGTCAGGAGGATACGGTACTTCTGTCCATGAGCCAACTTAATAATTAGTCATACTAAAATACGAAATTATGTACTTAAATTATAAACAAAAGGCCAAAAAGAGCTTTTAAAAATGTTGGTTCTTTACCTTGCGCTCTTTAGCGCCCTCACTGACTGTAGGCTTGTGTTCTTTCGCATCCAGATCGTGAATCACGTCCTCCCAATCCTCGTCATCACTGAAGTGCTTGCTTAATGGAGTGGTATCCTGCATGTAAAGATAAAAATGTACATCAAGTTATAAGTGGTTACCAACTGGAAAATTCTTAATTTAACCAATAAAGACAAATTGCACATGATTATACTTATGATTGACTTATGATTGACTTATGATTGACTTATGATTGACTTATGATTGACTTACGTTTGACTCATAATAATTCTGTTTTTGACTGCTGATCGTATTTTGAGCAAATTTGAAATGTAAAAATTGTGCATTAATTACATCAAGTTTCCTCAAAACTACACAAGATTTTCACCTGACTGAGTTGAATCTGGAATGACTGGCCGATGTGTTCTGATTGGCCGTCATTAGCGTCGTCATCATCTGCAATCATCTCAATGTTAGTGACTGTCATCTGTGCAGCATTGGTCAGGTGACGGGCAAAGTCATCATCACCTTGAGTGACGTCAAAAGTCTGCGAAATAAATAACCAAATTATGCACAATAATTAGTCCCTGCAAGTTCATCATCACGAGTCTCTCACTTCCAACTCAACTCACAAGCTATTCAAATGAGCTGTGACAACAACATTCCGGAATTCAAATCAAGAAAAAAATCACTGCACTTCTAAAATTAATAATTCAACTTTTGATATCTTACTCACCCCAAGGTTTTGACTGCCCATTTGCAAGCTGAACTTGTTAAATGCAACCTGCTTGACCGTTGCAGGCCCTGAAAGTTGACCGGTAACCTCATTGTCCTTGAGATTGACCTGACCTTTGACCTTTACAGGCTGAGACTGGCCAGGCACCACTATTTCTGCGGCCACCACCACGTTGCCTTTGGCTTTGGTCTTGGAAGTGCCTGATCCCATGGTAAGGTCTGAGGTTCATTGCAAAAATCATGTCAAAATAATATGTTAATTTCCGATTTAAAAAATAAAAATTAATCTCATAGAAAGTTTTGACAAATAAAATCATAGCTAAGCTCAAAAAATGTAAGACGGGATGGAGCCTTGCAAGTTACATTTTTGGAAGTAGGCATTTGGGCAGAACATATTGTCACAAGGAGAGTTATATATCGTAATTCGTAAAAAATCGCACATTTTTCTGCCACAGCAAAATGAAGTTTAGTTGACCATGCTTCACAACGTACACTGAATTATAAAGTAGCCCCCCCCCCCCGGGCTACCCCCCACCCCCCCCCCCCCCCCCCCCCCCCGGGCTTCCCCCCAGCCCCGACGCGCGCGTTACAAACAATCGTCTTTACCTTTTTATTCACCGTCCGATACAACCATCTGGCAAAAAACGATTTGGGTGTGTCACAAACTGCAACCCTTAATAAAGAATTTGTCAATGATTAACTTATTGATCACCGACTAAACAACAATGAAAAAGGAGGCGAGTTTTCTCACTAATCTCAGGTGACCATAGCAATTGCACACATTCAGGCGCCTGTTCCAACCAGGTTATTATAACATGCAAGAGGACAGGGAACTTGCGCATCATTAAACGATGACTGTTTTATGTATTGAAAGTGGAGGATCAAAAAAGTGCAGGGCCACTCAACTATAATAGCCCCCTCTGTTGGCATAATTCATCCATAACGTCTTGCCCTCTCCTCATCTATTCCCCTTGGGAAGTGAAAACTGTGACGGAACCAGACTGACGCACGCACGCGCGACTCGATCGACGAGACGCGATATGATATCAGCGTATTTTGTACACGCCTTCGCACTTCCGGTATTTTCGCCATCTTTTCTGTCGGTCATTATTTCGCTTGAATTCAGAGAGTCCAGCCGATTGAATCATAAATTCTTTCTGATTAAAGCCGCTTCCGGCGTGCCGACGCAATCTTTGGATACCACAAGGAATCAGTGAATTTCTCCGCATGGTTCTGGTCGCCAAAAAAGATAGAGGAAAACAGTTTTTGACAGTTTGTGTTTGAGTTGAACTTAAATTAAAGTCGTCGTTGTTGTCGTCGTACGTGACCACTGACACGGTGATAATTCGCGCCGTAGCAGCCCCACGGATACGTGGACGCGCTACGCCGCTAGTGCTCGGACTTTGAGAATTGTATTTACGGTAAGTACTATTAAGTAATGTTAAATACGTTTTTATTCATGATTATCGTGCCCAATGATGTTCGTTCCACTGTACCCCATTTCTTTTGTACTATTTTTGTAGGTTTTTGCTCCTGAAATGTTCATTTAAATTTTAATAATACAATTAAATTGTTCTTTTGACAATTTGACTGAGTTTATGCCATGCCAGTAATATAGTAAGTAGTATATATAATTTATTAATTTAGTATTACATACTCCAGGATTGGTGCCCATTAAAACAAAAATCCTCATACATACATTTTATGTATATTTATTATTGGCTACAGAATTATTTTTGTTGTCTTCTGCAAAAAAACAACGGAAGTGAAAGTGTTTGTTGCCATATTTATACTGACATTGTAACTAATAATAATAATATTGTTGAAGTGAACGATAAACATTGTGAAAGTTCAAACCATATCATGGATAGTCATACTGGAACCTCAGTTTGGGAAATTGATATAAAAACCCAAAACAAAACTAAAGAACTAATGACGTACAGACTATAAAACTATATTTGAAAAAATATTTTTAATATTTATTATCAGTACTAGTACTAGTACTAGTTCGATTGTTGTTAAATATGATTTATGGTACGTGTATTTTTAAAGCGTGACCCAGCATTCCAGAAGAATATGACTTTTGTAACAGACATCTAATTTATCATTAGAGCATAGCTGATGTCCATGAGTTATCTTCCGAAAATATGGTTTTGCAATCATATAACTTAGATGTCATGGATGACCTGTGGGGGGTGTTATAGTCGACTCTCCCCATAGCGACCACTCGACTGTGACGTTATTAAATTTGTGTTTAGATGCAAAACAAATTATGAAGTGGAAAATATTAAATTACACATTTTTTTTTTCAACCTGGATTTTGTTTTTAAAAGAAATTCCATGAAGTCTGTCAATTTCAAATGAAATATCAAAACAAAACAGGAAATATCAAATATCTGAGTGTATAAAATAAAAGCTCATTGTCTTTCTATGACTTCAATATACACATGTAGCAACTATTCATGTGTGAATTCGTTGTGATTAAAACCCGATGAGATTATTTTTAAAAAGCTCAGAAACTGATTCTGGGAATGTCAACACTAATAGAAACAAGACATATTCCAGTTTCAAAGCCGACCGATTTGGTTTTTTTCCTGATAATTTTTTTGAATACCAAAGATTAATTTCTTCATTTCAGTGTGAAACCTTTACAGCTTACCGGTACATGATAACAAAAAATTAATATATGCATTACTTTGGTCGGCAAAACATGAGCACAGCCGGTCAGTGCAGTACAATATCAAGGTGTGAAGAAGGCATGCATGTCATTACTGGGAGGCAGAATAGTTCATTTAAGAGGCAAGATGGATTCAGACATCTTGGAAGACTAGGTTTACTTGTAATCGTTGTTACTCTTTTCATCAAGTTATACCTCACTGGACCAGTTAGTTCTTACACAGCAACCTCTAGATTACCAATGGATGTTATTTTCCAGTTTCATCCAGAAAAAAAATAGATACCTTTAAAAATTGTTGCTATTTTTCTAGTACAGTTATTCACTATTCTACTTTCAAATGAGAAATCAAGTACATGTATGATCTATAGGGAACATTTTGCTAAGTGATTTTTACACAAGTGTAATCCATATAGAGTTTTTGGTAAAATGTTCATTTTGATTGGTCCATGAGATGTACATGTATCTGAACAGGAAAATCTCTCTTGAAATAATGTTTATTATTTTTGAAAAAGGGGAACTTAAGTTACACTCTTAAAAAAGGAACAACCATCAGAAATAAATGTTTTTCATAGAGAACTGTAATATTTATATATAGATCTATGTGTAGTGATATTAAATTCATTAGCCTGTGTATAGTGCACTGTTTGGTATGTGCATCCTGAACATATTAATTCCAGAGGTCACAGGGGTCAATTCTTAATGTCATGCACCACACTGAGTGTGAAATTGAATCAATTAAAATGATACTTTTTCCTCCATCCTACCCTCTAGGGGCATCTTTTCTCTATCCCTGTACCACCCTAGATTCCCCCTTTCCAGCCCCACTGAGTCCCCGCTGCTGCAGGTTCCTTGGATTCACGCTGGCACAAAACACCTCAAAGAAGTCACCCCATAGTCCTCAGGAATTTGGTTTGGTGACACAGCTTTTAACCCTACTTAGTATTCTTTTCTCTTGGCATATTATTAGATAAACAATGTGAAAATAGTCTGCTGTTCCTTTCTCTATGGTTAACCCTAATGTCCTAGGCATTCATTGGGGTACAGTACACTGTACTACAAAATACTACACAATTCTCATAGGCCAGTGTAGTAAGAGTACTGCATCTTACAGACTCAAGTAGTATTTTGAAGTATTAGGTGACGCAAGACACAGGTTAATGTATGATATGATTAATAAAAGTGTTCTTGTTGCCATAATTATCCCTCTGAAATAAAAAAGGATGCAAAGTCCTTTTCAGTTCTATAAAATTAAAAACATGTTTAGAGTCATGGTGTAAGATTTTTTAATCCCATACCCTGCCAATGAACGAGATTTACATTGTTTGCAACTTTGCATGTACATTCATTTCAGGAAAATTCCGAAAATGATTTAACTTCCCGTTCCCTTAAACTCTCCCCCTAATTATACACTTTCCACTCTTGCACGAGGCCATAGTGTATTATCTGCCCTCCCATCATCCTATTTTAATTTGCAGGTTTGTCTTCCTTCTAGCCAAAGCTTGAAAACGAAACCAAAACACAAATCACAGACTGCAAAGTTTGCAAACCATAAAAATTATGATCCTTGTATTGTCGTTGCCTTTAATTCAGTTGAGTGTTGACTGTACAAGGAAATTGCTGTTTGTTTTTAACAACGTTTATCTGACAAAATCTAAGTGGAGAGGAAATCGTTCAAATTTGTGATCAGAGTGGATTCTTCCTGTATTCCTTTCCTTTTGTAGAGTGCCATGTCCTCATCAACTGCAATGATTATTATGTCCTTGTAGAGTAAAATAGTACAGTAAATATTCATATTTATTTGCGTCGGGAGATAAATTCAATATTAGATTGTTTTCAATTTTTATGAAAAGAAAAACATTTCCAATGTTGTGAGTTTGCACTTGACTCTATACACAACCAAAGAAGAGACATCGGGATACACAACCAAAGAATAGACATCGGGATACTACTTTCTTAAAGTTCATTCCCACAGTTTCAGTTCGTTAGTCGTTACATGTTCTCAGTTTTACTGGTCTGTGACTCTTGCCTTGCTAAGCTTACAGCTGGTTGCAAATGCAAACAAGATGTTTAGATTGTTTGGGATCCTCAACACCATACAAAAAGACAGCAGTTTCACCCAAACACTAAAGCCAGGGGAGGATCTAGTTTTAGCCCAAATGGGGTGTTAGTTGTCAAGAGGGTGTACATTTGTCAAGGGGGGGGGGGGGGGGGGTTGTTGTCAGGGAAGGTTAGTTGGAGGGAGGTGTTAGGTGTCAGGGAAGGTAGTTGGGGGGGGGGGGGGGGGGGGGGGAGGTGTCGGGAAAGGTTAGTTGGGGGGGGGGGGCTTTACCAGGCAAGTGTTTTTGGGGCTGTGTGATTTTTTTTCAATTTTTGTGTGTCGCCCAATGCCCTAGAGGTTTCGATTGCCTAATCTCCCCCCCCCCTCCCTCCCATCTAAATCAGCTACTGTAAGTATTCAGGTCCTATACTGGATTCTCTGTGAGCAATATATTTATTCTAACCAGTAACCTGTAGTCTACAGGCACATACTTACATGTATCACTACATCCATGAGGAGAGTTATTACTGACATGGCTTGCTCTCATAAGACTAGAGTATGATTTATCCTTGGTGTGTACAGGTATGTAAAGTAGTGTGTGAATACCATCCTGTCTAGCTGTTAAACGAGACAGTAACTAGGGGTCTATCTAAATCAATAGGGAGCAAACAGTGATTCTCTTTGAACACTGTGTGCATGATTTGTCACAATTTTACTTGATTTCAGGATTTTTGTTTAATCTCTTTGAAATAGTGAGGTTTCCTGTACAACAGATTATTGTGTACTAATGTATACATGGAGGAATAAGAAGGATTATTCCTCCATGTGTATACATTGTAAGTGTATACATAGGTAGCTCTTTAAGAGAAATTAGAGGATTTAGGATTGATAGAGTTTAAATTATTCCTCCATGATTAAAGTAAGTACATGTACATGTAGAGTAATTGGACACTGAGGTGACTTGGTAGCAATGTGGGTGAGGTTCAAGATATGTACATTTGTAAACAGAAAGCGATGATAGGATGGGTATGGAATGTGTGTAGGCTCTCCTCTCACCCCTGTGACCCCTGTGACCCCTGTACTCTCATACTGACCTTTGACATCTGTCAGCTTTCATGGTGCATTGTGTTGCTGTTTTGTGGGTTTGGTTTTATTGTAGGCCTCATGAATCTTGATTGAGTGATTGCTGTATTTATAATACAAAATACTAGATTTAGGTTGTTTGGAATGACCGATAGTCTGGGAGGAAACACAATTTTGGCAATTTTATCACACAATGTCTGCTGCCGACTCCAACACTAAATGGCTGGTATTTATGTAGAATTTGCGTTTTATTTCTCGCAGTTTCACTGAGCTATAATAAAATAAAAACTTGTGTACATGTACATGTACACTGGACAGAAAAGCAACAATACAATATTTATAGAATGGAAAATAGTTGGTCAAGGATAAAACCCAGCACAACAGTTTGAACAAAGATGAATCCATGTACCCTTGAAAGTTAATGAAACCTATTTCTTTGTTCAACTGGATGCGTGGCACTACCGTGTGTTGATTAATAAATGAAAACCTACAGTAAATTTCCCATTAGATTTTTGTTTTGATGAGAAACAAATGCTGTTGAATTTACAACAGATGCTGGTGGCTATTTAGACGTTGACCTTACAGGATTCAAGTTGATGGCAAGCCACAATATTTAACTGCCGCTCTCAGTGTGGCAGTTGTTGAAGTGCTTATCATGCTCAACCTCATGTACCACCCCATGATCCCATTTAGCGCACACTTTGTCACTGTCAGATGATTTGCCATTGAGAGATATTGCAGCCCACAACACAGTGGTGCATTGTGGTCAGTGGCTAACCATTGCACTCAAAAAATATTGAAGAAAAGAGGAAAATTAATTGGCCAGAAACTTCCAAAGTTGAACTTGAAACTCATCAACCAAATCTGTGTTCTTGCATTAATTTGAATGAGAGATTATAATACATCAGTTTAGCCCTCCCCCTTTAAAACAAAAAGCCTGTCAAAACAAAAGAAAGATTGACTACATTGAAAAGCAAAGATTAGTCTTCCAGTAAAACAAATCAATCATCATCATTGTGACCTAACATTATTGGATCCCTTTAACTCCGAAGCAATTGACAGTCTGGAACAATTGACCTCAATTTCTCTCTGCCCTTCAAGTGTGGGTAATCATTGCAGCATAAAGGGCACCCCCCCCCCCCCCCCCCATCTTAATAAAATCAAGTAGATAAGGAGAGCAGGCTTTTTAAATGTGTAACTGGAGGGTGAGTAATAATATCCCAGCCAGTGGATCTAAGCGTATTATTTCCCCCCAAGAGACCCTCCTTAAACAGGGTGCGAATTATATTGTTTTGATAGATTCCTTAGCGAGAGGGAGCCCCTAGGCTTCTGGGTAATCTTCTTAGAAGGGATGAGGTTGAAGGTGAGGGAGAGATCATATCGCATCAGACACAGGATTGATTCACTGGTGTCCTGAAGCTAAACATATGCTGTTTGGATTATGAGGACCATTGAATTTGTGCAGTCTGTCACCGTGATGCATGTGTTTGGAGAATAAGGTGTTCTCCTATAACTTTGTATACACCCTATAACTTAAAAGCACTTAAATCCATAACTTATGAGAAAAATTTTGAGATGCTATTTTACGATTGTGAGAGTAAATAGTGATAAACGGAGGGAATTCGTAATTTTTCAGTTAATGTTTAGTCGTGCCAGGTTTATTTTCAAGTTACCGAGACCACTGGTAGAATTAGTTTTTATCAAACTAGTTATTTAAGACTATTCAAACAACAAGTTGAGATAGGACCTTGCCTGTACATGGTCTCACTAAAAGTGTTTAAACTTGATCCGCAATAATAGGTTTACACTTCATTTTTATCTGTATCTTGATTTAGATGGGGTGGACTTTAGTTGATAATAATTGTGCTTTCCGTTTGAAAACAATGACAGAAAGATTTATGAATTTATGCAGGACTGGGTACAATGTACGGGTTCTGTTTGCTCAGTGGCTGACATTAATCTGCATTTGAACAAATTTGTGCTTGTTGACTTAAATAGTTTATCTACAAAGTATACATTATTCAATAATGTACTACAACTACATCTACAGTAGCTGGTAAAATATAGTGTTCTCCCCCCCCCCCCCCCCCCCCCCCCCCCCCATTTGTACTTGGTTTCCAGATAAATAATAACCTCTGCTTTGCAATTCAAGTCTCCTTTAAGAATGCATGATGTTAGACATTAATTAAAATGTGTGGTGAATGTACCAGCTACACATAAATAAATCGGTAAGCCCCTCTGAGGGGTACAGTACATGTATGTTAATGTACATGTACATATTAAATATGGTTTTCCTTTGTGCTAACGGTACAAGGAAATCTTAACAAATGCTACAGTGAAACCAATCTATATGTACTGTAGGAAGGCTAACCTATACAAAGAATCTTTATCATTATTAGTTTAAAAAAAAAATAGTCACAATTCACCTTTATAAAATGCTGGCCAACCTACATGTATACAAAGAAGTTCTGTCATTATTAGGTAAAAAAACACACTTCAGTCACAATTCACCTTCATGCTTCAATTTTTTTTGTTTTTTTGTTTTTTTGTGGGTGCAGTGATTAGTCTTCTTTCAAATCTGACACAAATCAATAACTGTTTTATTTCGCTGGCAGCCACACAATGCGAAACACTTGTGAGAGCTTATTCGTTGTGATGTCTGGCTTCTTTGTTGACCACTAACCCTTTACCTGGTAACCAGCATACCAGGGGGCCATGTAGCGGAGTACCCCCTACTAAGTCTCGGAGAAAAGAAGCTGAAACATTTACTTCCAATCCAAGGAAACCCTCCCGTGTTTGCCCTGAAAGCTCAAAGTCCAACAATATATTTTTTTAGAAAAGTTTGGAACAAATGACCTTTTAAGCTGCGAATATTTGACAGAGGGTTTAGAAAAATAGAACAGAGTTGAAAATTATGTACGGTAGGCCGACCTGCTGAAGTGTTCGGCTGACCCGCTAAATTTTGTACCGCCCTGCTACTAGTAATAGTGCTAAATTGTTTAATGACCTGAAATATTTTCCAATTTCACACAAAGTTTACCAGAATCTGCGTTTTGGTTCAAACGACTGCATTTACAGAATATTTATGTTTTATATCACCTTATGATTTGTCAAAGTAATGTGGTTGTGTTGGTTTTTTTTCAGAGTTATCTTCTTTTTTTTAAAGAAAATCCTCTGTCTTCTTCTCCCAGCAGGTCTTGAGTTGACTGACATGCCACTAGCTATCCTTCACCATGCCTTATGAAGGCACGCTCTATGAGTTTCTTAGCGAGGTGGGCTTGCAACAGTACCACCAAGATTTTGTCAGCAAGCTAGGTGTGACTGCCATTGATCACCTGGCCTACGTCCAGACTGACGATGTGTTCTCCTTGGGCATGACTCCGCCCGAGTGGCGGAGACTCAGGGCATCAATGAAGAAAGTCAAGAAAGGAAAATTCAAACCTGGAGTGAGTAGAAGAAAGGAGGGTTTCGATTCGAGTTTCGAGTCGACTTTTCAAGTTTCAAGTTGACTTTGAGTTTTGAAACTTGAAAATCAACTCGAAACTCGAAAACCAACTCGAAACTCGAAGAAGAGCAACACTCAAATAAAGAAAGTCATATTACTTGTGTTTAGTCCTAGTGTTATGACTCATCTAGGACTCCTTGCATAGGTAACTCCCCAAAGAAAGAGTTGGGTTGGGGTTGAACACTCCACTGAGAAAGATCAACATCGATAGCGTAAAGTACATTTTTCAGTCGACAAAACAGATTTTTGCTGCACCTTTAGGAAATAAAAACTTGCTCCTGAAACTGCAGGGCATTACCAAGAGTTCCCTGGGGCATTTAGACTTTCTTTCATACATGTAGGATTGTGGTTTCCTGGGTGGGTGGGGCAGGTGGATTAGAGAGGGGGGTGAATAGACCTTGACTGTTATTGGATAATGGGGCTAAACCCACATGTACCCTTGTTATCAACTTCATTGCTGTCATGTGACAGTCCAAATGGATGTGGTTAGGTGGGCATGTGTGAGTCATCTAATAACCCTAAGAAAAATGTAAAAGGGAAACAATTATAAAATTCAATAAGAAATTCCGCTGTGGTTTATTTTATTTTATATATATTTTTTTTTTTTTTTTTTTTTTTTTGGGGGGGAGGTGAAAACACTGTCATTTTGCATATTTCATTCAGAGCCCGCTTTATTTCAAGGTTACTGTTATGTAGACACTATTGTAAATACTGGTATGGAAGAATGCGTTCATGGTCTTGCGTTATTTCAACTTATAATCAATGAATGCGCAGGAGGTAAATCTATGTCATCTATGTCCTTCTTGGTGGTTCTAATTGTTCATTGAAGATAAAATTCAACCGAAAAGAAAATTCCATTGTTTTTGTCTCCATGACTTTCAGAAGAATGTGAAGGTATCTAAGATCAAGCCAACCATTGTCAGGGTTCCATCTCACCCAAGCCCACCCACGGGAGGACACATCATTCCTGCCTCCGCTATCAACATGCTAGACAGGGAGCTGGGTAGAGGGGAGTTTGGCAAAGTCATGCAGGGAATATGGACCGACAAAGATGGACAGAAGGTAATATTTGAATGTTTTTAAAGGTGTCAAAAGAGCAACGAATAGATTTAAAGAGAAGACTGGCGAGTTACAAATTACTGGAATGAAAACCTTAATCTTAAATCTTTTCATGAAATTCATCCAAAAGTTTCTTATTCCCCTGACTTTTTTTTAACCCTATCCTTCGCTAGAGGTTGTTTTTGCAGGGAACTATCCTCAATTGGATAAAGCCTCAATAGATTTTCTTCTTTAATTTTTTTTCTTGAAATTTTTGGGGGTGACCTTTGGCCTCAATTCTTTAAAAACCTCCAACAATCGTGCTGATGACATTCAGAAGCAGTGCGGATGATATCGATACGAACTCAACCTATTGCATCCTCCAAAATCCTCCAAAATCTGCCCAATCGTCCATTAACCACCCGGGAGATTTTGCAGGATTGGGTAGGGTTTGGGTAATACTGGCACAAGGCATGATGCATACAGTACATCTACATGTATGAGCGATATATTCCGTTTATAGCTCATCAAATGTCTGTAATGTAACCTTTTAATAACAGTCAGAAGACTAAACTGCTTATCAAAACAATTTCTTGATGGTGTGCGAGGGACGTTAACATCTTGAAATTTCATCTAGAATTTCCCCTAGGCAAATATATCCAGCCTATATACAAGCGTTCACTGAGATTCGACACGCATCCAGGTCACTGGGTCTCACTCTCAGCCAATAACGCACAATGAGGCTGAAAGCGCCAACAACACAACGAGGTGCACAGAACCTGGCATATATTATTAAAAAAGGACGTGTGTTGAACAATATTGTCTGGTAGCAATCATTTGTAATTCACAAAGACAAAAATGTGAATATTTAATGTATTTCTATTAAAATATACAGTGCAATCATCTACCCAGAAAGTCTATACATTTTATGTGTTTTTTCCTCAGGTTTCTCTGTTGGATTTTCCTTTTTTAAATTCTGAATGCACTGCTTAAAATGCATTGTTTTTTATGAGTGATTATGTAAGCAAGCCTCATGTACGTACCTACCAAATAAAACAAAATAGAAGTCATTTTTAATGAGAATTAAATGGCAAATTTAAGGACAGGAAAAATTGTCACATATTGTACCCTAAATATTTTATTTAGACCATATTTTTTGCCTTCTTAGGTTTAGACATACACGTACCGGTACAGGGTATGAAATTCACAAATTGGCATCCAGAAGATGTGCTTGAAATGAGTCATCTTTTGTATATTTCTGCAAAGGAAATTGGCCCTTTCAGGCAAGACTAAATAACGACCTGAGTCTGAGATGTCATGTCTGTTCCATCAAGATGAGTATTGTTTTAGCGGGAGAAGATGAGCACATCTTGGCATGTCAAAGCCATTAGGAGAATCATGGGATTCTGTCCTCAAACTGGCCACATGAAACCATCTTAACATTCCCTCACATTGCATCCATCTCAGGGGTAGACTCACTCCCAGAATATGTCAAATATTACTAATGTATCGGACAGTCGTACAGATTGATATCGCCCCTGCGCTGGTTGTAAAAGCACCATATTTGTCCTTTGAACAGGATCTTTGTAAATCCGCAATATGGTGTATGTTTCTGGGAATTCCTGTCTCTAAGGTTCGCTACAATTTCATGAAATGTTGCCATGGAGTCTATGCCTTATTTCCACTTGATTGGATAAATACATTTGGCTTTACTTGCTTTCCTGGAAACTTTGATCATCTGTTTGGTGGGAATTAAGCAGTTAAGTGACGGTAAATTAGGAGGAAATTTATGAGTCATCCATGTACGAGACTTACAGTACAACTTAGACAACAAACCTGTCCAATAGTTTATGCAACATTAAAGGTAGGATACACCATTGGTAATTTCTTGAATTATCATGAATGGGTGGATTTGGGAGGTTGTATTTTATAGTAAATATCGTTTAAAGGGCCTGTCCAAAGTTTTACAATCATGGATGCTGAAAAAAGCAAGAAAAAAAACGACGTTCGTTTTTAACCGTCTTCAGGCAGTGGTTCTTATGTTTTTGGTTTTTTTGCAATCGCCGTCCGGCGATCGTGATTTTATTGAAATAATTTCAATTTTTCAAAACAATTACAAGATATCTAGCTCAATCCTTTTGCTGGATGCCTACAATCATTATTTACTTTTAAATAAGTAAGATATTTTCTAATAATTCGGTAGTAAAAAAAATGATATCTGCAAATTGTATTCTACCTTTTCTTTTTTCCCCCCTTTTTTTTTTGTTGGGGGGGGGGGAGGGGGTTCCACATTATTTTTCGGGAGTTTAATTCTGTGTAATTATTCCCCCCCCCCCCCCCCAATACATGTACAGTACTACATGCATTGTTCTGACATGATTTGTAATTTTGAAAGTGTGGTCACTAAACGAAGGGGTTAAAATCATCACACACATAGTACTGTCTTTTTTTGCTTTTTTAATCATATGCCTAATCAGTTGCCCTGTGGCTGGGAATTCCATGGTTTATTGGCTTTAGAATTGACTCACCTGAATGGAATGTTTTATCAAAACATCCCCCTGTTGAATGTCCTTGACTAATGATGGGATTGAAGTGGTTGTTTTTTAAGGGGAAGTTACAAGCTTCACCATTGGTGAAGTTACAAGTTCAAGCTGTTTATGATTTGTGTGATTAGTAGACTGTCAGTTACATTTTTATAAATTGTACACAGTATTGTAAATTTGTGAACAAAAGCGTTCATTGTCCTAGTAAGTGACCCACCCTCATTTGTCACCGGAAGTGACAAAAGTAAACACATGCCCAAAAAAACCTGCTGTTCAAGCAGTTTGTCCACATATTTGGAGTTTAGTTTGTTTTTATTTGAGCCTTGAGCCTTGAGGTTATTTTTATGTGGAGACAAGAAAAAGGGGTTACATACATTATATGTATAGATTGACTTGAAAATACACACAAGTACAAAACACAGTCCATTGTAAACCTCGGTCCTTGTGTTAAAAATGTACTCAATTTAAAGGTAGGATACACCATTTGCAGATATCGAAAAAAATTACTACCGAATTATTAAGAAATATCTTACTCATCTGAAAGTAAATAATGATTCTAGGCATCCAGCAAAATGATTGCGCTAGATATCGGTATTTATAACTGTAAAACTTCGGACAGGTCAGTTAAACGATATTTACTATAAAATACAACCTTCCAAATCCACCCATTCATGATAATTCAAGCATTTACCAATGGTGTATACTACCTTTAAGCTTAACGTCACCCAATACTACACAAAACTACTTCAGTTGCAGAATGCAGTACTCGTACTACACTGACCATTGTTTTATGAGAATTGACTAGTAGTGTCTTGGTGTGCTGTACCCCGAACGAAGATTGTTATGGTTAAATTAATAATGTCAACAGACACCTATCAGAAATTGTCTCTGTCCCTCCTTCAAAACACCTGACTTGACACATCACTATGACAACTTCATTATCCGATGCCCTCGGACAAAGAGAAAAACGAATTTGAAAAGAATCCGCAAGTACTCAAAAGCCTCTCTGTCGTTGAGTACAATGTACATGCAGTAACTATTTACCGATCATTTCATTTCCAAGTACTTGCGTTGGACCATAGAGAAAGGAACGCATCATTACGATCTCACCATAGGCTTGACATTTTTGTAAACTAAATGCTTGCAGAAATTTTGTTGTTGACTTTCACACCCACGTAATTTCAATGAAAAACAGAATCGTTGATTTGCCTGACACAAGTCGATCGGAAACTCATTCAGTCAATCTGACTGGTAACGCCGCACCCTGCATAATCATGCATGAGGTCTCGTCAAGAATAAAGGGTGCCGCTTGGTTTGTGTTTGGTATCAACCACAACACAATAGATCAAAATTAATACCTTTAAGTACCCTAACATCACCTAATAATACAAAATACTACCAGTACATGTACTTGAGTAAACTGCAGTATTCAGTACTCTATAGGCCAAAATTGAGTAGTATTTTGTAGTACTGACTGTGTCTGTACCCTAAATAAATGAGCGTTGGGGTTAAAATGGCTGTTGACAAGTTCGTGACGTACCGGTATATACACGCAAAGTTTCCCCAGATTCAAAACAAATGACGCATAAACACGTCACAAGCAAGGCGGGAAATGTGTGGGTGTGCTTCTCGGTACCATCGGCCTAAACCCACCTCGGATCGAGTTTTGCTATAAAATAATCCTGCTTCTCGGCTCGGTAATGTTCAATTACGATACTTCACTGGTGCAGAAGTTGCATTGTAAACTGTGGTAGTCTTGGTTTTCTCAGTGATGACACACTGTTTTTTTCTTGTAAATTTTTTTTGTGACCAGGATTTATACTAAGGCACTGCACAGTTAAAACCTATGGTATGCTGGTTCTATTCATACTATTATTGACATATACTGCTGAGTGCTTACTGTCCAAAAAATACTTCTGCTTGTATAATAAGCCAGACAATAGGATATGGGTCCCCTGAACCAAACCCCAACAATTTGCCTATTATGTTTGTATTGCTATGACTGGTGCCCATGAAAACAAGTTTATGTTAAACAAAAATGTTCCTTGATCATATTTGCAAGAAAAGGTTATTCAGCGTCGATAGAAAGTCTGATGTACAATGTACAGGTACCCTACATGTTGTATTGAGAGAATGTTTGAGGCATTGTGTATATACCTCCAGTTCTGCATGGTGTCAATTCCAGGATTCTGTATAATCATGTTCTTTGTTCCAGTTGATGTTATGCAAACATGACCCCACGCAACCCGACTCGAAACAGACTTTAGGTCAGATCAGGTTTTCCACCATTTTTGTCAGATCGAGGTAGTTTTGGTTTTGCATTTGCTGCTCTGGTCAAGTCATTTGCATCAGTAGCACTGGGATTATTTTGACATCTAAGAGTAACACCCTAATATTTCCAGGCTCGCTCGCTGCGAGCTAGTCGCTTACAGATATTTTCGGCCTTGCTCGCTGCGAGCCAGTCGCTTACAGATATTGCCGGCCTTGCTTGTGACGTGTTTATCCGTCAACTGTTTTATATTCCGGCTTCTGATGCAAACTGGTTAAGACTGTTACAAAGAGAAGTTATCCCAACTCTTTTAGCCAACTCCTGCAACCGTTTCCTTGTCTCCAGATTCAAGTAGCTGTCAAGTGTCTGAGCTCTGAGCGCTTCTCAGCCGACAGGGCCCAAGACTTTGTCAAGGAGGCGGCCATCATGTACTCGCTAAACCATGAGCATCTGGTCAAGTTATTTGGCGTGGTACTGGACGTGGATACGTCATTGATGCTGGTGAGTTCAATTAGGACGGACGCTGTTTAAAAATAGAAAGATTCTTCATGAGGCTATTTCTGAAAATTAAAGTGAAAGGGTTTGAATGGCCCTTCTTGAAAGAAAACAAATTAACTAAAAAGAAAAGACCTGTTCTGGGCTTCTGGCACTACCGATCAATTACACTGCCAAAAAGTGCTTTGTACCAACCATTTTGTCAGTTGACCCTGGTGACGTCAAACCTGATGGCCAGGTTTATCTTATCACCACCCTCCCTTTATCTCCTGGCCAGGTGACAGAGTTTGCAGCTCTACGATCCCTTCTAGACAACATCAAGCAACCATCGCTTCGTATGTCCTTCCCCATCACCCTCCTGCTGGAGTTTGCCGGTCAAATGGCTGATGCCATGAGGTACCTACATCTGTCCAACATCATCCACCGAGACCTGGCTACGAGGAATATCCTGCTCTTTGTGGACGACGATGTGAGTTTGACAAAAACAAGTTTAGACACGGCTAAAGCCGTGTGCATACTTTACGCGAAGGCGGATGCGATACAACATTGACGTCACAATGAAATGTGTTCAACTTTTGCGAACTAGCAGCATGAAAACTCCCTGTGATGTCACAAATTCACGTTCGCGTTTGCTTTCGTGCCGAGAATGAACCGGGCTTTTATCACGAGTAACCGGGTCAATAACAGCATAATGCTTTTGCTCCATCTTGTCTCTTAGGGCACCAAGAAAGTCAAGATCAGTGACTTTGGTCTGTCTCGGAGGTTGATCTTGGGTGAGAACTACCGCAGTGAGATGAAACCCAACCTGAAGCTACCACTAGCTTGGTGAGATTATGAAGAGTTTTAAAATCCTTGCTTTGTTTTTGGCTTCGCCTTCCTCCGACTTCAGAATTACGGTTCTCGGCTTATATCTGCTAAACGCACAAATTTGCTAAGTGTATATATAAATGTTTTGTATTGTTCATAATCTGCTTACAGGATGCCCGTGGAAGCTCTGACTAAGCTGACTTTCACCAAAGCCAGCGATGTCTGGAGTTTTGGCGTGACATTATGGGAGATGTTTACTTACGGCCGTCAGCCGTGGGCGACATACTCCGGAGAAGAGGTAACTTACTTTGACTTTAAGTCTGTAATTCTGCAGATTGTGGGTTGCATTCCTTCCTGTGTATGTGTCCTCAGGCAATATACTTTGTCACAATTTATCACTACATGTTCCTAATACATAGTTGGGGTTGGATAGCTCAATTGGTGAAGCACTGGTAGAGTATTCTGGAGTTAGCAGGTTCAAATCCTGTTTCAATCATTTTTGTTTGTTCAACTTTATAATAATTAATATTAACATCTCAGAAATAAATTTTACAGATTTTGAAAGCAATCGACAGGCCAGCGTTAGAGCGACTAGAGAGACCCGACGCCTGCCCAGTCAAAATTTACGAAATCCTCCAGAAGTGTTGGAAGCACGAGCCAGAGAAGAGGCCAAGCTTTGCCGAGATTTGTGAAGACTTGCCAAAGGTAAAAACCTCAGGAAACAAGTCAGTAAAAAGAGGCTTCAGGCCGGCATCTGTTGGAAGCACACCCTGATATTTCTGGCCTCGCTCGCTGCAAGCCGGTCGCTGACAGATATTTCCGGCCTTGCTTGTGATGTGTTTGTCTGTAACCCATTTTGAATCTTGCAAAAACTGTGCATGTATACACGGCATTCGACATAGTTTTGAAGATTTGCAGCGGTTCATCTTTTGCATGAAGTTGCTCTTGTCAATTTAAATTAAAAATCTTTAGAATTTTAGTTCGGCACGATTTAGGAGACCAGTGTACAAAATGGTGTTACAATTTCCTTTCAATATCCGTAATATTCCTCTCATGAGTTCTTCTCAAGATTCAAGAAAATGAAAGTTCAATTTTTGCCCCTCGTTTCATCCAGGCTAAGCCAGTTCAGGTCAGAGCCATCACCCAGTACAAACCTACCAAAGATGGAGAGTTGGCCTACCGAGCTGAGGATATCATCACTGTCTTAGAAGCAAAGTAAGATTCATCGTCACTCCAAAGACTGTCAGTGCTTAATTCCTTGCAGTTGTAGTTAAGAAGTTTGCTCATCTGATGGAGCATTGGAGCTTGTAGCTTGGGTAAAAACCAAGGAAGTCATAGTTAACACTGTGCCGCAAATATTTAATACTTTATCTGCATTGGCTTGTCAGGCTTCTGTCTGAGAATTCTTCAATCTGCATTTACAGCATCGTGTCTATATTGTTTTTTTACTTCAAGAAACTTCTCTGTTTCTGTACAAATCTTTGTGGTAGATGTTAAAGTAGCATTTTTTGATGTCTTTTTTTTCTCTTGATATCTCTTGCTCCCTCTGTCCCAGTGAGCAAACCGGTATCTGGACTGGTATCCTTGCCAATGGTAAGATAGGCACCTTCCTTCGTTGCAATACGACCCTCATGGGCAGCGGTACCAGTGCCACCGGAGGGAGTAGGTTACGACGATGGAAGAGCGGGTTTAGATCAGACAAGAGAGATGCCAGAAAAAGGTACGTTGGTGATGAATTGATCTTGACATTACTAGTTTTTAAATTGCTCAATCTATATTTGTATCTTGGACGCAAATGACAACAACAATTCATAAGTCCGGAATAAGATGGTTACCCTAGGTCTACTTAAGCGTGGCATTTGTGGTTAGCAGAGCCATGGAATTGGCCTAGGTTATCATAAGGCATTGTATTTAATCCCTAAATAATTTTAAAAAAATGAATAGCCCACTTTTAAGAGCCTTAACCTTTTAACGGAAATAAAAAGTGGTGTATTGGTAAGACCGTGTCTAAATTACCTGAATGTGGCTTGAAATTACACACGTGTCTATGGTAGCAGTTGCAGCCACTTCTCATAGACACGTGTGTAATATTAGGCTGTAGCCACGTGATTTGGACATGGCCCGACTAAGTCATTTAACATAGTGTCTAATCCTCTAGGATAGTATTAATTCATCTCATCCATCTTTGCTCTTTTCATATTCATTTCCTGGTGTGTGCTTGTATTCTTTGGGGTCATCGTCGGTGGTCACTGCTCACCTCATGTAGTTGGCATGGGTACGTATGTCGACCTACGGTAACGCGAGAAACTCAGTGAAATCATGCCACGGAAACTCGCGAACAGAACTTTGATTACAAAATAAAACAAATCATCATTGGACTATTGTTAACCAGTTTGCGCCGGATGACGTTTATAAACACAAAGTTTTCCCCAGATTCAAAACTGATGACGCATAAACACGCCTCAAGCAAGGTCGGAAATGTCTGTCAGCAGCGAGCAAGGCAGGAAATGCGTGGGTGTGCTTCCCGGTACTGAACGCCTAAACATGCCTCGGATCGAGTTTCGTTAAAAACATTTATTTGTTTTTGTGGCATGGATTTCATTTACTTTCATTTTGTAGCGTTTGGTAAAGGGAGCTTAAATAACAAAACAGTGGTGTGGGAATCAAAAATTAAAAAAAATTCTAGACATTTGACAATTTTTTTTTCAAAGGAGCATTTTGCTGACAAATAACGGCTGGGTATGTTGTTGGTAAGTGTTGACTATTTGCATGTGGTGTTTTTTAACAGTCGATTAACGACGGATGCCATTGGTACACCCATGGGCGCCAGGCATATATTCCACGTTGGTCCGGACGGCACGGTGCAAGGAGATGCTACATTTGGTGGAGACTAGTAAGTTGCAATAACTCTTGCTACAAAAATGCAATCAATCTATAGTGTTTAGTTGGGAAATGCATTTGCCAACTGGAAATAATGTTGTTGTTTTTTTCAGTCGTACTATTCCAGCGGACAGCACGATTCGTCAGCCTTGGAGTAGCTCCTCTTCCGTCTCTTCCGCCTCCTCAGCCTCTACCCGCTCCCCACCCCGTTCCCCCTACCGTCCAAACCCCCCACCCACGTCTGCCGGTTCCTCGGCAACCTTGCCCCCCAGCAAATCCGTACCCTCCCTGCCTCCACGCTCCTCCTTTCATAAAGCCAAGACCAACAGCGAGATGACGAGTAGCACCCCGGAGCTGGCCACAGCCGGTGCTTCGCTTAACGCCAGTCCCCCACTGCAAGCCGGTGCCCAGCTGAACGCCGGTGCCCCGCTGCACGCCGACCGAGACGATCTAGACGTGGATCTCACTGAGGCCTCTACCATGTTTCCCAAGGAAAGGGTAGTGTCTGTATCTCGCGCTCCACCTCTTAATTCCAGGATAGTCGAGGAGCCCACAATCTCCCCACTGACGGAAACTCCAGTAGAAGCTGTCACTCCTGCTCCCTTCACTACCAACGGGAGACACAGAGCCCCATCCCCTGACACCATCTCTGTGAGTTACCAAACTCCCACGAAAAATAGCCATTCAGAAACTAATTTCAGTGTCCGTTCTTTGAAGATCAAGTTTGTTTTTATTTTTAGATTATTTAGATACCACAGACAAAGGAAAAATGAGGGGGGGGGGTCTTAAAAGAATTCAACAAATTAAACAAAGTTTCCATTGATGTACTATCTACTTGAAAGGCTGAAACAGATAACAAAATAAAAATCAACTGCCAAAAAAAATGAAATTAAACAAAATAATGTATTGCTTCAGAAATCCCAACCCAAAGAATCTTCAATCAAAAGTAACTGTGACTTCACTTGTTACTGAACTGATAATGATTGGTATGAAAATTAGTTTTGGTTCTTGTTTCATTTTGTTGTTGTTTTTCTCGCAAAAACGCTGGTCTGAATTCAGTTTTGTTTTCGGATAACTTAAGATGAATCTGAAAGTGTGCAATAAATTGTTAAGGTGTTGATTTTTAGACATTTCTGTTTATTTCAGTTTCTAGTCAGATTGAAATATTGTCGCCATTTGTTTATTATTTCTGAGAAAATGAAAGTAAAAGACTAACTTTTCCATAGACAAATGAAAGCATCGTTGGTATAATATTTCATTTCTTTTAATTTATCAAACGTTTGTTTCCCTTTAGCAGCAGGTCAAAGGTCACCAGCGCATGGTTTTGTTTTCTAAAAACCACACTAACCACTTCCATATTTGGTCTTCTTTCTCACCTCTCTGCAAACTGATTTTGGTTTCGTTCTGTTTCTTTGTTTTCTGCTGCTCGTCATTTGCTGTTGTGCTCTCGTTGTGAAAGCAGTTATCCTTGGTGAGTATGGCAAGCAAACTAGCGCATTTTTCTTTGGAACTTTTAAGCTTCAATTTCCTCAGATTTTGTTTGTCTCTATAAATGACAGTTTCTCCTTAAAATTAACCTACTGAACGTCGATAACATTTAGTTTTGAAGTATTTTTCTGCTTCTGATTTCATTCCGGGCATAAACTTGACACACTCTTTATGAAGTTTATAGTTTCCCCACAGTGTAAAGTTATTGTTTTGATTGAATCATGAGCAGTTTTCTCGTTTGATCCAGAAATAAGGTGAGTGTTTTGATGCCACAATGGGGAGTAGTTTAGAAGATCTACGTTGGGTGATGTTTTTTCATGAAGTTCACAAATATTTATTGCAATGTAATATCGAATATGTTGCCTTGTAAATAGTTACAAACTTTTCAGTTTAACATTGTGTTTGAAATTAAGTCCCTCAACCATCTTCTGTTTACAAAATGCAAGCTTCTCGTACAGTGAGGATTAAGGACTATGAAATACGGACTCGTATGTAGTATTGCGCATGCCTTGTGAGGTTGCAACCAATAAAAGGGTAAAGAGACAACATTTCACAGGCATCCAAATTGTATTTGACGCCGAAAAAAATGTGTTTAAAACAGGCCCCGGTGTTTTATCGGTCGTTTTAAACTGCCCATGTGACGAGCTCTCGACCAATACGAATGTGTAAACTTGGCTAATAGGAATATAAACTTATAAACATGTGGGTCGACAACCTAACACTAGGCCACCTGACGGGAGATGTTGTCGATAAATCTGCTCATTGAGGAAATCAATCTTCTACAGCTCCCTTGTTTGGTAGAGTTGTCATCACGGTAAGTCCCAATTATTACTCTTCTATTAAAAACCTCCCTACTTTTCAGAACTTGGAGATGGGATCACTGCTGGACGAGTTCATGTGTGAATGGGACGATCGGCAACACACAGAGGAAGTCCAAGACGACAAAATGATGCAAAGAACGCCAACGGAAGATACAAACAAGAACTGGGAACTGGGTGCCACCAACGGCGATAGCGGGTCCGTGTCTTCCTCATCAACAACAGGTAATACACCCCGCCCTGGCTCTCTCCATTTATCCAGCTCCTCCGGATCATCCGAGGGTGCCAAAATGTCCCGAGGGGGCGTCGCGGCCATTTTGAGGTCCTCATCTAAGAAGAGGGCTGCGGCGGGCAGCGCTTCAGGTGCGCAGGGGGCAGGGGAAGAGAATCAGTCACCGTTGCATAATATGATCATAAAGGATTCGCCGTCCAATCCTGCCAAGACATACAGGCGGGTACCGGCTTCAACTGGTAGTCCACCCGCCGCTTCTGCCACCTCCGTTGCGGGTGCTACAGGTGAGCAGAGTGGTTTGCCGGACAATAGCTGCAGGAGAAGCGAAGGGTCAGAGGTCAGATTGAGGGTCAACTTGAACAGGGCCAGCAGTATCCAGGATAAGAAAGATGAGATGAATTTTGTTAGGTTGTCCACGTCGCCACCTTCTAAGGCAGAGAATGACTACATCGACACCAGCGCTTTGGTGAAGACTAATCCCAACTCCCCAGTAGTGGAAGCCTTGCCGTCTCGTCCACCGTTTGTCACATCAATGTCGACTTCTTCGTCTTCGCCAGAGAGGACCTCCAGTCCTCTATCCATCAATCTAAGTCAGAAGGTATCATCTGGAGACTTCTCTAGCCCAAATGAGTATGAGGAACTTTCAGATGCTACGTCAGCAGTTTCGGAAGATGTAGTCAACCCCATGCCGACAAAGTCTGAGTTTATTGGTCAGGATCTTCAAACTAGAGAGGTCGGTCGAAGCAAGAGCATGCGAGTTACCATTTCCCATCCGGCTGTGGAAGATCTACATGTTAAGAAGAAGGGGCAGTTTGGTCGTAGCCGCAGCCTGAAGGAAACGACTGCCACAGCCCGTGCTGAAGAAGTCTATGCAAAGCTAATCGGAGGTCAGATTAGTGGATCACCCACGCTGCCGCCGAGAGCGATACCGAGCGCACCTGTTTCTTCATCTCCACAGGGTGTGGGCTCTGCAGGAAAATCCAAGAATCCCTTTTTGGACATGAGTGCTAGTCCGACCGTCAGTCCTAAGGGAAGGCAAGGAGGCCTATTAGAAAGAATGAGTTCGGTGGAGAGTTCAGATGGGAGTAAGGATGGCTGGCGAAACAGCAGAGACTCAGACAGAGATTCTAGGGAGCTTCAGTTTGGTCCAGGAGATCCGTTAGACGAAGGTGCTGAACCTTTAGCTAACAAAACAGAGGATAATGTTGGCGTGAAAGCCCTACGCAGCAGGTTTGATACTCCATCACCACCTCGTAGGCAAACACCCCTAAAGTCAAGCCCCAAAAAGCCCCCGCCACCTAAAGTCCCTCCTCGGGGTCCCCGCTCACAGAAACCCCCTCAGTCCAACGTTTTAAAATCCACAGCTAACATAGTTTTGTGCAGTCCCGCTGGGATAACCCACTCCCCTAAGGGGTTGAACAATAACTATTCCCCGGAGGGGGAAAATGTCTTCAGCAGTCTGGAGGCTCAGTCTACCACCGATGCGAGACTGAGTCCCAGGACACTACAAAACTTGGAGAAAAGCATGCCCAGACGAGTGCGACGATCCATCGGTGAAGCACGAATCAAGCGCCGGGGCTCTAGTGACGTCAGTGACTCGGACAACGAACCCAGCTTTGTCAAGCATCACTCCGGGGACTTCTCAACTCGAACCGTGGAAGGAGACAGTTCCTCAGACGAGACAGTTGGAAAATCTGGCGATAGTGGCTTCGGTGTGACCTCCTCCCACCTTCTGCCAGATCTACCCGAAGACCAGGTGAGCGATTGAAGGTCAAAGGGCATGGGTCATATTTGAGTTACTGGCTTTAGAGGGTTGGTTGCATTTTCTTTGAAGATTTGGCGTCACTGATTCTTTCAAATATGTGTGTAAATTTCATGGCTATGGCTTAAAATCACATGTGTACCTATGGGAATTGGTAAAGCCTCTTCTCATAGACACTGCTTCTGCCAGCCACAACCAAACGTCGGACACGGCCTTAGGTTGAGAACGTACCTCTTTTCAAAAATGTGCATCCTTGTGTTTTAAACGCTAGTTGGTCATAAGTTTCCAGTGAGGGATGTCGATGACCTAAATGTGTCAGGGATGATAGAATTTCACTGAAAATGCAACAATTCTGAAATTAGATGAATTAGGGCCGAAGTGGGGTCATGTCACTTTACGGCAACAGCAGTTCAGAATTGGACAGGATTTGGACAGACTTGATTGAGAATATTTTAAATTAAACTCCTTCTTTTCTGGACAAATATGACAATGGGAGAAGGAAGCACCACGAAGCCCCATTTGAAACGTTGACTGCTAAAGTTTATGAAATATCTCCACAAGCTTCCAAGAAAGTAAAATGTCACAGAAATGACATGGCCCTATTCAGAGATTGAGTGGCAGTAAAGCAAGTCATATTATAATTCAACCATTATTTGTTTAAAGGGCCAAAATTTGGTTGAGATTTTGGAAATTGTATGAAAATGTACAAACTAAAATGTCGATAAACACATTTATGACTAATTATTTGTATGCACTTTGCACTTGTTATACAGCATCATGAAAGCACATGCATTATCATTTCTGTTCAGTTTCAGTAAAAATTATGATTATGTTGGGACTTGGAAAGTATGGTTTTATGGCTTTACGACAAGTAGTTTTTGTTTTTTGTTGCATTTTGACCTTGTTTTCAGTTTGCATTTATTGTTTTGTTCTTGTATTATGACAACATTGTAAGCTACTAATTTTAAATTACGAGATATGTCACATGGTATGTTGAAGTCTTTACAAACAATTGTATTTTTGTGATTTTTATGACTGACAAATTTTGAGTAGATGTTAATGTAATGCTAGAAAAGCATGTATAAAACTACTTCCAACTACTCTTGACTTTGTCTACTTACGACATTTACCAACACCCTTTTGTAGATCTGTTATGTACATTTTTGTATAGAATGCTAACTCACCATTTAGACGTTAAGATGTTCTCTATATCTTACGAGTGATGTAAGGTAGTGCCAGTACATGTACTTATAATTAACAAGTAATTAATGCAGCTCGTTCTGTATATTTAGGGTCCACTTCTTTTCCTGTCCATGTTACATCAGACATCTAAAATTTTATATTTCTGATGCACTTCTTAAACAATCGTCTTCCAAATGTGATTTTTGCTAATTACCCACCCCACAAATATAACATAGTTTGAAGAGTCATTTGTAGAGGCTACATGTACTATAATGGCAAATGACACCAAGCTACCGTAGGTACTAAAAATGGACATGGAAAAAAAATTTGTCACATTTTGGAACCTAAATGTATAGATGATTGACTGAATAAACGTTGCCTATTGTGTTGATTGCATGTAGGAATTTACATATATTTGTAAGTCCTGCGTTGATTCTAGACTGCAGTCCTCTGTAAACAATATTCACACATATTCTTCTATTCCCCTATCTTTTTCTGATTCCTTTTTATACCCATGACCATGCTGCGTCTGAGTGCCCCTGACTCTGCATAATTTTCAACTCCACTTCTCTTACCCATTGGCTGTCGGCATCTGTACCAATGCAATCCATAATGGCCAATCTGTGTGCAACGTTTGTCATTCCTTATATTCTACCTGTATCTGTGTGGTGGCCCACTCGACACACACAGCTATTAATACCCAATCCGCCTCAACTCCCATTGGTTGTCATGACCTCATTAATGCGGCAACTCACCTGTATGGCTTTCTGTCCATGTTCACTACCAAACTCTCCATTCCTTTCAACAATATTATCTTATAACACGTCTGATTGTAACATTTGTTTGTAAACAAAATAATGTTTTGTGATTTGGTGGATATTCTTAACATTATGAACTGTAATCTGTGATTAATTCTGTTTAACTCACCAATAAACGAATAATTCCATGAATCTTGTTTTTACACTATTGTTTGTGTACCCAAATGATGTCATAATACTCTATGATTCCGACCTTACCCTTTTGTACTCCTATTGTAGATTATTATGTGTACGTTCCTTTGTTTTATACGTGTACTAATTGTTTAAAAACATGAGCAGAGAACGTTTGCAAATTTTGTGATTGGCTCAGTTTAGTATTCACAAATTGTTATTACTTTGTTCGCAAAGTTCTCATTTGCAATTTTCTCTGCTTGCTTGTTACAAGTGATGTTACCAGGCGGCCATTTTTGTTCAATACCACAAATTCTTAGTACACAATTTATTGTGCTTGCCATATTACATTAAGCACCAGCCTAGGACCCTCACATTTGTTATCATCAAGTTGTTAATTGTAATAAAAAAATTATTAAATGTACCTTTCACAATTTACTTTTCACTTGCAATTATCTAGTTTTAACTCACATTTCTTGCACATAGACTTCCATCATTTCCATTTGTCTACCCTATACTCTTCAGTTTACAGTTGCATGTTTATAAAAGTTAAATGCTGCCAAAGATTCTGCAATTCCTAATTTTGTGCCCGTTGATTGCATGATTTGCATTATTTTTGTATTTATATTCTGCTCAGTTCTTTTTTCCAGTATTTGGCATTTTATCAGATTGCATTTCTAAAGTTTCAGTTGTATACTGTTTTATTTTCTTAACCCGTTTCTTCTTTTTATACTCGTTCACATTCAAAATAATTTATATCCTTGAAACTTTATTTTGTTGTAAACAATTTAAAATTAACTTATTTGTGTAATCCACATGGTGAACTCACAACACCATTTATGATTTATAATTTCCGAAATTACTTTTAAAGAGAAGCTGGCATTCATATATTTATATTCTCAAGCAATGTTTTGTTTACGTTTGGCAGTGTAAACTTGTACAACGTATGTGTTGTAGCAAACAGTTACACTACATGTACATGGCAAAAAGTCACATAAAAACATGAACAATCTCCAAAGTCAACCTGTTTACTTTAATTTGAATAAGTATGTGAATGCTAATGTTCAGCTCTCTCTTGATATCAATCAATGTAGCATGGTCCGACTAATCTTGTCACATTGTGCATCTTTTGTCTCCCCATCTCTTTCTCGTCTACCAGAATAACAGAAACAAAGACAAGCTCCCCCTTCCCCTACTTCTGACACCACAAGTTCCCTCCTCGCACCCTCACACCTGCCCGAGCATGAAGGCAAGGTCCTCTGGAATCCTTACCGACCAAGCAACGTCTTTGGTCAACAACGAAGTGGAGAGAGTGGACCTTGCTGACTTTGCCATGACGCCCCCTCAGAGCCCCATCCTTCCCCCTAACGCAGGTCCTGACAGTGACGAGGATCAAGAAGATCGATACGCACCACCACCATCCCGCAAAAATAATAGTTCCCAAAGTAGCAGGAATCCAATGACGCGCGGCCACACTGTCGATGTCCCTGTGGTCCCTAATCGACATTCCGCTAATCTGTTTGTTACTACCAAAGCACCCACAAGGTCCCCTCTTCTGACCAGCCAGTCACTAGATGGAGGGAGGGGAAGAGCTGACGGTATGGAAGATCTTGTCAGGGCTTCCCCAGAAGACTTCCGTCGATTGATCCTACAAGAGTCAGCCTCAAAGACGCTTCCATCACAAAATGAAGAATCCAGCGATGACGATGATTCAAAGGATTACATTTTCTGCAAGTTTGATAATGATGATATCAGTGACATGCCAAGTAGGCTTCCGCCAAGACCTCCTGTCCCTGTATCCCAACATAGACTTTCCACGCCACAGTCTAGTCTGGATGTTAAAATTCCAGCTTACCAGGGGGGTATAACCTCCACACCTAGATCCAAGCCAAAGGTACTCATCCGGGATGTTGAATACGAGATTATGAATCCACAGCGAAACCAGGTGATACCAGCTTCCCAGAAGACCATTCCGCTAACTGAGCGGGAACTCCCACCGCTGCCACCTCTTTCAGGTGACACTCAGATGAGTCCCCTGATTCGCAGTTGCAGCGCCCACTCTTTCAGTCGGTCTAACACGATCCCAAGCGCAGAACAACTTAGAGGCCGTCGGGGAACTTTGGCCTCCACCAGCCGATCAGAAACCCTCAAGGAGATTGATGAGAGGCAAGGAACCAGAAGCCTAGACAGGTTGCAGAGGAGATCAAGGAGCTCAGAAGTACTCCCAGAGGATGAGTCTGGACTGAATGAGGCCGAGAGCTTGACCGATTTCTTCGCCCGTACTTATAAATCACCTCCAGGTAAGGCATCTATTTATTTTTAGATTCATAAAATTGACCAGAGAATAACGGCCACAAGACCAAGTTTGGTGGACATTCTTCTTGCAGGAATATAAACAAACTTTACGTACATTGTCAGGTCGGTTCTTAAATCGGTCCTCATTCGTGACCTCGGCATAATTCCAAAATCTCAATAAATTTCACTACTACATTGTACTTGCATTGAGCCTTATATCTGACCTCAAAGTAGTCAATGACAATTATCCTGTAGATAATACTCGGAATTACAGTTTTGCCTGTTATCATCCTCTGCAGTTCCTGTCCGCTCCAGTAACTACAGCCACCCACCTCCTAAAAACAATGCCCTGTCGCAGAGAATCCCACCACCGAAGGCCTACTCCCAGATCCCCAAGGATCCCTCACCTCCAGCGGCTGTCAACAACTACCAACTACCACGGCCGCTACCTCCACACCCTTCAGAGGACTACATTGACATGTCCCACAAGAAGCCCAGTTTGGGCAAGGTGGCAGGAGCGGGACCACAGATGAAGCAGGATATGAAGCCACCTGACGGAGGACCACAAAAGGCCCTGGATGTTCAAACGGTGCAGCAAGAGCTTCCTGATGAGGTAATGTTCGGGATCTGGCTTCAGCAAAAGAGATGGTGTTAAAAAGCCATGCACAGCTTTTATAATCAAATCCTTCAATTTGTTTTGACAAAAACCCACAAAACAAAAAAAAACTGTTCTTTAATGTTCAGGTAGCATGGGTTGATAGTGCATAAAGTGCTAGCTTCTCATCATGTTTGAGTAGAGTTGTTCGTTGATTCTCTCCTGTGCCATGAGGTTTTTTCTCCAGCCTCTCCGGTTTAAATGCCTTGGGCTGATCCAATTCACCATCTTCTTTATTGTATTGTTAAAGTGCAGAGATTAAGGCAGTTTTCAAATTATTTTGGTCAAATGCAGATCACTGTTGACGAGTGCACTCAAGTCCTGAGAGAAAACCTCTGGAATGTCGCACTGACCATCAAAATCCTGAAAATCCGCTACCTGACACGAACCCTGCTCCTGGATGACAGCACTTGCCGCCAGGCTCTGGAGGAATCCAACTGGAACCTTGCAGTGGCCACGACCATTATTGAGCAGGCTCCTGAGAGCAGCATCAGCTTGTGAGGAGGGGTCCTTGAAGGGATTCGAACTGGGAACTTGGTCAGGGGGATTATTGGGTAAGCTCCTGGGAGTAGCATCAGCTTGTGAGAAGGAGGAGTCCTTGGAGGGATTCGAACTGGGAACTTGGTCAGGGGGATTATTGGGTAAGCTCCTGGGAGTAGCATCAGCTTGTTAAAAGGAGGGGTCCTTGAAGAGATTCGAACTAGGAACTTGGTCAAGGTGATTATTGGCCAGGCCTCTGGTAACAGCATTAATTTGTGAGAAGGATGGTCCTTGGAGGGATTCGAACTTGGACCTTGGTGAAGGGAATTATTGGGCAAGCTCCTTGGAGTAGCATCAGCTTGTGAAAAGCAGGGGTCCTTAGAGGGATTTGAACTAGGAACTTGGTTGAGGGGATTATTGTCCAGGCCTTTGAGAACATTAGCTTTTGAGAAAAATTAGTTTGACATCATTATCATCCTAAAGACCAGAGAAATGTAATTTTTTTAAGAAATCAAGGGCATTTCTTTGTTGGTAGTCTCGTAGAAGTCTGTGCCAACTTTTCTGCACTGAAAAATGATGCTTCCTGTGTGTAAATTATTGTGGTATTTTGCGGAAGTGACTGGGATAAGACTATTGGCTGCAATAAATTGTTTGTTTACAATCTGGGGACCAAAACAAAAACAATCCAGATGTTTTGTGGGTGCTAAGCTGCAGGTATCTTTCTTAGGGCCTGTTTGTTTCAAACTGATCTGGATCGCAATCAGTGATCCAGCCGCTGGTTCCCTCCATCAATTAGGCGGGATTTGATTGTGAACCAACGGCCGGATCACACTGATTGAGATCAGTGGGCAGCCCTAATGATTGTTTGAAGACTAAATTACTAAATTGAAGCATGCTGGTTGATCTTAGGCTGGTACCCATTTTTAATCTTCATGAATCATTATTGCTGTGTGCTTTCGGGGAACTAGACAAAGATGGCTGCAGCCTGTGGTGTATATTTTGCCGTCTAATAAGCTCTGTAATGTGTACTATTGACTAGTTTTTAAAAGAAAGACAATTTTGTACTGCAAGCTAAGTTTTCAATTTTGTTTCCTTGAAACTATGCAAAGTGGGTTTGCCAAGTTGAATTTTGCAGTTCTTGATCCAAAAAACTAAATCAAGTCTAATCTGTGGTAACTCTGGCTTTAAAAAATAATTTATGTATTTCAGTAAACTTTCTGTAAATGAAAATGGGAAACAAATTCTTGTTATCTTGATGTATGATCTCTAGTTTAAACAAATTGAGTTTCGGACCATTTACATGTACTGCGTTATTACTTTTAAAAATGTACTTGTCAAAGGAAATTTTTTTTAAACCCACTACAAGCGATACTTTGCTACTGTTTGGAAGAAATGACATTTTAATTCTTGGCTTCTAAGATATTTTTTTAATTCTTGAGTAATATGTACTTTGTCTTTGAAAACCTTCAGCAGTTGTAACTGCTGAATTAATTTGCATACCTGTATATTGTAATAACTTAAGCAAATGTATTCATTTTTGTAAAGTATGCTTTTTATTAAAATGTTTTTGCCAAATATTTAAAGACGACAGAACATTACTGTGCAAAAAGTAAAAAAATGCTAGATATGGTGTAAATTTAAACTTGGGCTTTTCTCCTGGGACAATTTAACTTCATCAAATTGTTTACCCCTCTTTCCTATTATAAAGGCAAACCATGTATGTATTCAGCCTTCACATAATGATGTACAAACCGGTCATGAATTATTGTGCAAATGCTGGATTTAAGAAATGCTCAACTGTGTAATCTTTGAAGTTTTGAAAAGCTGCAATGTCTGCAAATATTACTTCTCATCTTTTATTTGAACTTCATTCAAGTCTTGAACTACTGTTTTATAAGACAATGCTTTGCATCTTGAAAGTTCATCAGTCGCTTATGAGGTTACTTACATAGGCAGAGAGTAAGACTAACGTGAATCTAAACTACCAGTGTTTTTTCATGAAAAGAAATGTTTACACAAATATATTAATCAGCTTCCAAAAAATAAGTTAATTGTGTATGAACAACTATTATAGTTGGAAGATATTTGTTTTTAATGTGTAAGTAATTCTTTGTTTTTTGTTTCAATCTGTGTTCTTTCTTTTCATGGTTACTGTACTGTCGGCTTAATATACATGTACGTGGTAAACAGGGTTAACTAGGATTAGTTAAATCTCATCTAACTTGGATTAACTTGCATTCATAAAATGTATTGTATGCAATCTTTTGGTAACAATAAATGCTAACTTAATTTTTGTTTGACTAAACAATAAAAAGCTATGACAAGTTTGTTAGTTTTGTTATCCAAAACTAAGAGCATTTTAAGAAGGTGTTAAACTGTTTTGGCGTTTGTTTTGCGGGAAAAAGAAAAACCGTTCAATTTCATTTTGTTATGCAAAATTACAAAGTTGTTCTGAACCATAGTAAATTAAAGTTGAAGATTTTACAATTTACAATGTGGTCAGAGTGCCCTTTATATTTAAAAAAGGAATACATGTACCTGTGTTAATCCTTCAATGCTCACAGGTGGAGTGCATTGCCATGTACCACTGACATGCAATAAACAACTCTCATAGAGCAAGGGTTAATCCAATATACAGGTGTATGGAATTCGCCATAAAGGGACTCAAATCAGAATAACAATACTGTATACTATATGCATAATATGCTTTGTTTTCTAATTGTGTAACATACTGTACATGCATAATCTAAACTAATTTTTCATTAAATATTGACAAGAAAACTCATTTGAGGATTGCAAATTGTGTTCATTTGTTGTGTTTTTTTGAAAATTGATATTGTAAACTATAGAAAAACTTTTCTAATACATGAGCTGTAGAAGAACATACCACAGGAAATATCAAATAAAACAAGTATTTTCTGTATACAGCATTTTACTAAAATACCTTCCCTTGAACAAAATACATGTACTACCGAACTGCATCGGCTTGAATCAAAGTCTCCTTCGTGTTGACCGTTTTTATTTTCACCAAAGATTCTTTAAAAAATCTCCTCGCCAATTAAAAACAAAATCCTTACTTGCAAATTTGATCTTTTGCCGGTCACTGGTTCCCCATATCAATTATCCAAAGTGAAACCAAACCACCCTGCCGATTGAAGTTGGTCTATTATTAAAGGTGTAAGACAAACGCTGGTCAGTTCCCACTAAGCCAAGCGTCTTAATTCAAGGCTCCTAATCACGTCTCGGTGTGTAATTCAAGATCAAAATTTTCTTAAAATAGTTACATCTCCAGACACACTCGGCACCACATACGGCACCTCGGCGGCTTATGAAAAGGTCAATTGTGAGCCGCGTAGGTCGAAAATGAAACCATTAGACCATGGACCCTCTGTTACTTCATAGGCTGACTACATGATTAAACAAATTGTGCCCAATGTTGCTCATTGGATGACGCTAGGTTGGAAAAGATACGCCTACACAGTTAAACACAGTTACAAACACTTTGGAAATGTCGTATAAAGTTTGTTACCACAATCGGGTCTGAGTTTCTCAGAAACATTCGCACCTAATTTACCCTTAGTGGAGTGACCTAACTTATTAGCTGAAGTTGCTTGTCCAGTCCTGGATTTGATTGACACGTTGACATTACGTTTTAATCAGATTTTTAGCATAATCGGAAATGAGCTTAGAATTTTGAGGCCTTACCATTTTGGCTGTGGTACTGGTAGATGTCGCAAACACTTTGGTAGGAACAGAAGTTAAAGATGGACGCCGAAAAGCACTGCGTGAGTCTCCGTCACAACAGAGGTTTCACGGCGAGGCAACTTGACCGTCGCTGCGAGCAAGCCCGTCACCTCAACAACGGCGAGCAGAAACTTCTCAAGACCACCCTGGGGAGACTCGACTCCAAGGAAAAAGAATCTGTTAAGCTCTTGCGCCGGACCACTGAAGATTTGAAGAAGACACTCCACGAGCTGAACATGGCCGGCAATTCCGTGAAAGTGTGGATGGAGTGGGAGGCCCGAAACGCCGCCAACAACGCCGGCGGTTACGAGCGCCGCAGGCCTTTTGCCAATGTGGACGAAAATGGCGGGAAAGTGGGTTTTTCTGAGTACAGCCGATATCGTCTGCCCAGGATCGGCTCTGCCGCGCCGAATACTACGCGTGTTAATGACGCCCTCATGGTCAAGGGAGCAGGGCCGAGAAGGTATAGTGAGAACGACCTAACACTGGCCAGCGAAATTTTGCAGTTAAAACTCAACACCGGCGACCCATCACTTTTAGAGAGTGATTCCGAAATAAAATCGGTCGACAAAGCTCAAAGTTTTGGTAACCCATCCATCCCGCCCGGCTCCAATTCTCTCAAAGTTTTAAACGAGAAATGTCCCGGGAAACACGCTTGGATCGGGAGCGTGTACCAGACCGATTCTCCGCGGGATTCTCCCTCCAACTCACCCGAGCTCTCCCACCGTTCCCCAGAGATTTTACACCGGTCTGTGTCCACCGAAAGCCTGGGCTTGAAGTCGTTCTCAAATGCTAGCCTGAGCGAGATATCAATTGATGTGACCGTACCGCAAGCAGCGGACGATCAAAACACCCGTAGGGGAGAAAGGCCCGACACGCCGGTTTACACACCGCGCCCGCCGTCCTCCCCTCGCACCCCAATCCCTAACATCAAGATCACGCAAAGCGGCCGGATGCAGCCCGTCTTTGAGCTAACAGATGTGGATCCCCTAGTCCCGAGACCCCCTCTCCTCCACCCCTCCCCATCTTGGCCGTCTGCAAGCACCGCGGCTTCCGAGTGGCGAGCCGAGAAACCCCTTCGTGATGCGCGCCGTAAGGGCCTCCTCAATCTCCCGGCGACGTTCGCGGCTCTGTCGCGCCGGCGGCACTCTTCCCCGGAGAGCCAGGACGAGGCAGTCAAGATCTGCCAGGACAGATTCTCCGAGATGAGGGACAAGAGACGGGCGAGTGAACAGTCGGAATTGAAAGCCAAGGTCAAGCAGTTTCTGGAGAAGACGAATTCGTCTTCTGAGACAGCTATTGATAAGTTACCCCACAACTAGTAGTAGCATGACAATTCCATCTCTAATGACTCTAAAGTTAGTAAAGCTTTTGTATGACATGGGGAGATTGGCCATTTAGAGCTGAAAGAAAGGGTTGCGACTCAAAGTGGTTTCACTTTTTAGGGCAAACTTGTTTTTTGTTTCCATGAACATATCAAGCAAACAATCACCAAACACGAGAGAGTAATCATTCGAACATCAAATAAAGGAGCCTTTTGGCTCAGAATGGTACGATAAAAAACAATTGCACAATTCAAATTGTAGTCGGTCATGTTTTGGTCTGGAACCTGATTCAACAGCTGACAGTGGCATTGTTTTGTACACAGCTCAGGTGACTTTACAAATGAAGACTGTACACACTCCGAGTTGCATGGAAAATACCTCATTTTATCTGATTGAACTTATCAAATTGCCATTCCGAGGGGATCCTTGGCTGTTTGAATGATTTCTCTATCAATGTTTGGTGAGTGTTTGCTTAATATGTTTGTGGAAACAGAAACATATTGGCTCTAAAACTAAGTGAAAACACATACCTGCATATTCTCTTACATTTTTCAATTGTCTATTAACTTTAAGCTCTAAATGGCAAATCTGCCTGGAATTTTCAAGCTAGTCGTGAGCTTTAGAGCTGGCATTTTCAAGCTACCCCACAACTAAATATCCATCCTGTTCCTAATCCTAATTTGTTGTTAGGTAATGGGGCATGGGCAATTAAACAATGAAAGGACAATTGGTTTAAATATCCTTCAAGTTGGACTTGAAAATGAAGATGTCTTGAGCCTGGGGTTAGTGTAATGTATTCCAACAATCTAACTATTCAGTTGAAGAATTTTTAAATGAACATTTTTAGAAAATAATAATGGTGTGGTACTTCCAGTATTATGTGTTATGAAACACATTCCCTGCTCAGAAATTGACAACTCTTTTTTTTTGAAGGGGGGGGGGTCTACTTGGGCAACTTGCAGTTTTCAGTGTGTACCTCGTTACAACAAGGTTAATCTTTTTCAAGGGGGCCTCTAAAACCTCTTCTCACACCATGGAATTTGAATAACAAACTCATGATTATGCCTGGTTACACACATCTGCAACAGATTAGAGCCCTTGTATATAATATAAATAGGTTTAGAAAATTTGCATAAAAAGTACAAAATGTATTGAGTATTTTCTATTTTGTTTTATTCCCATATTATGTACAGCTTTTGTATAGTTTGGTTAAAATTGCAGTCTTTAATTGTAGTTACATTGACTTTAACCATTCAAGAATAAATAACAAAAATGAAAATATTGCATAACAAGACACTAGTGCCCAGTGATTTCAAAAGATTTTTCTTAAAATAGTACGAGACAGAAAACAAAAATGAAAATCATTAATAATTTTCATACCAAAAACAAATAATAATAATAATAATTGGACTACACAAATCGCAGCCAACCACTTTAGAAGTGTTTTAATCGGAGCCAGTTAGCAGTATGACCATTTTGTTTATAAACCCAATTTTGTTGTTAATAAATTGCATTTATTTTTAATAAATTACTTTTTATAATTTGGTTTTCTGGCAAATACTGTAGTTAGTAACTAGTAAAGATTTACAAATACTGGTAAGCAGAAAATATTTACTTAGCACTTTTACATGAGGAAAGTTATCAGATCAATCAAATGTTATTGTTGTCCGTTGCTCTTTTTTTGTACTAAGTGAAATTGTTCAGTTCTAAGTGAATTTCTATACTTAACTATTTGAAATCGGAGACACTGACGTATGGACTGGCCTTTTGACCTTCTCGGTTGTAATTCCACCATGAAACAAGACTTAAAGTGTTTAAAATCAAACACTGGACACACAAATGTTTGTACCAGTTACAACCACATTAGACCTTTACAGGAAATGGATATTACATGTACTTTAGTCAGGACAAGTAACATGATATTAGAGGAAACAGAATGCCAACATTGATTACAATGGGTGCAGGGATATGGCTTGAGGCAGTGGTCAGTTTACAATGGTCACTTTACAATGGTCACTTTCATGGTCAGCTTAGAACAATGGAGTCCTTTGTTGAGCAATGTTTGTGACCAGTCGCTGACATATTTCCGGCCTTGTTAAGAGTTAAATAGATGTGACAAAGGCTTATAATCCTAACTCCTTTTGGTAAGGAACCTTCCTCATCCTTGCAAATCCCATCACCCTGTGCTATTAAACTGTGTACTAAACAGCTGGACTCCACCAAACTCTTGTGTTAGAGTTTAGGGTTAATTAATATTAATTAGAGTGTACAATCATGTTTTTTTTTGGCAAAGCTAGAAATTAACTCTAGTATGTTGCAAAAGCCAAAACTTAATGGAGTGCACAGTTAGGTTTTTTAAAACATGTTGAAATTTCTTTGGATATCATATTTTCCTCATGTTTAATTAACAAGTATCTGCGGATGAATTCTTCAATGGAACAGCTAAACTTGGGACTGAATAAGTTATTGATTTTCAAGTACTCAACTAAAACATTTTATTCATTTTTAAAGTTAAGGTCATATAATTACATAACTGGTTTCTGCGTTGAGGGCAGTGTCATCAGTAATTTTCCTGCGATTTGAGGTTGTTTTGTCGTCGTTACGGTTTACGTGAACGGTGAGGCAAAGTCCAGATCCTGTGGCGAGGTCAGCAATTGTTGTTTTCTTAGAAGTCGACGCTCACATTTTGGGCAAGGGGTGACGTCGGACTTGCAGGCCTTGTGGAAGACAGTCTTACAGGTGTCGCACTGAAATGCAAAACAATCCAGAACAAGTTCTATGCTGTTCTTGCTGTTTTTCAAATCAATAATTACATCTGGTACTTGTAGCTGTACAAGTTCTAAGCTGTTCTTCCTGTTCTTCAAATCAATACTACATCTGGTACTTGTAGCTGTACAAGTTCTAAGCTGTTCTTGCTGTTCTTCAAATCAATACTACATCTGGTAGCTGTTTCATATTTGGCACCCATCTGCCCGACTAGGATTGAGTTGATTTAAGAGTTGGTTTTAGGGTGTGATTTAAGGTTACAGATGAGCATGGTAAAAGTTTGCAATACGAGATATAAGTATCTCTCTGTCAAAATCACAAATTACTCACTCTGACGGTCAGATCTGTGTCGAACGGATAGATGATCTTAGGACTCTCACAGATGAGGCAGATAAACCCTTTTTGACTACACAAGGTGCAACGCTGGACGTGTTTGGCAGCAAAGACGATGACTTTCCTGAGAACGTGAAGAAGGATTCCGGATTGCACTTGAAGAAAGTCCTAGACATTTGGAAATGAAAAAAAAAAAAATGAAATGTTCAAATATATATTTTAAAGAAAGTACACGTTCTAAAATTCAATTTACAATATTCATATTCTGACATTAAATAAAAAAGATGACGGCTTTAGTTAGTACATTGTTGTCTATCCTAAACAAATTATGCCTTTTAGGTTTTCTCAAAAAGCCTTTATCAGTGTAATGAACAGAATGTTTATGAAATTAAAAATCCCCCCACCCCCCCCCCCCCAACAAAAAAATAAAATTACAGCATAGATGACAAATAAAACAAAAACACTTTGTAGAAAAGTGGACAATTGTTTATTCTGTAGATAATTGATATCCTACCATGACTGAGTATAAGTGGACGTGGTCCAACATGTACTCCCTCGGCCAGATTTTCTTGCGTAGTTCCTCAGCAACTGATTGCTTACAGGTGAAGAGGTATGCCTTCAGGTATTTTAATTGAGTCCTCACCGTCTAAACGAAGACCGTACAAAGGAGAACATTTAAAAGCAGGATTGTTTGCAGTGGTAAAATAGTAGTAAAATCTGTCAAACAAACTGAAAAATTAAAATTAACAGCAAATATTTATTATCAAAGCTTTTGAAAATTTTGGGAGTTTGTTTTTGCTAAAAAGGACGCTGCGGATGTAGGATGACATTTTAGGCACTGTTAACAGAAATTGTATACGTCTACTTGCACATTTTATTTTTTCAAAGTCTTGTTTTTAACCATCATTCATCTGTTGACCGTGATTTATATTTATTTATACTAAAGCTTTTTAAGAAACTCTAAGTTTCAGAATCTCATCTTTTTTAAAAGCTTTTGGAAAATGAAAAAAATAAAATAAAATCAACATCAAACTGTCTCTGTCTATTGGAGGTTTTTATTTTTGACAAATATGATTACACCAAAAGCCGATTTCAAAAAAATGTAACTTGTTTTGTTTTGTACCGGGCAACACTTACCAAAACACTGGCGAGTTCTGTGGATGCTTTGTAGAGCGAGAGGTTGCATTCCTTGATGTCGATTAATGGCATCTCCTCAATCTGCTGCAGGAATAACTTGGTGTGAACGGCAACTACAACGAGGAGAAACAAGAGTACTAAACCGTGTCAAGTGGCTTGCCTAAGGACACAACATATGGTCAGCAGCTGGATTTGAACCCCTGACCCTCTGATCACAAGTCATAAACCATAACCACTAGGCACCCATTCTATATAAAAGCATCTCTATATTTACCTTTGTGTTTGCGGAAGTCCCAGTTGTATAGAATCCTAGCTGGTATGACGGCCTCATCATCCTTATGACAGTCGTAACAGTAGTAGTTCCCGTCATAGTTGCAGACCCGTGCCTTGCCATAAACTGGGGTGATCAAATATAATGACTATGTACACACATTGCAAAATGTCTATCCCTGTGGAGACTTGGGATTGTTCTTTGCACAAAGTTCTTTGTGGAGACATCATTGAGCATCTTATTGTTTATCGGTCTTCACAAAGTAGATAATTAAGAAACGACTCCTGCATTTTGCACGATCCCACCGCCCATACTGGGAAGCGCTGATGCAGCTTCACAGATTTCTGTGAAGGAAACACACAGTATTCTGGGTAGTGTACCATGACCTTTTGAATAGCACGCAGCGTAGTTGAGCCACAAAACTGGTGACCTCTAGTTCACAGGTCACACAAAATCTATCCAATCAAAGGGCAAAGCACATCAGCGCTTCCCAGTGCCCAGTATGGGCGGTAGGACCGAGCTAACTCCAACAGTATCACTCTCAACTTTCCCAGAATATTTTACTGCTATTTTGTTTATTCTAAGCCTCAAAATGCATTTTTGCTATTCTACAAATCGCAAAGATCAAAAAATTCTACATGTTTATTTTTTTTTTTTTTTGGGGGGGAGCTTTAAAAACTAAATTTATACAATTAGATAACTCACTTATTCCCACCGGTCTGGAGCAGCCTTTACACTGGTAATTCTGTTTGTCGAGACCCTTCTCTCGTCCGATCTCTGTAACCATGGTGAGGAGAGACTGCGTTCTCTGGAAAACAAAATGGTCAGTTTATGATTATCGTTGAAAGTAAAGCATACGGGCAGAGTAATGTACAGTACACTTCATAAGAGGAGTAAACATTTGGAGGAACCGTTGAACATTGCCCGTGAAAGCAAGCTTCAAGTACAATGAAACACAAAATGTTCGAGTGTCCTTCTCTTCCAGTTTGTAAGTAGAACAAATCACCTCACTTTCGAATCATATTTATTCCCATATAGTTAGTTAGTTACATGCAAAATACAGTATTTTGTAGATATACAATTTGTTCGAAGCAGTAAAAAGAAGGAAATGTTGAATTGGTTTAACTGGTAAGTTAAATAAAACCATAGGGGAAGGACTGATTAATCTAAGAATGTTGAATTGGCATAATAAACAGAGGTGTTTTAGTGACTGTACCGTGGCATAACAATTAAAAGCAAAACTTGCAAAAAAAAGCAAAAAAGTCAGAGCTGGCAAGATATTGTCGTTTTCAGACAAGATACATTGTTTTGTTGTTTAATTTATGCAAAAAGTTAAGCAGTTACCAGGGATGAAGTCACTGGATTCGGCTTTGTGAATTTGACATTTGTTAAAACCATGCCCAAGGGTCACTGTTTCTATCAATAGAGGGTGCCATTCTGAGCAGATTGACTTGTCAGAGTTAGAATGTTGGGTTATGCAAATTAAAATGTATTATTTGAGCAAAGATCACAGGTTTGGTTTGTGAGCTTGATTGTATATTTGAACCTCTTTTCGTTTCTTATATGTCATTGTTTTTTGGGAGGGGTGAATCCCGTAACTTCATCTCCTAGAGAAGCAACTTACAGCATCAGCGTATTGAGATGTTGGCGAGGTACTTAAAGGAATTACCTCAAAGTCAAAGGGTATGTCGTCAAGGTCGAATGGTTTGCGGTCTTGAGAAGATGAAACCTAGAAAATGAAGTAGTAAGTAAACAGCAAACAGCAGAACAATCAAGGGTTTGGGTTTGGTAAATAACACCAGTCGGTACTAAGCTGTAAGTGCATAACAAGCTTCCAGAAAGAATGTATCCTGACGCCACTTCAACAGTTGTGTGTTTCCGAACAAAACTGGAAATGTTTCTCAGTCCCAGATTCATGTCTTTTTATCATTTTGGCACTGATTGACCTTCACTGAGATGATAATGAAGGAACAAGTGGCATCAGGTTGCAACATTTTTTTCCAGTTTTCATCCAAAGCAAAGTAACCCGAGCCCTTAAGATATTTTAAAATCCACCAAGTCAGTTTTGCAGCTGATTCTCCAAATTGATTAGGAATTAGAACAGAAAGTTTTTTCCCAGTAGAATAACCCAAGTTTTGAGAAGCTCCCTCGGAATAGTAAAGAAAAGTGACCCACAAATCAGAAAGGCAATTTTTATTTAAGCAAATGAGGTCAATAGGACAATGCCATTTACTCAAACTGCTTTCAAGAGTGGCTACGAAAATCGGACTTACCCTTTCTATAGGCGGAGCCTGTGTGTGGTCTAGGCGTGCTTTCAAGACCTCTGGGAATGATGTCGGGGGATGAGGTCCTTGTAAGGTGTACTCCTGTAACATGGAGCTGTAACTTATTGCTAGATGAATGTCAATCAAAACCATCTCAGTTTGGAGATTTTAGTAGTGTGAAAAAGATGATTTTTAAAGTTCAATAATTATTAAGCATATTAGCATATTTTTTTCCAGGAGATTATTGGTTCATGTACTTAACACAAAGAAAGAAATTAATAAAATGAAATAATTTATTCACAACAAAAATTAACTAGTTTGGATTTTGGACTTACTTTTGGAAACATTTGCAGGAATTACTTCGCTGCTTGGCGTATCTGGAGAAAGTTGATTTTGGAACTCTGATGACCAGCCACTCATAGCGCCGAGGCTGTTGCCATGGACACGCTGGAGAGCTTCCTCATTGGTGTCCTCTTCAGGGTTTTCCTTGACCCTTACCGTCAGTGGTTGGGCTGGTTTAATAGCGCCCTCTTGTGTTCCATTTTGGAAGTCAGTTTTGGGCATTTTAGAGACGACACCTAAATCATCCTTTTCATCATATATTTTGGTCTCTGTGTCGTGAACTTCAGTTTTCGATGCGCCGAATGAGTTAACTGGTTCCCTGCTCATCAATGGTTCACTGACATTAGAAGGTTTGACCATTTCTTCTTGTAGTTTTGCATCCATTTTCAACTCAAATTCTTTGGTTAAACTGTCGTCTGTTTGGTAGACTGTTTCAATGTTTTCGCTTTTAACTTCGGAGGTTGCGTTGTCCAATGGAGATTCTGATACTATGTGGATGACAATACTGTCCTCAAAGCTGTCCTGCCGGATCTCAGGTAGATCCCCTCTAAACCCCGAATCACCCCTGTTTCCACGCATGGAAGAGTCCGTGTCTGTGGTAATAGTCGGTCCACCCATTTTTAGCAGGGCGGGTCCATCCTCGGAGGGGCTGCGGAGGAGGGCGCTGCTGATCTCACACTCATGGAAGCTATTCTCAAATGACAAGACGCTGTCTCGTGTTAGGCGGATGTCGTCACCTTTAGTCCTGGTGATCAAGAGGTCTTGGGTTGATCTGTCAGCCTGATGAATGCCCAGTGGAGGGCCACCTAAATAATTTCGGAGAAATACCTTTTAATTCTAATTGAAAATGCAGAGGAGTTAACAACAAGTATCTTTAACTGGGTGGCCTATTCGGTGTAATCCACTCATCTCCCGGAGGGCTTAAACAAAGAGAAGGCAATATGAAGAAAGAATAGTTTTAGATGTGAGAGGAAAACCCCATAGTCAAGTAGGGACTGAAAACCCAATCCACATGTTGACCCAGGCAGGATTCGAACCCGGGTCACATTTCACTTGTGATAGACTTGATTATAAAGCAAAACTTGCAAAATAAGACAGAGCAAGACATCGGTGGTGTTAAACAAGTCCAGTTTTATACCACTAGACTGAATTTATAAACAATTAGATGGATTCTCCTTTCTAACAACTAACCTGTGACGATTGTCTTGGGAGAGTTGGGGGTGCTTTGAGTTCTCTCTCTGGGCGTCTCCCAAGACCCGGCCAGGATCATCGGAGCTGCTCCCCAAACGTTTAGTAAGGAAGAGTTGAAGGATAGCTGGAAGGTGAAATTGACCAGACCTGAGAGGAACGAAGAGAGTGGGATTAGAATTTATGTCAGAATTCATGTACTAATTGAAAAGGAATGTAACATTTTGGTATAAAATAACTAGCTCCTAATGCTTTCTGTGTGAACAAATTACTATTTTTTTTTCAGTTTCACTGTCACCTTCAAATACCAGCAGAGCAAAATAAAATGTGGTAAACATTTGGGTAGGGATCAGGGTCTATTCCATATTACTGCATCGATAACATGCAGAGCTGTTTGGCAAAATGTGTCTCTGTGAACTCTGAACTTTGGAGTGAGATCTCAATCAACAGAGCTCTGTGAACTTGGAATGGCACTTGTGATTAATTACGAGAGTCAGGTTGGCGTAGCGGTTCTTTCCTCGTATATCTTCTTGCAAACCATACCTTGCAGATAGTTCTTCATAATATGTGGTTCCTCGGTGTCGCGTAAGAACGATGTTCTCTTGAAGTAACTTTGTATGGATTTCATATCAGACAACATGGCGTCCATGTAACTATCCATGAGACCGTCGTTCAAGGCTAGTCTTACCCAAGCCTGACAGAAAGACAAATTAGGATAATTATATCTTCACTTTTGTTCATTATTTGAATCAGAAACAAATAATTAAGTGAAAAATGAAAATGATACAGAAAAGCAAAATAGCTTTAGACCAATCGAATATTAAATTAACTTTATCTACTTGAAATATTGACTTGCAATACAACAAAATTATTATGACTATATGTTCACTATATTCAGGCCTTGGGTTTTGCTTTTGCAAATTTCCTGCTTTTTAATTGCGACAGCTTTTGGCAGGTGAGAGATACTTACCCGGCAGTACCCAACCTCCGTGTTGACCTGAGAAAGCCCCTTCAGCTCGGATACCACATCTTTGTGAGTGAACTTCATCAAAAATGGCCACGGTGTCTGAAAGGTAAACACACACACAGAAAGAAAAGAATGTAGTATCCTGTCGCCACTTCTTTGGTTGTGTACAGAGCTCTATTGAGAGGTATTTTCTAACAAAATTGGTAATGTTTCTTATTCATAGAATCAAGTCTTAACAATTTTACAATTGATCACCATTGAGATAATATATACTGAAAAAAGTGGCGTCAGGCTGCAACATTCTTTCCAAAATATAATACTCGTCTGGGAAAAATTAATGAAAGCTGTATTCCAAATGGAGACGTTTGGAAAGCATTGAATAACAACTGGATTGACTTACAAATTCAACATTCACATGATACCAGTCTTACAGGTGGGGATTTCTACCCCCCCCCCCCCCCCCCCCAAAAGGTAAGATTAATTGATTATCTTAGATATGTTTAACACCGTAAACACTTACTTTGCTGCTGTAAGATTCCTTGAGGTGGTGCAGGAACACTGCCTCAATCAGATTGCAGATTTTATTGGCTGTTTCCCCACTGAAACAATCAGAAAAGTACATCTTAGGAACATCACTAAAGAGTATTAAGATGATGTTGAAATAATAGAAGACAATTAAATGGTTTCTGGTGACAATTGTTACCTGTCTGGCCTTGTTTAGGGAAGATGAGTCATAACTAAGATTTGTTTGATGGAAATTACGTCACTGTTTGATTGTTTTTACCTCCGTATTGCTGAATCAGATGAGATGTGGTCTTTTTGAAGCTGAAACAAAAACCAAATCTTCATTTAAAACTCCAGGATTTTTTTCTTTACCATAGTTAGGTCGCAACTATGGACAAAAGTCGGGATATATAGTTATAATTTTGCAAAGTATTCATTTTCTAGATGAGTTTAATTCAAATCCGTTGTAGGTAGACACCAAATAAGTAGTATTGTTTTAACCTCTTCACTCCCTTCTGAATCCCCCCCCCCAAAAAAAAATTGGCCAAGATTTCCTAGGATGTTTAGTAAATTCCTTTGTCTTGTACCTTTTTGATGGATGACGAGAGCTCTCGACTCAGGTAGTGCTTGAGAGAGGCTAACTTGGCAACCTCCAACTCATCCATGGATCCTGAATCCAAGGAAATCACAAGATCAATCAAAGGAAAGGACTGAGATTGCTCCTTAACCACCTATAACCCTTCAAAATTAAACTGCGTTCTTTGCTTTGACAGAACTATGATAAATATAAAATGTTAACTTAAATGATTGGTTAATTTTCAGTGCGACTGAGGTGCAAATAATTATAACCGACCTTTTCTGCCAAACATCTTGATAGTACTCTTCGACTTCGATTGGTGTGCTGACTTTTAATCCATTTTAGGCTGCAATACCTGGTGGTAGAGTCGAACACGGAACTGAAGAATCTGCCGACAATAATCCAAGAATCTCAGGGTTTTTCCTTTTTTTTTCTTTGGATACTTAGGTCAACAAATTTAATACAAAATATCTGTAGCCGTGGCGTAGGGCTAAAAAAAATAAATCCACTAACGACGATTTATTAATTTGGCCTTAGTATGAGCCAATCAAATAAAAAACAACCTGCATAAAATTTAAAATAACATATTTACATAAACTAAATCATAACAATGTCAATGGGCCTCGTCCTAAATGAAAACCAACACACAGGCAACACCGCCATTTATATGGGCCATACATTATCCCCATGCCTTTTTGCCAGGCGATGAAATCCGGCCGGACACTACAGGCAGCTGCGCAGTTTGACAGCTAGCCGCGTCTTTAGCGAATTTTTCTGGGGATATTTATCGATCCCACGACTCTAAATCATGTAGATCGCGTTCAATTTTGGTTCGATTGTTTATTCATTAATTATGTTTACAAAATACACTTTAAGGTTGGAGGGAAAAAGGAGTTATTATCGAAGTTATTACATCGCTCTGCTCTGTTTACATACCATACATCGTACTTTTATCGTAGTACCTGATTTCCGTATTAAAACCACTGACCTCAACACCTGGACGGATCATTGTCCATATTCTGCTGTGCTAACACTTGAAGTCGGCGCGAACTGGAAGTGCAACATGGCGTCACTGCTGTGAGCCAATTAAATGTCCAGTTGTAGAGGTCAGTGGATTTACCAACCAACTGATCTCTACTCCTGGACATTTCATTGGCTCACAGCAGTGACGCCATGTTGCACTTCTCTGCATGCCGACTTCAAAATGAAACAATGGATGATTTGTCCATGTATAGAGGTCAGTGATTAAAACGAACTTACTAGCGCCAGGGTACCAGACGAAAGTTCCTCTTTTTAGTTGCACAAAGTACACCAATAGAGGGGGCTATTATACTGGTTTCAAAGAGTAAAATAAAAGTTTACCAAACAAAGTTTTACCAAATCACTATCGCCCCGACGTAAACTTTTTTTATTTACCAAACAAAACCTGTTAATTACAATGGACACAGGATAGTGGTATTAATTATGAATAATTTTTATCAACGTTCGACTCGCACAATTTGCAAATAAGTATAGTTTACATCGAAAAGAACATTTGCATTTCAAATATACCAAAACTAATTTTTGAACCACACTACTTTTCTTACAACCTTGGTTTTTATTTATCAACTTTTTGAATACAAAATGCACAATAAATATTACAACTGAAGAAAGATAGGGTGCAAGGTTTGTAAAGTGTCATCCGGGATCCAAATTCACCCAATTCAACATACACCCCCAAAACAAATCTATGTCAATGCACACAGCTGGAGTGAATTGACATGTACCACTGCCATGCAGTGATCTGCCCTCATAGAGGGAGGGTAAATGACCTTAATTTGACAGAATTTAAACAATGCAAAATAAACATCTAATGAAAATGTCTATCCGAGTTCTAAAACTCAAAAATCTTCTTAATTTGGCTGGTAATACTTTTATTTCAAATACACTGTGATATTTGTCTCATTGTATGATTAAACTTGTAAGAGAAAACTTGTAAGAAAAAAATGAAACTTGCGGGAACAAATTTACTTGCAAAAAATATATATAAGGTTAATCACTCCAAATTAACACTCTTAACTTGCACAAAAGCAAATTTGACAGGTGAATATAAACATGGAATGTTTCTGAAACAAAAAGGTTTGTAACTTTTGTTAATTAAATTGACGAATAACATTGTATGTTACACACACATTCACGGCAAGTTTATTAAGGCATCTTCCCTATTCACATACATTCACATACTGCAGAATTATGTGGTCATCAGAAGAACTGACAAAATGAGACCAGGGTTGGGACCAGGGTCAGCACGTGTACAAAACAATAGCATACCGGCAAAATGGCTTCACTTTGGCCATGCCCTTTACACTAATTTTTGAAAGAAAAGTATTAATAAAGTTTGTCTCTGTATACAAAAAAAAAATTCTCAGATTTCGACAACTTCTTCGGCTATGATTATCTCTCCTCTTTCAAGTTGTTCGGCAATGGCTTGCATGTCTGTGTGCACTGAAACTTCCTCCTGCTGATCCGGAACGAATGCTTCCATGGCTAGTGCCTGTGTCGGGTCACAGTTCACAAGGTCATGGTCCATCGTGTCAGAGTTCGCAAGTTCATGGACCATTGTATCATCGGAGGTCTCCATGGTTTGGTTATCCACATCTACGTTCGTCTCATCTTGTGTTTGGTTCATCATGTGTTCAGTCGTCATGATGGGAATGGATATCGTGGATGTCGTGCCATCAACCAAATTTATCATCTCCGTGCCGGCTGATATGGGGTCAGAGGTTATGACCGGGACGTTGATGGTAGAGGTCGTTGACCCGTTGACCTCAGTCGTTGACCCGTTGACCTCAGTCATCATGTCTGGGCCCAGGTTGACCATGACGATACTGGTTTCACCATTCTCACTTTCTAATGTAGCCTTTAAAGAAAAATTGAGAAAAATAAAATCAGTGCCAGAGGGTTGAAGAAACAATTGCCTGGCCAACCAGGTTATTCGGAATAAAGAATAAATAAAAGTTATGTTTCTGTCCTTACCTGCATGGTGGTGGTACCGTTGTTCATGTCATCGGTAGGTTGGAAGACAACTTGGGCGCCGCTCTCTGCTAACTGTTGTAGCATGAGTGCAGCCTGCTCGCTGCTGGTGGTCTGCATGATCTGAGCCTCGCCGCCACCGAGAGCATGCTGTAGAAACGCCGCAGCAGTGGTCTCCTCTCCGTCGCCGCTCTGCAGCAGGATCTGGGTGGGCTCAATCTGCTGCTGCTGCTGGTGGTGGTGTTGTTGATGCTGTTGGGAGTTCATGGCTTGGAAGACCGCCTCTTGCATGGCAGCCGTGGCCGAGTTGCTGGCATCGCCTTGGACGTAGCTGATGGTTGATTGGGGGTCGGTCTGGAACTGCAGCAGCTGTATGGTCTGATCTTGAGTCTCCTCCTGCATTGCCTGGGTCATGAGGGATGATGTAGTTGTCATGGTAACTCGTCATTCTGATTATAGACTAAATTATTACTCTTCTCACAGAATCACCTTGTGTGTTGTTCAGAAAACTTGAAATAGTATGATAACTTCATTTAGGATTTGACCAATTACTAACCTCCACAGCAGCCTGTTGTAAGATACATGTATCTGTGCTGGGCGCAGCTACCTCTGTGATGGATGTGATGATGTGTTGACCTGATGAATCGGTCATTAGTTGCACAGGTGCCTGATTCCCCTCCCCTCCCTAGGGAATAAATGTGGCACAGGATATAACTCGGACTGTGCTAGTCTCAGTCAAAGACTGGATTATTCTTTTATTTTAACTAGGTAGTAATGAGAGAAGACACTGAGAAGAAGTTACAGTTTTAGATGTGGGAGGAAAAAGAATATTCGAGAAGGGAAAAAAAACTAAAAATATTCTAGGCTGGTATGCGTGCCAATCAGGCATATCGGGGAATGCCTCTATCGGCAAATTTGTGCACGTTAGTAACTTTGTATTTCAAGTCTCCCATCCAGTCCTCTCAACAATTTAGTTCAAGAGTTTTAAGCAATCTTAAGTGGCTCTTACGTGCAGCGATTCCAAAGCTGAAATGGCTTCCTCCGTCAGACGACCTTCTGCCAATGCCGGGTCTGGCTCGATGATCACCACCACGTTCTGACCGTGAACTTTAACCCCTTTCTCCATTGGCCACGGTACCTGTACGTGAAATTGAACAGTTAATTAATAGCCCAACACCCTGCACCCATAGGCTTTAGTTAGTTGTACTCACTTTGCACCCCTATTAGCCTAGTTGCCCCCTTCATTCATTTCTCACCTTGATAGTGACGGTCTCTTCGATGGCTGGGCATGAGATCAGTTTCTCGCCTCTCAGATGGTGCTTTTTCTCGTGGCTCTTGAGGTAGTCGCTGCGGGTGAAGCAGTTGCCGCAAAAGCGACAGCGATACAGCTTAGCACCTGCAGTCACAAATCAAGCAGAATGTACAATATTAAGGGTAAAAGGATGCACTACATTTTCTTGTTCATTAGCCCAAACTTGTTCGTGTTCCATGTGTACGAGTAGGATATCGCTTTTATCTTCAAACAGACTTGATGCACAATGGGGAAACAATTGTGCTAGCCACCGTAAAAGGCAACTGCCTCATTGCAGATTATCTAAACAACAACAACTGAAGAGATCCTCTGTGATAGAAATAATAACATCAGATGTGAATTAAAATAAAAAAATCCTCTCGAGAAATGATTGTAGTTATTTTATTGCAATGACCGTTACCTGTGTGATAGATTAAGTGACGCTTAAAGTCAATCACAGCGATGAAGCGTTTATTGCAGCCAGGTTTAGGGCAGGAGTAGGGGAAATCGTTCTTGTGGCGTTTCTCGTGATACGAGCGGGAACTCCTCCGGCTGAAGTGGGCGGGGCAGAAGCGACACTGCAGCTTGATCTGTCCTCCTGTGTATAAAGAGAATCAAGTAAAAACGTCCCAGCGGTTTATACGTCATGAGAACGGAAATGCAAAATGAATTAAGCATTCACCGCGATAATTGCAGAAGTTGAAATGTATTAAAATCCTGCATTAAGTAGATCTTTGTAGAAATATAAAATTTAATTAAACTTTGTAGAATAAAAACTTGGCGAGACTTTTTTAAAAATCCCTTCACAAGTGTAAATTTACCTTCAGTGTGTACTTCAATTCGGTGATCTTTGAGCTCGGGCCGTGACTTGTAGGCCTTGCCACAGATGTCACACAGCTCGTTCTTCTCTGTGCTGTGCGTCTTTAAGTGCTCTCGTAGCTTGCCGATCTTCACCCAACGCTTGCCACATATTTCACACTGGAACGGCCGACTGTTCGGGAAAAAAAGGAACATAACGAGAGAGAAAATGATTGGATTTGTTGCGGACGCTTGCTGTTTACCATTTAGAGTCAAAGACTGTTAGGCTAGGCAAAGGGTTGCTAGCAACACTCTAAAATGGTTACCAAGCAACACTCTTTTGTTTGACGTTGGTTTTGTGCCTCAAATACACTAAATGTTATTTCGTAACTTACGTGAGAGGGGGAATATTTTTTCAATATTTTCCTCAAAGTGAACAGATTTTGAATAGCTAAAAAAGTGTGACTTTCAAAAATGAATTTTCCAGGGTGAGAGTCAATATAACCCAAGAAGAAAACTGTTATCTGGAGTATGAACTTTTGCAAAAGTCTTGAGGCAGGACGCAGTACCTTGCTCCTGTGTGTCTGAGTTCGTAGTGGTAGTTTAGTGCTGCCATGGACGTGTAGGCTTTAAAACACTGGTCCACCGGACACTTGTAGATTCGTCGGGGGTCCGTCATGTGATCAGTCTCAAGATGCTCTGCTCGTTCCTCTTAGAAAAAGAAACAAGTAATTGATACAATAGGAACAGTTGTCGACTCAAGACATCGTCTTCACACTGATTTACGGTTTTGTTTGTGACTTGTCTTGGAAGTAATTTTGGGACTGGAAATAAACTTGACAGCTCTGGATTCTTTCTCTTCCCGACCAGCCTGTCATCAACTTACCTTTTGTGGGGAATGTGACCAGACAGTCGTTTTCTGTACACTGGTATCGCTGGTATTCAGGATGGAATTTCTCTGTGTGGTTCTCCAGGCCAATTTCTATTGAGAAACTCTTCTCGCAGAATTTGCACTTGATTTGGACCGGGCCCTTGGGCAAGGGTTCTGGTGGTAGACAAGAATGGGGTATTTATTAGGGACTGCAAGGGATACTCCTTGGATGGTGAAAATGCAAAACATTATTTTTGACAGATTTTGTCAAATGTTGGGTGTGTGTGTGTGTTTACAGGTATGTGGGACTGACTTGTGATCAACTTGTGATCAACTTGTGATCAACTTGTGATCGACTTGTGATCGACTTGTGATTGTACTTGGATTGCGACTCGACTCAAACTTCGGCAATCGTCTTGAAACATTACCTTCAGCAGCTGCTCTTCGTCTGTGTCTCTCCAGGTGGATGGGGGAACGGAAGGCCTTCTTGCAGGTGTCACAACGAAACTTCTCCGACAGGACCTGGTCCCGCTTCCCTAGTTGATGAACCTCCTCCATGTGCCAGGTGTGCTCCGTGAGGTAACGGAAGGCCATGTCGCAGAGGTTGCAGACCAGATAGGTCAGTCCAGGCTGCGAGTGCTGCTCTATGTGGAAGTCAAACCAGCTCTTGGTCGTGAAGACTTTCTCGCATGTCTCGCAAGAAAAGGGGAATCTTTCAAGGTCTGGCACGGTTGGAATACACTCATCCTTGACCTGTTTTTAAGGATGTTATAAAAGCATTACTTTGGTATTCAACTGTACAAATATTGTGCCGATATTTCATTTCTTTCTTTGGGTTGATGAACGCATAACTACTTTGTGGAATTAAGGAATTCCTTTGTGAGTCATCAAAACTATACAACAATTAATTGTTTGATAAAATAATTATCTACTTGTTTTGTTGGTTGATGGTCTCCATCACTATCGTCATCATTGAAGCGACGTCGTTTCCTGCGCCTGCGCCGACCACGCTTCTTCTTGCGTTGAATCGGCGGGCGACCGTCCTTTCGTGGTCGGCCGCGCGGCCGCTTGACCGGCATCGGCAATGCAGCCGCTGCAGCTGCTACTTCTGCCGACCCAATCTCCTGAAGGAGTGGATTGAGGATTATCGGCTCTTCTTCCATTCCGTCAGCCAAGACGGTCTCATCATTCTCCTCTTTGTCGGCAGCTTCCATCCCGGCGATTAGTTGGTCGACAGCATCTCCGAGTTGTTGAACGTTATCCCCGTCTTCCCCTTCCCCCTCCTCAACTTCGCCCTCGTCTGCTTCCATCAGGAGCCCTATGTCTTCTGCTTCCTTGCCTTCGTCTCCTTCATCATTCGCTGCCTCCTTGTCTTCTTCGTCATCTGTATTTTCTTCACCTGCAAAAATTAGCATAAACATTTTACACTCTCAGAAATTAGTTGAAATACAATTTTGCTCCAAATTCACGGCGAGGGAACATTTTTACAAGATTTTTTCTATTGGCAAAATGGCCTTTAATAATAATAATAATAATTATTGCATTTTTATTGCGCTCTCTCCAGGACCAGCCTGTTCGAGAGCGCATTACATATTTAAGAATAAGTGAAAGTAAACAGATGATTAAATCAATTACACAAATTAGAAATATAAGTAAAAGCCACACAGCACAAACATCTAAAGCACATACCACATAAATCAAACCAAAAGCCAATACCCCAAACAGTGTTACATATTTTAAAAATAGGTAAAAAGTAAACAGATAATTAAATCAATTACAACAATTAGCAATGTAAGTAAAAGCCATGTACATAGACATGAAAGTAAAAACCACACAGCACAAACATCTAAACCACATACCACACGAATTAAACCAAAAGCCAATACACTGTACCCCAAACAGTGTCAGCCCCCCGCCCCCCACCCCCACCCCACCGAAGTCAGATGCACAGGCAGAAATTAAGAATCACTAAATGCTTGCTTAAAAAGGAAAGTTTTAAGTTTAGTTTTAAAAGAACACAATGAATGTTCAATCCTGATGTTTAAGGGCAATGCATTCCATAAACTAGGAGCTGCTGAGACAAAAGCACGATCTCCTAAGGTAGACATCATTTTACCCTTGGGATAATCTAATACAATTTCACTTGCAGACCTAAGACTGTAACGCTGTCGATTACGGATGGTAATTTGTTCCTGTAAATAATTTGGTGCTAAACCGTGTAAACACTTAAAAACTAGCAGTAAAATCTTAAAATCAATACGAAACTTGACAGGAAGCCAATGCAATGAGCTAAGAATGGGAGTAATGTGACACCTTCGATGCGAATTCGTAACCAGCCTTGCTGCGGCATTTTGAATCCTCTGTAACTTAGACAATTGACGATCCGGCAATCCATAGAGTAAGCCATTACAATAATCCAAACGACTGGTAATAAAGGCATGGATTAAAATAGTTAGTGATCTAGTTGATAAAAACTTGCTAATACGTTTTATGTTATGAAGATGATAGAATCCAGCAGAGCAGACTTTGTTGATGTGAGTACTCATAGACATATTTGAGTCGAACCATGAACCTAGATTTCTCACATGACTAACTGGGACAATATTGGTATCACCTATTAAAATGTCAGGGATATTAATTTTAGACAGCTGCTGCTTTGTACCAAGAACAATGCACTCAGTTTTGTTATCATTTAACAAAAGTCTGTCATGAAACATCCAAGTCCTAATATCTTTAATGCAGTTTACCATGGCTAAAATTGCTTCATCTTGATTAACAACACTACCAGGTTTAAATGACAAATACAATTGTGTATCATCTGCATAACAGAGAGCATCAGGTAAGTGAGTTTGAATAACATCAAACAACTTTGAGGAGTACATAACAAATAACAATGGTCCAAGACAGGATCCCTGGGGAACGCCGCACGTAATATTGAACTTGTCTGACTTGGCACCCTGTATCTGTATACGTTGACTCCTGCCAGCTAAGTATGATGTAAACCAGTCTAAGGCTAGGCCAGTGATCCCAAATGTAATCTTCATGCGATCTAACAAAATGGTATGATCCACATTATCGAATGCAGCACTAAGATCAAGTAAGATAAGAAGAACTACATGCTGTGAATTCATTTGTAACAGAATGTCATTATTTAACTTAATAAGTGTTGTTTCAGTACTGTGGTTTTTCCTGTATGCTGACTGGAGAGGGGGGTATCTTTACAGATAATACAGAGATATACGCTATCTTGGACATATGTTTAAATGTTATTAATAGGCAGGTTTGTTCTTTACTTGTGACGGACTTGCATTTTAAGTTGACCTCACCTTCAGAAGAATCGGTAAGCAGATCTTCCTCCTTCAGAACCCCACACTTCCCCCTGTGTCTCATGAACAGCACTCCTGAGGTGAATTTCTTGCCGCACTCCACGCAACGCCTGCTGCGGTCGCGGGTAGAGATCCTACGTACACGCTCATCTAACTGTGTTCCCCCCAAAAAAGCACAACAAAAGTACAGAGCTGCTTTAAAATCTTTGTATAAAGTTTACAGAAATGCAGTTTTACCACTTAAGGAATGTGCCCCTCCCCCAACCCCCCACACACACTTTGGGCGGTTCCACCACTTTTAAAACAAGCACTAGGCAATGAATTCCAATAAAATGCAGCAGTGGGGAAATGCTATTGGAATATAACACCAACTCTATAAACCGGTCTTGACAATATATTATATCCAGACTAGAACTTCAGAAGTAATTCTCTTTTCTTTTTGCCAACCTCTTTCTGTCTTTGGTCTTCAAGAGCCTGAAGTTCCTCTTGTGTGTAATCTTTTCTGGGTTTTCTACCTCTCTTCTTTCCAGGAACAGGAGGTTTATACATCGGCTCTTCAACTTCCCCTGGTTTTTCTGAACGCCAGCCCCGGAGGACATATTCAACTCCTTTAGAAACATCTTTGGTCATCTATCCACACAAAACGATCAGTTAGAGGGTTACCTATGTGGGATTGGAACCTGCAACCATTGGAACACAGTACTGATGTGCTGGAACCTGAGCAATCTAGATGTGTTGGAAGTCTCTAGTTTAAATGGTGCTAGTCAGAAACTATGTCTAGAAGTGAATAGATCTTTTTATTCATTTTGATTTGGGTTGGTTGAGTTGAGTTGGGTTTGATCGAGTTGGAATGAGTTGGGTTAATTAGGTGGGTTTAGTTGAGTTAAGACTTAAGAACTAAGAAGGGTTTGGGTACGGATCGGGTTTGGTTAGGTTGAATCAGGATTGGCCGAGATAGACCGAAATGACATTTTAACAATATCTCTTTAAATTATAGTTAATTTACACCCCTATTATCAAGATCCTGTACCTCAAAGTAATACTTGAAGCCAATTTGAACAAGAGTGATGTTACACTCTTCTTCTTCCTTGGTGAGTTTGATGAAATGAAGCCAGCGAGGAAGATTGGTGTCTTGGCTGGAGAGAATGTAGGTCTTATCATTCTCATCTTTAGGGTAGATCTGCAAATCAGGAATATTCGAATATGAGGATCAGATGCGAGGCGGGATGAGGCAAATCGAGAATGAGCCTCCTTTGGTGAGATGGAACACCGTCTTGAGGGTGGGCTTCTTAAGGTTTTGAGAGGCTAGAGCTTTCTGGGGGTTTGATCTCCTATGCCATGTTCACAGGTTAGACCTCCTGGAAGCGACTCCTACACAATAAGGGCCAAAAAGAGCAGTTATGGGATGGGGAAAGGGCATCGTCATGATCCTGGGGGCAAGGTTAAGATCATCTTTTTTGGCGTATGTAGACAAGGGGCTGTTTTTTTCTTAACTGACCTTCCAGGCACCAAACGGGACATCATCGTCGATGTCTACCGACCTCAGTCTTCCTTTGTAGGGTCCGAAGCGATGACCTTTCTCCAGTGCTTGCTTCGTAACAACAGTGACGGATGCATCTGAATTTAATGTTTAATGTTGTTAGTCTATTTACAATTCACGGGAAAGAACCATAGGGGGCCTATTCCAAGTTTCTGTGTACAGAAATGGGCCACGACTGTAAACAAAAAGGATTGCCAAGGGCAACAAATTGTTTTCTCAATTCTTACGGTCGGCATGACGTCACGAAGGGGCGAGCGGTCCATAACAACGTGCGTTAAACCTCAAATTATATCCTCTTCGTGCTTAATAATAACTTGAATAAACAATGGGAAGATAAATGAGGTTTCTGGATATCCGAACAAGAGAATAGGTTTCTCAATAGACCTTATGCGTAGCACTAGCACTTAGCAGCCATCTTAGAGGGCAATGCCTTTGCAGTGCTGTGCATTCATTATTCACAATATTTCCTCTGAAAAATAAAGAGCCAATAATTGACAACGGCGCTGGCGCGAACGAGGATGGCGTCATTTTTACAACGAAATCATTTTTAGAGGGACGAGCCTGTCGATGAAAGCTTTAAAAGTGGAATTTTTGTTCATAATAGATCCTATTTAAGATTGCAACTGTTTCAGCACGTGATATTTATTTCAGATACAGTTTTTATTTCACTCAATTCTTGTCATAATCAAACAATTTTGATTAAATTTTTAAGAGAAAACGTAACGAAATGCTCACCTTGCGAAGCCATTTCTAGGTTTACCCACAATGCACTAGCGGCCCTTTTTTATTTTTGAACGTGTATATCGTTCCTTGGCCCCATGGTGCTAATTTGAATACTTTCTTTCAAATTTTCAGAGTTGACTGACAACTTAAACATGCAGGTTAAAATTAAGATGAAAATCTGATGACCTAATCGTAAAATACATGTGTAGATGAAAAAATACACGAAAGATTCATCTGCATGTTACAAAACGACATTGCTTGAAACGGTACGCGCTTTTCAAATAAACCCGCTGGAATAAAAATGGCCAGACCCTCAAAACAACTCAGTCATTATCACACTGGTAACCGTAAAATTGACTCATGTCTTAGTATAGGACATGATTTACTTGTGATACCAGCCAATTTCATTTCCAAGATGGCGCTCCCCATGAACGAAGTCAGAGGCACAGCAGCTTCGTTTTGTGAGGCGAATTCGCAGCTTCCAGCATGGATGAAGGAAGAAGAAAAAACAGGCGTAAATGTTCATTCAATTTATAGATTAGTTAGGTGTCTTTGTAGAATTCAATATACCGATATAACCTTGTTTCCCTCAAATTTAAATTAAAATAAATGCAGGGGTGCGTTCCACTTACGCGAACTGTTTGCGCGAACGTTCGCCAACGTTTTGAGTTGGCGTTAGTTGAAGAGGAACGATATTTTAAAAACTACGTTTTCAAAATGGCGGCGCCCAGTGAAAGTGACATCGTTTGGTTCGCTGCTTTTTGTCCAACTCATTATTTTTCTTTAAAACATCCCTGTGAATGCTCAAAACAATCCACCGTTTATAACGAAAAGTATAAAACGTAAATAAAAACCGTGAAAAGAACCCTGTCGTCTGCTAACCGCTTCGCCATCATTAAAATACGTCACTGGCCAACAGCGAACAGCTCGGAATGTCGTTCGCCGTTTTCGCTAACGTTGGCCAACATAATTGGCGCACATTGTGTTCCACTCACGCGAACAATGCTAACGTTGGCCAACGTTGGCAACGTTCGCTGGAGCGGAACGCACCCCAGGTGTCACGAAACCGTTCAATCCGTTTGCACGGTCGCGTGAGGGCGCTATAACAACACTCCTGGGTTGCAACTAGCTAAGTAAAAGCTAAACAAAAGCTAAACATTGATTTTTTTTATTTATTTGAACTGTAAGGCTAGTGTAGTACTTGTACTAATCTTCAAAATATCAGAGAAAAAGGGCCCTCACGCATTTAATTTCAAGCAAACGCTTGATAATTAGTTTCACATTCTGCGACCATCTTGAATTTGCAAGGCCGCGTAATAATTTCGAAACAACCTTACACTTTGAAGCAGGCCTACTTAAAGTTGAGCAATTTGTTCTTAATTTGCAGACAACAATTATGGCTGTTGCATTTGATGGAGGAGTTGTCATGGGCGCAGATTCAAGAACAACATCAGGGTGAGTACAATTGGTGGGAAACTAACCCTAAAATCATTTTTTTTAGCACTTAATTTAATCGGATACAAATTTTAAATTAATTGATAAATATTCAAAATAAATTGTTCAGGTATAGTTTCAATGTCTTTTGTTCTATAAATTGTAAATCCATGCATCTATTTTCACACAGATTTATTGCATAGTACATGTTTAGTGGAAATTAACCCCAATCTACATGAGGCTGGTTAAAAAGCTCTAATTAATTTTTTTAATTTTATTGTAAATACAATAAATGGGCAGTTACCTTTGATTGCATCAATCGTATGTCATTTGTATTTTCTTGCCTCTTTGTTTCAGCGCATACATCGGCAACCGAGTTACGGACAAACTGACCAAGGTACATGACTCCATTTACTGCTGTCGTTCTGGTTCAGCAGCTGACACACAAGCCATTGCGGATATTGTCTCCTATCAGCTAGATTTCAATAGGTGAGTCACAAACTGGGTGGTTCCAAAAAAGTTAACCCAAAGGTGATTGTTCACTCACCTCCAATTCTAGACAATTCGTGTTTATAGTGTTGATTAGTAGGGTGTATAGAAGTAATCCTGAAAATCTATCTTAATTGGATTTCAAGATAAGGTCCATTACGGGACCTTTATTGTATTAAATAAGCATGTTGAAGACGGAAACTAAATGTAAGAAGCTATCCTGTGGACAAGCCAGTTTTGTACGATCTGTAAATATTCATTTCTTGAGATCCGATAAAGCTGGACCTAGAACTTGTCAGAATTATTTATAAACGCCCTTCTCATCAACACTATATTTGGATCGGTTGTGGGCGGTTAGAGTTAATGAATTGGCCGTTTGTAACCAGATAATGGCCTTGTTATAATTACAGCACCCTCACTCGTTCAGGAATACAGCCTACTAAGGTTTACTGTTTCTTTCTCAACAGCATGAACGACGGTCAGCCGCCTCTGGTCCGAACTGCAGCCAACTTATTCAGGAACATGTGCTACGAGTACAGAGACTCTCTCTCTGCAGGCATCCTGGTAGCCGGCTGGGACAAAGTCAAAGGAGGCCAGGTACATGATAAAGAGTTGAGGCGCAAAAGCTGTTAAACGCCAGCAAAAAGTATTTGATTATCGTATTAGGGGTGTGCAAACCGTAGTTTGGAAACCGGGTACCCAAATACAAAAACACACGGCTACCCGTTAAAGAAGTCCTACCCTGTTGTTGAGTTTTGATTGACTTAATACATATGGCTTGTCTTCCAAAATCTCTGGAAATAGGGGAATGCCTTTTTGTTTCAATGTATCTACATGTACTTCATTAATAAGTGGTTCTTGTTTTGTCATCAAGGTATACTCCGTTCCTATCGGCGGTATGATTGTGCAACAGGCGGTTGCTATGGGCGGTTCAGGAAGCACATATCTCTATGGTTACCTGGACTCCTCCTTTAAGGAGGATATGACAAAAGAGGAATGTATACAGTTCATTACAAAGGGTAGGTCAAGGAAAACTGATTTACAGTTTGTGGAGTTTTGCATCGAGAAGATGTCGTTTTTGATATTGAGAGTTTTTGTACTGCGTATTCAATGTCTCAGAGCCTATGAAAACTTTGACACGAGTGAGTTTCGAACCCAAGACCACCATAAAGGTGCATGATATTCAACTCTCGTTCGAATTTAGTTTTTAAAGTTTTTCTCTGACACAGAGTACACGTGTCTACAGTAGTTCTTATTTAACATATTGACCTTTTTTTCTCTGGATAATTTCTCAATTTTGTGTATTATTTTACAGAAAAGCTACGTTATTAATTTGTTTGAAGGTTTTAGTTTGGGTTGCCTTTGCAGCCAGACTACCAAAAACGATACACCTAATTATTGGCATAGCTCAGACTTAAGTTGGGACCATCCCAACTAAAACATTGAAATTAGGACGGTCCAAGTCCCAGGTACGTTGGTATTATGGTCTAGTTGGGATATAATACCTCTACTTTCCTCAATCCTAGAAAATCTTTCAAACCGATGGATTTTGGATATAAGTTGCTAAGGGTTAATGTAATTTTTGTTCCTTGACCTTGGTAGAAATTCCAAGCTTTTCTGAGTTTATTTATTTGATGTTATTTTTGTTGACAGGTCTGGCCCTGGCCATGATGCGAGATGGCTCAAGTGGTGGCATCATCCGCCTAGCAACCATCACAAAAGATGGTATCCAACGCCAAACTATCCTAGGAAATGAGTTACCAAGATTCTATGAGGGATAGTTGTGTTTTGAAGTAATGTTTGTATTAAGTATTGTTCCCCCCTTTGTTAAATGCAACAGATTTAATCCACTGTCTCACAACAACAGCCGAGACATTCTCTTTGCAATTGATGTATTCCAAACTTGTCAAGTCTTACTTAAAGGTTTATTTTAAGAAAAAGCATTCTTTTCGATCGAAAATGCATTTATCATGAAATGAAGATAATTGGGAGGATTGTTAAAAAGTAGAATATGAGCAATCTCACCACTGCACATGTTCCTTAAAAAATTTGGAAATCGTCTGAAATTCCTGATAATTCAAGCAATTACCAATGGTGTATCCTACCTTTAACCTTACACATGCAAACTTTGGCACAAATAAACAGTTTCTAAATGATAAGATTGGCCCAACATCCTTGCACTTTACTTTCTTTACTAGAATGGGGACCTAGACTTTATTTGGTGTTTTGTTTTAGAAAGTGACAGCATATCCCATAAATGTCGCAACAGATTTACCATACTGACGTATGCTGTAGCCGTTTTCATTTGTAATACATAATTAGTTTATGTCCTCCACCAACTGAGCTATCCAGTACTGTGTTGCTGGTTCCCCACATTAGTCAATAGCTTTGTTAAGGGTGCGCTAGTCAGAAGTCACAAACCCATAATTGATCTGTGATCAGGGATCATGCCCAAAGCCACAATATACTATCTATAATATACCAATACTATAAACAAAATATAACACCTTTATTTTATCCAACTACCTCCGCCCACGACTGTTATACTACCTTAAAAGTATTAAAACACACCTTGTTAACACAATTGCCCCACAATGTCAACATTTAAACCACAAGCAATCATAAATGTATGACTTTGTAACCCATATTACGTTTATCCAAGTACATATACATTCCTGCAATACAATTTTTAATAAAAATCGAAACATACCAAGCATTAAAAAACATGAGATCGTAAAAAAAATCAAAAGCAAAAAAATTGCAACAAATAATACAAATTTAAAAAGAAGTTTAGAAAAATACATTTTTTTGAAAGTACTCGCTTAGATCAAGGCACTCTGACTTCTATTACAATTTTAAAAAAAACCGTCATGAATTACAATTGAACAAGTGACTGATGTAGTTAATAAGCTGAATGCATGATTAAATTACCTCGACCATTAATATTATTTCCAGAATTACAAAGTCGAAGCATATTGTTCATTTACTGAAGCGCAATGTACAAAAACATCCACTAAACCCTTCCCATCTTAAATATGCCACTTTTAGGCCCCTTACAAAAAGTATTTATACACCGACTATGTTTGTGTTCCCTAGCATGTACTGGTCTAGAACCCCAATCATATAATTACTATAATTACCAGTCCTATTTAGTGTGCATACAAATGCACAGTCGTCCCGTCTGGTGTAACTAGACATTGTATTACTGTTGGTACTTGTAGTAACAAGAGTAGAGTATTATTTTATATGATTCTTAATCTTATACAAACATTGGTATTGAAATGTGCACCAGTTCCATGTTATTGTAACATTATCTTTTAGAACTCAAATTACAAATTCAATGTGTATACAATTAATGTAGTAGCATAAATTAGTATTGCAGTTAGTGTTCATGTACATCATCAGGGTTCCCACGGGTCCTGGGAAAAGTCATGAAAATCAAGATAACGCAAGGGTTATTCTTGATAGGCCTTTGAGGTGATAATAGAATAATTGTTAATCATTAAAAACTTTTCTCTGCAAAATAGCGTGAAATGTCATGGAAATTGTCATATTTTAGTCCTGGAAAAACCCTGGAATTTGGTTTTCAATTTCTGTGGGAACCCCGATTGTACATTTCCATAGATCCATTTACCACAAACATTGTTGTTAATACTGACCAGAGCCTGTTTGCCCTTCATATACCAAAAGAAGTCTCAAACAACTATTATAAAAAAAAAACACCTGAAATTTAAAACTAATATTGCCAACTAACAATACAGGACAGGGTCATAAGTCCACAGTTTTGGAATTATGAGGCGTTGGATTTATAAGGCATCGGACTTATAGTATTTGGCCTCGTAAGTCCAACGTTGGACAAAAAAGTCAATTTAATTATTGGACTTATGAGGCGCCGGACTTATGGGCCTTTATTTGGTTTGGGATGAGATTTTGTCGGATTTATGAGGCGTCAGACTTTCGAGCGGACCCCAACAATACCAGTGTATTTCTTTACAAATTGCTGTTAAGGTTCATTAAACATGGTAGCTGCTCTAATAGGGACTTGCTTTGTACAGCCGAATACATTCTAAATGCTACCTTAGGTTTAATATAATAACTAGATTGAAAGAACTTTGGTATAAATTCGTAGACACAGAAACATAACTTACAAAAGGTTCTTTTCCCATAGTAATGGTCCCAGAATTACAAGTTAGTAAATGAATGTGCTTAATATTAGCTTAAAGGTAAAAATACAGACACTATATTTATAACCAAAATGTAAAATTGCAAACAACCTCTATCCCTCAAGATAGCTGTGAAGAAGGAAATGCATAAAATTTACAGCTTGGCCCAAATTTAAAAGTACTGTTGAAATATCTTTAAAGAGCAAAATTATATACAGAAAAAATGCAGTTACCAGAAAATAATAGTAATACATATTAAAAGACAACTAAAATATAAGATGTTCGGATGTTGAAGTTTCCCCAAAGATCACACAAATTCCTTTTAACCCTAACCGAACTCAACCTATCTAAATCTAACTGCATGTTTTCTTGGAACCTGTTATGATGGGTACCGCACTTTCAGACTGATTGTATTTTGTATTGCATTGGGTTAGACATACAGTCTATCAGTTTGGATTTTTATTTGTTGTTGGTATGCTTCATCACTGTAAATTCAAAGGGGCCCCCTTCAATGGCGACTATTGTGCCAGCTTTGTGTGTCATACGAAGCAATGGATCCAAGACATATTAACCAGTTCGCGCCGGAAAAAGTAAATACACGCAAGTTTTCCCCAGATTCAAAACGGATGACGCGTAAACACGTCACGAGCTAGGCCGGAATTGTTAGTCAGCAGCGACCAAGTCCTGAAATGCGTGCCTGGTACCATCGGCTCGCCTCGGAACGAGTTTCGTTACAAATAATCCCGCGCCTCGGCTCGGCGATGTTAAAATAATCTTGGCGCAAACTGGTTAACTAAACAATTGCTGGCGAATCGCTGCTATCAATGAAGGGTTCTCTATGATTGTACGGTTACAGTATTAAGCCCATATTGACTAGTACGGAATTGGTGTATTGCAGTTGCCGTGATAGATATCAATTTCCATTTCACAATTGTAGTACTGGTCAAACACATCGGTGTAACCCTTATTCTTCCACCAAGTACAGAGCTGTCGATTCCAAGAGCAGGGCAGGATGTGAAATAAGTCTGGCCTCTCCAAGCTGATCAAGGTGTAGAAGTCCTGGTCTCCCAAGTGACCCTTGAAGTGATACTTGTCAGTCAGTTGGTGAATCTTATCTGCGTTGACAAAGCCGTGGTAGGGGGCGCTGTTTCGCATTTTCTCCAGATCCAGCAACACCACGCCGCTGTTGAAGCCTGTTAGGCCGTCAGGGGGTGGGTCACCGACTTTCGTCCCCTTGTTCATGCTACGGTAAAGGGACAAGAGGTGGCGGTACACCGGTTGCATCTCTCTTGCCATCCCCATGATGTTATTGGAGGTGAAGAGATCAAAGCGGTCAAACAACCTTTTGATGTCAGTCATGAATTTCAGGTCGGTGTCTAGCATGACGATGCGACGGACGTAGCTAGGGAGGATGCCGCGATGAATGGCTACTGAGAGGAAGAAGATGGCATCTTGGTAGTAAGGGTGGCCACCAGTAACCTTCTCCTGTAGCATGGAGACTAGAGGGGCAAGTTGATGACCCAGCTCTTCAACCTCAATGAAATGAAACTGTTGGGAAGACAAAATAATCACATGTATTGTAATGTATTAACCCGATAGATTGCATACAATTAAACCAAAAAATTTACATCTTTAATAACCCTAAAAGTCCTTAATCCTCCAATCAATATGATTTTGCACACACCCTAGGGAGTTAGGGTTAAAACAAATATCACTTTGAATGCAACCCCCAAAATGGGGAAAACATATTTGCTTTTGGAGGTCTTGGAAAGATATTTATACACAGGTTGTCAGTGTACAAAGTCTAAAGTACACGCATTTTCCAAGAATTTCTCAGTCCCATCTTTTAATAACATTTTTTCAGCAGATTTAAGGATATATATGTGAACAGGTGGAATAAGGATATTGCAATAAACTCAGTCTTACTTGAAATTTGTTTTTAGCAATGTGCAGGTTGGTAATGCTCTGCAGAGCTTCAATGACAAACTGTTTGCTCTGCTCGTCCACAACAAAATAGAAGTGCAAGTTTATGGACGCCTTGTCCAGGATGGATTTTGTGCACTCGATGAACCGGGTTTTTAGATGGGGCAGTTTGTGTGTGTTGGTCAGAGTCTGAATGACATGGTAAGGGTAGGTTTCGATATCGCTTGGGATGTCGGCTATCTTGGGCTGATTGGCTTTTGCAGTCTCGACGGCTAAAGCCTTAGGGAGGTTAGCAGCGTGTGGATGACCGTTTTGCTTCTGGACAATTGGTTGTTGGTTGACAGGATGCGGTTGGTGTTGTTGGAAAATTCCTTGGGCATGTTGGCCGGCATTCTGTGGGCCGGCATTCTGTGGGCCGGCATTCTGTTGGCCGGCATTCTGTTGGCCGGCATTCAGTTGGCCGGCATTCAGTTGGCCGGCATTCAGTTGGCCGGCATTCAGTTGGCCGGCATTATTCTGTTGGCCGGCATTATTCTGTTGACCGGCATTATTCTGTTGACCGGCATTATTCTGTTGACCGGCATTATTCTGTTGACCGGCATTCTGTAGCAATTCTCTCATCTCCTTTGCTTTATTCCGGCGGGCAGCATGCTCGTCGTATACATTCTGGAAATGTTGTTCCTTTTCATGTTTTAATGTTTCCTCCATTCCTCCATGGCGCTTAGCATCATGATGAATGAAAGGCTGTTGAATTGGTGCACCAGGCTGTGGCCCATTTTGTTTTGCATTTGCATGGTGATGTTGTGCACCACCTTGAACAAGTGCATCAGGATGATCGGAATCTTGATGAGGTCTCAGGTTTTCATGTCTTTGATTTTGAAAGCCTCCCTGGCGATCCATATCCATGACATTGATATTATAAGTAAACCCTATGTGGACCACTCTCCCCACTAAAAAACCAGAAAAACCTGCAACCATCACAATGAAAAGTGTCCTAATCAGTCTCAGCCTGAATAGCCATCTGAGAAAGCCGGGTTGAGGTTCGAACTGCTGGAGGCGGGCCTTGGAACGGGAGTTACTGACGTACTGCATGTTGCCGGCCGTGGGCGGCGGCGGCGTCAAGGATTCCTTCGACGGCTGGCGGGGCGGACTTTCCTGTTTCACAGATGGCGGTCTGCCGCTTTGCTTCAACTTTTTACCGTCGTGTTTTCGTTGCCGAACCATTTGGGAGTGTTGGTCGGGATACAACGGGCGCAGCAAAGGTGGAACACGGATCACAATGCGCCGAACCTTCCGGCAATCAACCGAAACAAATATAAAGTTATTGTGTGTGATTATTGAACTGTATCAGCCACAATCATTTTATGACCCGATCGACCGGAACTATGCATTTTCCCGTACGCGCCCGCCCGCCCGGAATATGCGTGCAATCGATATACACAAACGTACCCGCGCTGACAGTCAGACCCCTCACTTCAACATCATAGCTTACAATATAGGACAAGTCCAAATACACGACAAAAACAACTAATTCTCAGCAATACTGGGTCAAAGGTTATACAATATTTCGAGTTTCTTCCACTTTTTAAAGGTATGATAATAAGCCTTGCAAATCTATTCTAGAAATAAACTTTAAAAAAAAAGTCGAAATTATTTTATAAATTGTAAATATATTATTGGTTTAATCTCTCCAATACAATTTATTGGAATGACTTTAAAAATCATTTGCATGTTCGTTTTAAATAAAAAGAAGTATAAACCTTTACATTTAATGGATCATCCTAAAGTCCTCTGGAAATTTGTTCAGCCGCCGAACGCTATTTCATGTACGTGAGTGTTGTTTATGTTACTCGCGTCGGCGCCCGGCTGCACAGAAAGTGCCATTGTCATGATTGTAAAGTGCCAAATAACTAACTTAGTAACTAATTTACTATAAATTTAATAAATTAAGAGGGCCTAATATTTCGATAAATTTGTGTAACTTTGAATACTCCTGTCGCTACTGTTTTGGTTGTGTACAAAGTCAATGGAGAGTTGATTGCATTTTCAAGTAAAATTAAAAATATTTCTTACTCCAGCTCCCAGTCCCACTCCCACTCCCAGTCCCAGATTTTTATTTTCAATTTGATGTCTTTCATTTTCAATTTTAATCTTAATACAATTTTTTACAAACTGAAGATTTTCTTTGCAATTGCATTTGAAAGGCTAAAACTAAAAGCCTAGTATTAGTACTAGTATTGTAATTAGGTTTATTGTGAATAGCAAAAATCACAAAACTGAGTGCGCGCGGTGCTGCGCAAAGCATGATGGGTAAAGTTAAGGGGCAACCGGCAATTTGCTTACCCAAGACGTATTGCGGTTCTGAATAGTGTATTACTAGTGATAAACCTTAATAAATGTTTGTACATTTGTGTCACATTTTAGGAGGAATTAGCACGACAGCAGTTACCATTCAAACACGATGGAAGACCTTAGCGACATGGAGAGGTTGCGAGCGCAGAATTTATCTCTCCTTAAGGAACTACAGAAGGGACAGCGTGACTTGCGAGCGTCCGTCAGGTCTACAGCGATCAACAGAGGGAGCTCTTTAAAGGTGTCTGTCCCCCAAGACAAGGCCGAAGACTCAAACGTGAGGTTTCAAAGGTAAGTTAAACTTAACGCAGTGGGTATCCTTACGATCATTATGCCCAGCCTAACAAAGTAACATTGACAATACTCTGGACATTTCACTCTTGGAACCTGACTATCAAATAGCCTGGTTCCAAGAGTGATATCCAAATATTAATTGTCAATGTGAAGTCGGGGAATTAGATGGCTGAATGTCATAACGATATCCACTGCGTGAACTTTATTTCTTTTGAGGTGGATTAAATATAGATCACCTTCATCCAATCAAATCGATGTTGGACACTATCACTCTATTGCACAGAAATGCCAGTAGGAATTCTCTGACCTAACTTTTCTTTTACAAAATTATCTCCAAAGTCATGAATTAGAACCAAAACTTGAGTGATGGCACAGATCCACAGAATAAGTGATGGCACAGATCCACCAATACTAGTGCCCAACATCAAGGCCAAAACACTTTTCCAAACTTTCACGTGCTTCTGCTATTTACCTTGTTTAACCCAGAGATTTGCGGAAACTCCCAACGATGTCTTCTATTCGACACAAACTGACGAAAGATGTTCCACAATCGCGCCTGACAAGCACACCCAAGTATACCCATTCAGCCACCAAACGGCCAAATGAACCATTCTCCAATCCACCAATCGTGGATCCTGTTCCCACTATCGCCCCAACCCATCAGTATGAGAGTTTTCTCAGCAACAGTCTGTCTACATTAGGTCGAAGTTCAGGCAAACGTGACAAGGCAAAGACCATTACCCAGAAGAGACCAACAAGTTTAGGTAGCACTAAGAAAGGAAAAACCGGAAGTGTAAAACTGAAAATTCACACCCTAAGAAAATCTCCCAAACATCGACTAGGAGCAAGTGTTCCTACATTCACCCCGAGTCCAAAGGACAAAAGACCAAATGTGCCTTACTTAGTACAACTTGAGACTTCCAGCCTTCTACCTCCTCCATTATCTGAGAAAGAAAATCTTAGGGGTCAGGGGTCACGGTATGGGTACCGGCGACCCCTTGATTTAGCGCACGAGGAGTCGTATTACCAGCTGAACAAGGACAGTCCGCAAGGGCCTGGACCAAGAATGGGTCAACTTGAGAGGAGTTTTGCTGGACAGCTCTTAGCTGACGGCAACGACAGGCAACAAACAAGAAGAGGTCAAGAGGTCACGACACGACCCAAGTCCATTTTGTTGACACCGGGTGCCAGACTGAACAAGGTATGCAAACCCACCATGCTCTCATTGGGATTTTGTCATGTAAAATTACCTTGAGCTTTCTGTTAAATTAACATACTGTTGCCAAAGTTAAAGGTAGGATATACCATTGGTAATTGTTTAAATTTCCAGGAATGGTTGGATTTGGGAGGTTGTAATAACTTTAAATTGTTTGCAACAATTACAGGATATCTCGTGCAATCATTTTGCTAAATGTCTTGAATCATTATTTACTTTGAAATAAGTATTTTTTAATAATTTGTTAGTAAAAATATTTAATATGGTTTCAACTGGTTTTACCATGGTTAGACAGTTTCAAAAGAATGTCTGGTCATTAAACTATTAACACATTTAAATTTTTGTTTAGTCAAGGAATAAAGTCAGCTTCCGTCATTCGGCCAGTGCATCTACGACCTTTGACCCCAATGACAGTGTGGCTAATCGAAGCCAGCCTCTTCTAGGTTATGATTGGATCGCGGGGCTGCTAGACTCTGACTCAACGGTCGGCGAGCATTCAGAAGCTTTTTTTGACGAGCTGCGTCAGTTCCGACAAGCCAATAGGGAAGAGTGCGTGCACAAGTCAACAACCGAGACGTGAGTACAAACTGTTGTTTTAATTACTTCCACCAAGAAGGTTATGTTATTGCCGGCATTTATTTATTTGTTTGTTTGTCTGTTTGTCTGTTGGGGTGTTGGGCTGTTGGGGTGTTGGGCTGTTTGTCTGTTCGTTGGGGTGTACGTTTGTTCGTTGGGGTGTTCGGTTGTTAGCAGATTGACACACAAATTTCCAGAGGAATTTTAACAAAACTTGGTGGGTGTACAGCTTATAGGTCAAAGATGATTTCTGGATCCCGATTAGAAATCTCGATCACTTTGAATGATTTGTTTAAATTGGCAGATAGGGCATTGTGCTATTTACAAATCTGAAATTGTCACATGTACTGTACACGTGATTGTGACAATCGTAACTGACTGACTAATTTCATTGTTGCCTCTGTTATTAGGTTTGATGTATCAGCTGTGACGACCAGCGTTTATACCGATGATGATTCACAGGAAGATATGCAACCAGACAAGCATACATGTGAGTCTGCCTCTGCCTTATCCATAATCCTCCATCCAGGGTATTTTGGCTAGATCCCTAATCCTCCATCCAGGGTATTTGGGCTAGATCCATAATCCTCCATCCAGGGTATTTTGGCTAGATCCCTAATCCTCCATCCAGGGTATTTTGGCTAGATCCCTAATCCTCCATCCAGGGTATTTTGGCTAGATCCCTAATCCTCCATCCAGGGTATTTTGGCTAGATCCCTAACCCTCCATCCAGGGTATTTTGGCTAGATCCCTAACCCTCCATCCAGGGTATTTTGGCTAGATCCCTAATCCTCCATTCAGGGTATTTGGGCTAGATCCCTAATCCTCCATCCAGGGTATTTGGGCTAGATCCCTAATCCTCCATCCAGGGTATTTGGGCTAGATCCCTAACCCTCCATCCAGGGTATTTGGGCTAGATCCCTAACCCTCCATCCAGGGTATTTTGGCTAGATCCCTAACCCTCCATCCAGGGTATTTTGGCTAGATGCCTAACCCTCCATCCAGGGTATTTTGGCTAGATCCCTAACCCTCCATCCAGGGTATTTTGGCTAGATCCCTAACCCTCCATCCAGGGTATTTTGGCTAGATCCCTAACCCTCCATCCAGGGTATTTTGGCTAGATCCCTAACCCTCCAGGGTATACCAGTCACAAACAATATCACCTGTCCTGAACATAACCCTGGTTTTGCCAAGGAAGAATTTTGTTGTGCTTTAGCAGATTGACAAGATGAAACAAACGTAGACAATACTTATTGATGACCGTGCTGGTTTCAAATTTAGTACTCACCGAAATCGACTATATATATTTTTTTTATTAAGAAATGATCCGATCTTGGACTTACTTTTCTCTTTGATATTTTTTATTTCCAGGTATTCACAACTACACCTTGAATCCACGTCTGTTTGCTGTTCCCTTACATGGAGCCCAGAACGGTGAGAGCCTGTGTGCCATCTGTAACGACCGTCGTAAACACAAACAACCTGCAATCAATTCCCCATCCTACATCAGGTAAACCTAAACACCTGCCCTCCTTCCCCCCCTTCTTCCTCCCTCCTCCTCCCCCTCTCCCTCCCTCCCTCCTCTGCCCCCCCCCCCTGCCCCCCCCCCACTACCTTCCCCCCACTACCTCCCCCCCACTACCTCCTCTTCCCCCCTTCCCAAATAAAAGTGACCTCCAGCACAATACCAGATTTGTTTTTCGAAAATATTCCTGAAAATTTATTCAACCAGCTCGCGTCAGAGGACGTTTATATATTATCAAATCTATCGCAAATGAAAACTGACTAAGTCTCTCTTTGTTTGTTTTCTACACTTTTCCCTGATTTGACTTGTGAAGAGTAAGCATTCCAAGATCCACCCTGGCCTCGCCCTACCGGCTCCGCCCCCATCGGAGGAAGAGCTACGATCCCACAGACTCAGTTGGGCTGTCACAGGTATAACCTTAACTTTGACCTCCTCTTCAAATGTTGACATCTTCAAATTTTTGCTTTGAGCGACTGATGAGATTTGTGTGGCGAAAACGCAATAAGAAGTAGTTTTTGATAACACCACGGTCATTCTCAGTAAGATCTGTGGTTCTGAAAAGAACTGAATGAACTCAACATTTAGGACAGACTGCAAAATATCAATTTTTGACTCCAAGCTCATTTCAAGATGACGGGTCACAACTTAAATTTACTGTGTGTTTCTGGATAATTGCAAATCTCAAACGCTGTTTGTTTTTTGTTGCTTTGTAGCACTGTCTTGCAGGCTGGCAAAGCTCTAAACCATCTATGCTGCCCACCGCTTCCAACATTGACCTGAAGGGCTCTATAGACAAGATGACTTCCAATGCACTCAACCTGATGGTAATAACATGACTCCGATCTTTGTAACTTTACCTTGGTACTTCCATCTGTTATAAGTCCCCATAAGTTCAGTTAAAAGTCCTCATAAATCTGGTCATAAGTCTGGTTAACAATTTGAATTGTAGGTAGAGCACTGTTTGTGCAATCCTAAGTAAATGGGTTCAGATCCCACCCTGGTTATTTTCTTTGTTGGTTAAGCACTGGTACGTTCTTGCGAGATGGCACATTCGATTCCTGCCTTGGTTAATTTATTTGTTCTATCTTAAAAATAGACAACGTGGTCAGTGTCATTTTGTTTTACTCTTAGTCTTACCCATCTGAAGAGCCCTCCCTTCGCAGCGAGAATGCAACAAGAATCTCCAAGCACACACAAGACATATTGAATCGCTCCCGGGCACTACAGTTAGACCTCCAGAAACTGGAACGTGTCGGAATGTCTGTGGCTCGACTCCCACCCAAGCCATATTCAACCTCCTACCCAGTGCTTTGACACAATCCTGAGTTGAACCAAGAACTTTGGAAGAACTAGTTGAGAAACAAATCTGCGTCAGGTGTGTGTGTTATTTGTTTAGTCCTTTAGTGACATTATTTTATAAAACTGTATCAAAATATTTTATTATTTTCCAGTTTTAATATTTTAAAGGCAGGATACACCATTTGCAGATATCGAAAATGTTTTGTTTGAGTTTGAAATAAAAAGTAGAACTAGAATCCAATTTTTTAAAGAGTTTTGTTAAGATGCAAATTTTAATATTGGTTATAACCTTAACCAGTTTTTCTGATTTGAGGCTTGCGATCGCACCCCCGCCATCGCATGTGTAAAAGATTCCTGAGAAGTGCGAAAACTTCTTAATTGGTGAACAAAAGTAGTCAGTGAAGAGGAAATAGCTTAACTGTAATCCAAGATGAATATTATATAAAAAAATGGGGTGCCATATTGTTCAGTCCCAGCTTGGACCACCGAATCACACACCTTTTTCACACGCCTGTGATTTTTTCACACGCCTGTGATTTTAAAATCAGAAGAACTGTTTTGTAAGAATTTCCATATTTGCTGGGGTAACATTGTGAAAATAATCGTGCAGATATTTGCACCCTGCTGTTTGGAGAAAATTGAGGAATTTGAGAGATTACAAAATTGTATTTGTTAGTTTTACAATCTGTAAATAAAATGTGCTTTAAATAATAAAGAAAAATGTGTATACATCTTTTTAAAAATATTGAATTCTTTAATAGTTCGACAGACAGGTGATGGGATTTGGCAGACAGATTACATGTTTGTCATAGGATTTGGCTATAGGGCCGTCGCAGAGTTGTCATTTGAAAAATATGAATAACGAGCAATGGCAGCCATTCTGAAAATGTGAAGAAATAACGTAAAATACTGGAATCTGTAATTGCCCCCGTTTTGTGAAAGACAATAAAACCTGTAGATTATAGTAGATCTTGTGTTGAAAACTTGTACTGTAATTGCATAAAATGGTGGGATTCACGAATATAAGATGTTGTCACCCCCCTTCTTTTTGTACACCTCTCCCCCACTCCCTTGTTATAGACCTCCCCCTACCCCCCCCCCTACCCCCCTACCCCCCCCTACCCCCCCCCCCCCCACCCCCCCTACCCCCCCACCCCCCCCCCCCCCCCCTACCCCCCCCTACCCCCCACCCCCCCTACCCCCCCCCTACCCCCCCCTACCCCCCCCCCCCCCCTACCCCCCCCTACCCCCCACCCCCTACCCCCCCCCCCTACCCCCCCCCTCCTGTTTAAAGGGGTGACCAATATTTTTTATTCAAATTGCAAGTATATAATTCAAATGTTAAACTCTCTTTTATGTTTGCAAAGACCATCTTGCTAATTAGCTGGTATGGAGAATCTGTGAATATAGACCTAGTGCAAAATTCTTTTAAAAATACATTCAGGTTTCTAATATTTTAAATAAAAAGGACATACTATATTTTGTTATTTCAAGTTTTATTTTAGAATTCAAAGGAACTCCACCCCCAAACCCCCCACCCCCACCCCAACAAAAAAACCACCAAATGGGATCAAATTGTTTGAAACCTTATTAAATAGTGATTTGTGCCCTTCATCGGGCCCATAATTTGCACGTTGTAGGTCTTACAAAATGATAAATTGTACTAATAATAATATTTAGTAATATTAAACAAGACTTACTTACTTACTTAAATTGCAAAAGGCTATTTTTATATGCAAAATTATGTCGCGGAAGATGGTTACTTCGATAGAATGCCGTAAAACAAATACTATTTCGCGCCCAAATACTTTTTGAAAGTTAGTAATGTTAGCGGTTTTATGCAAATCACTTTGCGGAAGATTATTATTAGGCCTAACAAAATAATAATATTGGATAGTCACTTTGTGTCAACCTCGTTATCATGGCTACGATCTTGCTTCGCCTTTTTGTCCCATCATGCCTTGCGCGATGGAAGGGCGCGGCCGCCGGCGCGCGCGCGCGCGCGTGCGTTCAAAATAATTAAAACTGTGACCAGAGAGGGCGCCTTTGGGAATTAAGATTTGTTACCCGCACCGTTCAGTTATATATCCGTCAAAATCTCCTTTTTATTGTGCCCATCTAAATGTAATCTTTTTACCCTGAGGATTTAATTGACATTTTGTTCCAAAGTTTGCTTGTTTTGTGCGATTTGTCTTCGTTTATCTGATAAAATCTGGACTTCAATTTTCATCGTCATTAAAATCATCGAACTTGGACTCGGACTCGGAGTATTTGAAAAGTATTTGTTCGGGAGCTGCGTACTACACCCACCGACGCCGAACGTTGGAGAATATACGGTAGGAAGTTTTTATTTTGTTGTACTTGCATTAACCAGTTCGCGCCGAAGGACGTATATATACACGCAAAGTTTTTTCCGAAATAATATTTTAAAGGCAGGATACACCATTTGCAGATATCGAAAATGTTTTGTTTGAGTTTGAAATAAAAAGTAGAACTAGAATCCAATTTTTTAAAGAGTTTTGTTAAGATGCAAATTTTAATATTGGTTATAACCTTAACCAGTTTTTCTGATTTGAGGCTTGCGATCGCACCCCCGCCATCGCATGTGTAAAAGATTCCTGAGAAGTGCGAAAACTTCTTAATTGGTGAACAAAAGTAGTCAGTGAAGAGGAAATAGCTTAACTGTAATCCAAGATGAATATTATATAAAAAAATGGGGTGCCATATTGTTCAGTCCCAGCTTGGACCACCGAATCACACACCTTTTTCACACGCCTGTGATTTTTTCACACGCCTGTGATTTTAAAATCAGAAGAACTGTTTTGTAAGAATTTCCATATTTGCTGGGGTAACATTGTGAAAATAATCGTGCAGATATTTGCACCCTGCTGTTTGGAGAAAATTGAGGAATTTGAGAGATTACAAAATTGTATTTGTTAGTTTTACAATCTGTAAATAAAATGTGCTTTAAATAATAAAGAAAAATGTGTATACATCTTTTTAAAAATATTGAATTCTTTAATAGTTCGACAGACAGGTGATGGGATTTGGCAGACAGATTACATGTTTGTCATAGGATTTGGCTATAGGGCCGTCGCAGAGTTGTCATTTGAAAAATATGAATAACGAGCAATGGCAGCCATTCTGAAAATGTGAAGAAATAACGTAAAATACTGGAATCTGTAATTGCCCCCGTTTTGTGAAAGACAATAAAACCTGTAGATTATAGTAGATCTTGTGTTGAAAACTTGTACTGTAATTGCATAAAATGGTGGGATTCACGAATATAAGATGTTGTCACCCCCCTTCTTTTTGTACACCTCTCCCCCACTCCCTTGTTATAGACCTCCCCCTACCCCCCCCCCTACCCCCCTACCCCCCCCTACCCCCCCCCCCCCACCCCCCCTACCCCCCCACCCCCCCCCCCCCTACCCCCCCCTACCCCCCACCCCCCCTACCCCCCCCCTACCCCCCCCTACCCCCCCCCCCCCCCCTACCCCCCCCTACCCCCCACCCCCCCCTACCCCCCACCCCCTACCCCCCCCCCCTACCCCCCCCCTCCTGTTTAAAGGGGTGACCAATATTTTTTATTCAAATTGCAAGTATATAATTCAAATGTTAAACTCTCTTTTATGTTTGCAAAGACCATCTTGCTAATTAGCTGGTATGGAGAATCTGTGAATATAGACCTAGTGCAAAATTCTTTTAAAAATACATTCAGGTTTCTAATATTTTAAATAAAAAGGACATACTATATTTTGTTATTTCAAGTTTTATTTTAGAATTCAAAGGAACTCCACCCCCAAACCCCCCACCCCCACCCCAACAAAAAAACCACCAAATGGGATCAAATTGTTTGAAACCTTATTAAATAGTGATTTGTGCCCTTCATCGGGCCCATAATTTGCACGTTGTAGGTCTTACAAAATGATAAATTGTACTAATAATAATATTTAGTAATATTAAACAAGACTTACTTACTTACTTAAATTGCAAAAGGCTATTTTTATATGCAAAATTATGTCGCGGAAGATGGTTACTTCGATAGAATGCCGTAAAACAAATACTATTTCGCGCCCAAATACTTTTTGAAAGTTAGTAATGTTAGCGGTTTTATGCAAATCACTTTGCGGAAGATTATTATTAGGCCTAACAAAATAATAATATTGGATAGTCACTTTGTGTCAACCTCGTTATCATGGCTACGATCTTGCTTCGCCTTTTTGTCCCATCATGCCTTGCGCGATGGAAGGGCGCGGCCGCCGGCGCGCGCGCGCGCGCGTGCGTTCAAAATAATTAAAACTGTGACCAGAGAGGGCGCCTTTGGGAATTAAGATTTGTTACCCGCACCGTTCAGTTATATATCCGTCAAAATCTCCTTTTTATTGTGCCCATCTAAATGTAATCTTTTTACCCTGAGGATTTAATTGACATTTTGTTCCAAAGTTTGCTTGTTTTGTGCGATTTGTCTTCGTTTATCTGATAAAATCTGGACTTCAATTTTCATCGTCATTAAAATCATCGAACTTGGACTCGGACTCGGAGTATTTGAAAAGTATTTGTTCGGGAGCTGCGTACTACACCCACCGACGCCGAACGTTGGAGAATATACGGTAGGAAGTTTTTATTTTGTTGTACTTGCATTAACCAGTTCGCGCCGAAGGACGTATATATACACGCAAAGTTTTTTCCGAAATATAAAACGGATGACGCATAAACACGCGCGCCACGAGCAAGGCCAAAAATTTATGTTAGCACTAGCAATAGCAGTGAGCAAAACTGGAAATGTCATGGGTGTGCTTCCCGGTACAAATACAATCGGCCTGAACCCGCCTCGATCGGTTCAAGTTTTGTTAAAAATAATCTCGCGCCTTGGCTCGGTGAATGTTACAATAATCCCGGTGCAAACTGGTTAACTGGAAAATCTGAAACAGTTACTTACTTACGTTATGATAAGAGGCCGTCAATGGGATTAGGAATCTTGAACCTACCCTCCTTCCTCCAGCACTCGACGCCATCTCAACGTCAAATCTTCAGGTAGTTTAGCGGTTTTTACTTGTAATTTACCCAACCCCGACAAATTTGGTATCATGATTGACATTCATGGAAAGAGCATAGAAAAAAAAAACCAAGCGTACACAAATTTGTTCTATACCTTTAAGTATTTACAATAAGTGAAGTTGCGCTAAATTGAAGGAGTGTTGAATGCGGATTTCTGTCTGTAAATTTACTTTTTATTATTAATGAGTGATTAACGTTGGTCACTAAAATATTACAAATGGTAGAAAACAAATAAATACTTCGTACTAAATTGACAGAAAACCTAGTAAAATATGTGTATGTTCAATATTTAACAGTTTGGCAGAGTAATTCCTTCAGAATAATTGTCAGGAACAGGGTAACACTTTTTTAGTCCTTAAAAAAAGGGTTTTTGACTTTCTTAAATTATAGGCCCTATAAAAACAAAAAATGAAAGTGAACGATGCATATTCATTCATATCACAATGTATTACAATCAAATCAATTTTAAAAGATGATTATTCATCTAAGGCTATACAAATTACCATAAAAAAAGTATAAAATCATTAGTACGATCGGTCCGCATCGCGTAGTGGTCCGCATCGCCCACCCGTGGCCCCACACCGCCGGCAAGACGCCTGCTGGGCGCGGCCTGTCGGCCCATATTGCTGGATGTGCAGGGCGCTTGAAATTCCTGCAATTGACTGCTAGCATTAAACTGCAATTTGTTATTGTCATTCTTAACTAAAAACAAAGTTTTTAGATGGTGTCTCCAAATCCTTTATTGTTCAAATCCATATTTTTTTAATAATTTACCTTTTTTAGGGTGCAAAGAAAGCTCTCCTAAGGTATTTAGACTCAAGAATGACTTGACAATAATTTCTACCCCAAAGAACCACGCTAATTTTCGTAGTGCATGCCTTTGGCATTACACCAAGTTTTCTGGAAGTTATGTTATTCCAAAGGGAGTGAACATTTTCAAACAATTGTGTGTACGGCGTGGCATGTACACTGTTGGCCATTTTGTAATGACGTTACGTACGTGTACATTTCTACTGGGTCTTAATTTACCACTTTTTAGTTTATTTTCAGCCCACATATTATTAATTTTTTCTACTTTACTTAATTATTTCTGTAGTATTTAAATGCGTTTTAAGGATTTATATGAGAAAAAAACCCGAGTAGGCCCAACATTATTTTTCAGTTTGGAGAATAATTTTCGAAATTCATTTAAAGTATATATACAATGTATATATTTTTATATATTTTTTTTTTTTTTGGGGGGGGGAGTGGTCTATTTAAAAAAGCGAGACATTAACATAATGTATCTAATATTGAGTACAGCATACTTGACTGCATTTTGATCCAATTAACATTATAAAGGAAATCACCTGTCCTGTCTACACACTGTACGTTTATGCACAAACTGTTACTGCTTGTTTTTCATTGCCTTCATGATTCAGCTCCTGAATACAACATAGACCATATAATCCACCCAGGCGTTTGAGATCTTCTGATGCTTCTTTGCTGGTTGCCCCTCACACTCACAAATCTTGGGGTGATCAATCATTTTCTAATTCTTACGCAGGTCCTCCGTCCTCATATTTGGAACAAACTACCCCTCGTCATTCGCATTCTCTCATCGCTTTCTGAATTTAAAGTTGCCCTGAAGACCTATTTGTTTCAGACCACTCAGAATATTCTTGTTTCGTTAAATTTAATTGTTTTGTTACTTCTGATTTGATTTAATTTTTGCTTGTGCCATGAGCGCCATTTATGGCGGATAATGGCGCGGTATAAATTTCCGTTATTATTATTATTATTTGTCTTAACTAATAACTAAATAACTAATCAATAAAAATTGTAATTGTTTTAACAAGATAAAAGAAAACATGCAGTGTAACATTTTCATTACGCATTTTTTGTTTTAAATTAATAGATTTATGTGTATTAAATGTGAATAAAAAGCAAAACTGGTTCGAGTGTACGTTTAGTGTGGTAATTTGTCGTCGTGGCCACTCAAGATGAGTGACGTAAACCGAGGCAGAACCCGGACAACTCGATAGTCGGTACGCGTTGTCTAGGTACGAGACGGATTCGCGTGTGTATGGTCGCACACATTGCTGTGTGTACGTACCCACGGTAATCGAATTTCACATGGACGATCGTGAAAGTTCTTCCTCATTTCATTGACACAACTAGTAGAACTGTGAAGTGTCTTTTCTTGGGAACCTATTATATTCTTATATTACCTTGTAAACATTGGATTCATCTAATTTTCTTATTTCTTGTATTTGTTCAGTGGAGGGGTGACCACTGCCTCATCCTCAAATCCTAATTCAATCAAATGACAAATGACATTTAGAAGCAGCATGGGCGGTATTAAGCATAATGAAGGGTTGCATTATGCATGTCTGAACATAAGGAATGGTCAGTAGGGCCTATGAGCTTGACAAATTGCATTCTCCCAAATCAACTGACTTTTTGCTGTTCATCCTCAATCCTCTAAAATTCTCCAAAGCTGCAATGAGGGTTTTGGAGGATTGAGGAGGGTTAAAGTTAAATGATTGTGTTCATCACTCACCAAATCAGTTCCTTTTTTCTCGATTTTAACTTGAAATTTGTTTTATTTCGACTTCTACTTCTAGACCCAATTATTAGTGTAAATATCGGATGAAATTTGTATATATTTTCTTTTTAGACCAAAGTGGGATGTCGAAAGAAAGACCAAAGAAAAGCTGGCCCAGAGGGAGCGAGAATCTTTCCTGGATTGGCTCCATCAGCTCCCATTGTAAGTTGGTTCCTTTGTAGAATTTTCTAGTTTTCACTTGCCAGTTACGTTCACTCGTATTATTATATTTTGTTTAACCCTAACTCCCTCACCATTGTTATTGAACAATACAATTCCTTCAAAATCCTCCAACTTCCTTTGTTGTGTAAGGAGTTAGGGTTAAAGAGGAAAAATGATATTAACAATTGATTGACTTGTGATTGACATAAGCCGTCCTTGCAAAATTAAAGTTTGATGTTCCGATTTTTCAGGTTGCAAGAGAAGGAACACGTCTTCATGACGCCCGTTGAGCGAGACTTGGAATTTTGGCGACAGCTTTAGTGCGTGATTAAGCAGTGATATCATCGATCAGATAGTGGATGCTTGTATCCTGCTTCTAACCTGCTTGTATCCCGCCAAGAAGATTTGGTAATATAGAAATAATTTTGTGTGTGAACTTTATCTGTTCAAAATTCATAATTAGAGATTATGAGATTAATAGCATTCTCAATTTATGCAATAGATTCTTAGAGGAATGTCGCAAACCTTAGCTTAGGCTCTGTTTGCGGCTTTATTACTTCATTGTCAAATTAAAGTCAAAGACGGAGACGAAGCTGGGTTTTGAAAAACGAAACAGGTGTGTTTGGAAGACTTAAAGTTCCGATCAGTATGCTCTGATCATCTTCAGGAGTGTGCTGGACTCGTGGGTGATGCCATATTTAGGGTGTTGGGTGATCACTGGAGCGTTGGGATGAGGATGCTTGGGGCTGGTCACTGGAGCGTGGATATGAAGATGATGAATGTTGGTCACTGAAGCGTGATGCTGAAGATGCTTGGGGCTGGTCACTGGAGCGTGATGCTGGGGATGCTTAGGGCTGGTCATTGGGGCGTTAAGATGAGGATGCTGGTCGCTGGTCACTGGAGCTTGGAGATGAGGATGCTGGGTGTTGATCACTGGAGCCTGGAGATGAGGACGATTGGTGTTGGTCACTGGAGCGTGATGCTGAAGATGCTTGGGGCTGGTCACTGGAGCGTGGAGATGAGGATGATGGATGTTGGTCGCTGGAGCGTGATGCTGAGAATGCTTGGGGCTGGTCACTGGAGCGTGATGCTGGGGATGCTTAGGGCTGGTCATTGGGGCGTTGAGATGAGGATGCTGGTTGTTGGTCACTGGAGCTTGGAGATGAGGATGCTGGGTGTTGGTCACTGGAGCTTGGAGATGAGGATGCTTGGGGCTGGTCGCTAGAGCGTGGAGAGGAGGACGATTGGTGTTGGTCACTAGAGCGTGATGCTGAGGATGCTTAGGGCTGGTCGCTGTGCCGTGGAGATGAGGTTGGTCACTGGAGCTTGGAGATGAGGATGCTGGGTGTTGGTCACTGGAGCTTGGAGATGAGGATGCTGGGTGTTGGTCACTGGAGCTTGGAGATGAGGATGCTGCATGTTAGTAACTGGAGCTTGGAGATGAGGATGCTGGGTGTTGGTCACTGGAGCTTGGAGATGAGGATGCTTGGGACTGGTCGCTAGAGCGTGGAGAGGAGGACGATTGGTGTTGGTCACTAGAGCGTGATGCTGAGGATGCTTAGGGCTGGTCGCTGTGCCGTGGAGATGAGGTTGGTCACTGGAGCTTGGAGATGAGGATGCTGGGTGTTGGTCACTGGAGCTTGGAGATGAGGACGATTGGTGTTGGTCACTGGAGCGTGATGCTGAAGATGCTTGGGGCTGGTCACTGGAGCGTGATGCTGAAAATGCTTGGGGCTGGTCACTGGAGCCTGGAGATGAGGATGCTTGGGGTTGGTCGCTAGAGCGTTGAGATGAGGATGCTGCATGTTAGTAACTGGAGCGAGGAGATGAGGATGCTGGGTGTTGGTCACTGGAGCTTTGAGATGAGGATGCTGGGTGTTGGTCACTGGAGCTTTGAGATGAGGATGCTGGTCGTTGGTCACTGGAGCGAGGAGATGAGGATGCTGCATGTTAGTAACTGGAGCGAGGAGATGAGGATGCATAGGGCTGGTCGCTGGGGCGTGGAGATGAGAATGCTGCGTGTTGGTCAATAGAGCGTGGAAATAAAGATGTGTTGGTCACTGAAGCGTGATGTCAGCTAGGACCAGGGATATTATTTTTAAAGATGTCAGAATATTTTGAAATGCATATTCAGTCCGAGCTCAAATAACAATTGTCTTCAAAATCTGATTTATTGATCTTACTATTTTGTACTTGGCAGGTTGGCTATCCAGTTACGCCATTCTGCAACGGAAGAAAGGTGTCAGCAACCCCGGGAAGAACAAAACACTTTTAGGTAACTGCAACTTATTTCTGCAATGAAAAATCTCTCGTTTCTAATTTACTTAAGGCTGGTTCATACTTCTTGCGAATGCGATGCAAATTTTTTCTTGCGATATTGCACATCGGTCGCGAATAATTTGCTTTGCGATGTGACAAATTCATTTGTTTATTAATTTTTTGAATAAAAACCCAGCCTAAAATGCTGTCTAAAAATTACATGATGGTCAGTTCATATTTCAAGTAAATTTGGTGTTATGGAATATTTGTTGACAAATTTTATGAAGTCTTATCAAATTGAAATTTGTTAAATTTGTATTAAATTGTTTGTACATTTTTACAGTTGCGAGGCTTCATGACCAACGATAGTATCGCAGATGGTCCAAGGTCAGCAAGAGTTGTCTTGAAAGATAACGTCAAGGTACAACAATTCTCTGCCTTTTGGGTTTTTATGTGGTAAAATTATGGAAGATTTTATAAAATTGTACATGAACACTAGTTTCAATTATTTGCCTACCTAAGTACGTGATTGTTTTTTCCAAGTCAACTGTCAATATTTGTGTATTGGTTGACTGTGCCTTCTCTGTTTTTACATGGATTCTTTTTTTATTTGTGTGTCCACCCGGGTAACCTCCTCTACACCCACTCACTGCCGGGAATCGACCCCGTCCAGTTTCAAGACTTCACCCAGGTGGTTGTGAACCACGGTGGTGACGACGCTACAAGGAAGCAACGATGAGAAGCATCAAGGCTGGTCATCACTGACGAAGGAACTAAGGTACGTAGAGGAAGAGTTTCCTAAGCCATCGCAAACTGATGGGTTAATGAAGGCTTCATGAGGAATATGTGAGGCGTTCTGGCAAAATGAGACGAGACTGGGCGCAACGCATAGTGGAGAAAACTGCCCCCATCCCCACACCCTCCCCCCAATCCCCCCATCCTTTTTAAGGAAAAACAATTGGCAATTTTGAACAAAACTTTTGCGACATGTCCATAAATGCAAACTTTAAACAGCCATAACTTGTTAATAGAATGTCCAATTGAAGCACAACCGACAGTAATGTAAGGAGAATTGTATCCTCTTTTTGTTAATACCCCGGAACCCTCATTTTAACATCTGTCCAGGTCCGTCTCATTTTGCTAGAATACCTCACAATTTGTGACCTGTTCCAACGAAACCCGGACAAAGTCGCACAATGTGTTTTGTCACAATGTACTCCTGAAGTCATTTCGGGATGGATTTTACCATTTTGAGGTTTTAGGTTTTCCTAAGTCACTCACTATTAATCTACAATCTCCTCAAATTTGAACAAAATCCGTCTACCAGAAGTGTGTTTTTTTGTCAATTTTGTGAAACATTTGTGTATAGAAATAATACGCTTTTCTGAACTTCAAAGCTGTTTATCTCATAATTAGGTTGTCAGGGTTTTATCACTAAATCCAGACCCCAGGGAAGATAGGGTGGGTATACATATGTAAATGATACATCATTTTAAAGCTGAGAACCTAGAGAATTTGAATAAAGCAAAATCTGAAAAACTAAAAAGTCGACTTTGTCCGGGTTTCGTTGGAACAGGTAACATTTAGAGAAAAGATATACTGGAGAAAACTGCCCCCCCCCATTCACCCACCCCCCCATTCACCCCCCCCCCCCCCCCCCCCCCCCCCCCCATCCTCCCATTCACCCCACCCATCCATCCATCCCCCATCCATCCCCCATCCCCCCATCCCCCATCCCCCCATCCCCCCCATCCCCCCCATCCCCCCCCATCCCCCCCCCATCCCCCCCCATCCCCCCCATCCCCCCCCATCCCCCCCATCCCCCCCATCCCCCCCACCCCCCCACCCAAAGTTTGACGTTCGGGATTTTAAAATGACCCAATAGTTTTTGATATACTCAGTGGATTTCTAAACAAGGCTTGGTATGTTTGGACACAAAAATCGGGAGCAAAGAATGGTGTTTGGTAAAGCGGTGTTCAACTGTATTATGAAATACCTTACTTGACTTTTAAATAAGTAGTAAGTCTCAAGAATCCTGTTGAGAAAATTGCCCCCCCCCCCTATCCCCCCCATCCATCCATCCCCCATCCATCCATCCCCCCATCCCCCCATCCATCCATCCCCCCATCCCCCCCATCCCCCCATCCCCCCATCCCCCCATCCCCCCATCCCCCCATCCCCCCATCCCCCCATCCCCCCATCCCCCCATCCCCCCATCCCCCCATCCCCCCATCCCCCCATCCCCCCATCCCCCCATCCCCCCATCCCCGGACGACGATCGCGAAAAAACAAAGATAACAATAACTGCTCAACGCCGGTTGAAAAATCCCGCTGTTTTTTGTGCTTTTCTCAGCATCCATGATTTTAAAACTTCGGACAGCTCAGTTAAACGATATTTACTATAAAATACAACCCCCCAAATCTACTCATTCATGATAATTCAAGCAATGACCAATGGTGTATACGACCTTTAAACTGATTGCCAGCCGGCAATCATTGTAAAAACCTGACCATCTAAACAAAGATTGATTTCATCTGAATGAAGTCTAGAAAGAACAGCACTTTTTCCTTTTTTTTTTCAGGTTTAAAAACTTTTAAAAGGTCAGCGTCACAATATTTACAGCAAAAGCAATTGGTTTACACTACCTTTAAAAAAAATCAAATCTTGCATAAATTTATTCATCAAGTTTCACAATTTTTTGGGTTTTGGCACTAGAGTACATATAATTATTTTCGACGAAGTATAATATTTTATTTTATTTAACTAAACAGCTGAAGAAGCAGCCCACAGCAAGCAACTTAGATGAAGCCTTCTTTGCTCAGAAGACGGTAGCGTTGCACACCAAAGGACCCATCGCCCCCAGCAAGGTGTTCCAGCGGGGTCAGAGGTCAAGGGTCATCCTCCCAGCAGCAGCGGGAGAAAGTACGGCGAGTTTACAGTCATCCCAAGTAAAAGGTAGCGTGGTTGCTCCTTCAAAACAAGATTTTAACCCTAACCTTTACAAAACCATCCAAATTCATCGCCTAATTTAGGTTGATTTTTATAAACATTTAGATCATACTCCACCAAAATATTTCATAAAACAAAAAAAGGCGATGGATTGTTATGGTTTTGGAAAGGTTAGGCACGCCTGAAGCACAGCTTGTCCATACTAAGTCCATAATGAAAACGTTCAGAAAAGAGAGAAAAATAAACTTTAAATTAGTCTTGCTTATAAATACACCAAATTGTAAAAACACTTCAAGAATTTTTGAATTCGAACCAAAATAAAAAGTTTAATATCTTCAGTAGCAAAACATCAATGTTTACATTAATTTTCTAAATTAAATTGAAAAATGTAGATTTCCGAGCCAGTTTAATGTGACCTTATTATTGTAAAACCTTTAATAATTGCCAATGTGAAACTGTCAATGCACTGTTTGTACACTTTATGTCTTAATGATGTTTTGTAACTAAATGCAGAAATAAATTCCTAAAACATTGTGTGTATTTTTATGTTTTTTAAGTTATTTTCAGAGTGTAAGTACAAATTTACTGGGAATCCCACCCATGGGAGGGAAACATATGCCCAAATTTATTTTAAAAATGCAGATTTATGAGATAGCCTATATTTCGGACCTCCCCCCCCCCCCCCCCGGGCTCCTCCCCCTCCTCCTGCCGCCGCCGCCCGACCCAGGATCCCCCCACCCTCGGCTTCTCCTGAGAAGCCCCTGTCTGCGCTTTAACCCAGGTCCCATCGCACTACACTCATTTGAATATCCTTTTAATTTGAATATTTGAATATCCTTGTTAAAGTTATAAAGATGAAACCGCCTGGGTTTGAACCCAGGATCCTCCGCACTGCAGTCCTGAGCTTATCTGATTGAGCTAACTGGCTCTTGAAGAAACTATTCTCAAACAATATATATAAACCTTAGGTTGCCTTAGCAAATTACCATATCATGGATATTCATCATATGCAAATAGTTTCTGAATAATAAACAAGGAAATATACTAGCTCCAAAAAAATTACTATCTGTTTGTAAACAAATAAGACTATCTCCAAAGTATAGACCATCTCCAAAAAATTACTATCTGTTTGTAAACAAATAAGACTATGTCCAAAGTATAGACCATCTCCAACAAAATTACTATCTGTTTGTAAACAAATAAGACTATCTCCAAAGTATAGACCATCTCCAAAGTATAGGCCATCTCCAAAGTATAGACCATCTCCACAGTATAGACCATCTCCAAAGTATAGACCATCTCCAGAGTATAGACCATCTCCACAGTATAGACCATCTCCAGAGTATAGACCATCTCCAAAGTAAAGACCATCTCCAAAGTATAGACCATCTCCAAAGTATAGGCCATCTCCAAAGTATAGACCATCTCCAAAGTATAGGCCATCTCCAAAGTATAGACCATCTCCAAGGTATAGACCATCTCCAAGGTATAGACCATCTCCAGAGTATAGACCATCTCCAAAGTATAGGCCATCTCCAAAGTATAGACCATCTCCAAGGTATAGACCATCTCCAAGGTATAGGCCATCTCCAAAGTATAGACCATCTCCAAAGTATAGACCATCTCCAAAGTATAGGCCATCTCCAAAGTATAGACCATCTCCAAAGTATAGGCCATCTCCAGAGTATAGACCATCTCCAAAGTATAGGCCATCTCCAAAGTATAGACCATCTCCAAGGTATAGACCATCTCCAAAGTATAGACCATCTCCAGAGTATAGACCATCTCCAAAGTACAGACCATCTCCAAAGTATAGACCATCTCCAAAGTATAGGCCATCTCCAGAGTATAGACCATCTCCAAAGTATAGGCCATCTCCAAAGTATAGACCATCTCCAAAGTATAGACCATCTCCAGAGTATAGACCATCTCCAAAGTACAGACCATCTCCAAAGTATAGACCATCTCCAAAGTATAGGCCATCTCCAAAGTATAGACCATCTCCAAAGTATAGACCATCTCCAGGGTATAGACCATCTCCAAAGTATAGACCATCTCCAGAGTATAGACCATCTCCAAAGTATAGACCATCTCCAGAGTATAGACCATCTCTAAAGTACAGACCATCTCCAAAGTATAGACCATCTCCAAAGTATAGACCATCTCTAAAGTACAGACCATCTCCAAAGTATAGACCATCTCCAAAGTATAGGCCATCTCCAAAGTATAGACCATCTCCAAAGTATAGAACATCTCCAAGTACAGACCATCTCCAGAGTATAGAACATCTCCAAGTACAGACCATCTCCAAAGTATAGACCATCTCCAAAGTATAGACCATCTCCAAAAACTAGGAGTATCATCTCCTAAATTATTATAGACTAGCTCCTAAATTATTATAACCTAGCTCCTAAATTATTATAGACTAGCTCCTAAATTATTACAGACTAGCTCCTAAATTATTATAGACTAGCTCCTAAATTATTATAGACTAGCTCCTAAATTATTATAACCTAGCTCCTAAATTATTATAGACTAGCTCCTAAATTATTATAGACTAGCTCCTAAATTATTATAGACCAGCTCCTAAATTATTATAGACTAGCTCCTAAATTATTATAACCTAGCTCCTAAATTATTATAGACTAGCTCCTAAATTATTATAACCTAGCTCCTAAATTATTATGGACTAGCTCCTAAATTATTAGAGACTAGTTCCTAAATTATTATATAATAGCTCCTAAATTATTATAGACCAGCTCCTAAATTATTATAACCTAGCTCCTAAATTATTATAGACTAGCTCCTAAATTATTATATAATAGCTCCTAAATAATTATAGACCAGCTCCTAAATTATTATAACCTAGCTCCTAAATTATTATAGACTAGCTCCTAAATTATTATAGACTAGCTCCTAAATTATTATATAATAGCTCCTAAATAATTATAGACCAGCTCCTAAATTATTATAACCTAGCTCCTAAATTATTATAGACTAGCTCCTAAATTATTATAGACTAGCTCCTAAATTATTATAGACTAGCTCCTAAATTATTATATAATAGCTCCTAAATTATTATAGACTAGCTCCTAAATTATTATAGACTAGCTCCTAAATTATTATAGACTAGCTCCTAAATTATTATAGACTAGCTCCTAAATTATTATGGACTAGCTCCTAAATTATTATAGACCAGCTCCTAAATTATTATATAATAGCTCCTAAATTATTATAGACCAGCTCCTAAATTATTATAGACTAGCTCCTAAATTATTATAGACTAGCTCCTAAATTATTATAGAATAGCTCCTAAATTATTATAACCTAGCTCCTAAATTATTATAGACTAGCTCCTAAATTATTATAGACTAGCTCCTAAATTATTATAGACTAGCTCCTAAATTATTATAGAATAGCTCCTAAATTATTATAACCTAGCTCCTAAATTCTTATAACCTAGCTCCTAAATTATTATAGACTAGCTCCTAAATTATTATAGACTAGCTCCTAAATTATTATAGACTAGCTCCTAAATTATTATAGACTAGCTCCTAAATTATTATAGACTAGCTCCTAAATTATTATAGACTAGCTCCTAAATTATTATAACCTAGCTCCTAAATTATTATGGACCAGCTCCTAAATTATTATAGACTAGCTCCTAAATTATTATAGACTAGCTCCTAAATTATTATAGACTAGCTCCTAAATTATTATAACCTAGCTCCTAAATTATTATGGACTAGCTCCTAAATTATTATAGACTAGCTCCTAAATTACAAATTTTATCCCTCAAAGATCAAATTATTTATAAGCAGGAACATGGAATTACCGCGTAGGCCGCTTCAGGCCCAATGCGTGTATAAACCGCACTGAGTCTAAGCCGCAAGAAAACTGTACATACATAAAAGACAAGAGGGTGACTGGAAAGTTTTCCAACGGCATAAACCAATCAGATCACGGGAATGCTAACCAATATTCATGCGGTGTTATACCACGGCAAACCAAGCCATGCGGCCACTTTGGTCTCAGCCTTCGGCGAATGAACACTTTGAAAACGTTCGGCGAATAAACACATTGAATACGTCTTAACAAATTTTATGATTAATGGTCTAGGCTGATGGTGCCTAGGGGCTTATGGTGCCCAAACTCTGACATTGGTACAGAGCTGATGGTGCTCTGGGGGCTGTTGGTGCCCCATAGCAAGTGAAGTTAAATACCTGTGGTGATACACAATTCCCGGTGGCCCCTCATAAAACGGTAGCCGGGAAAATTGTTTTGAGAACGTTTTCAATAAAATTCGTTTGGCTGAGGCGTATAACCACACAAATCGTGACTGTGTCCGTATCATTTATTTATCTGCTTATAATTATAGACCAGCTCCTAAATTATTATAACCTAGCTCCTAAATTATTATAGACTAGCTCCTAAATTATTATAACCTAGCTCCTAAATTATTATAACCTAGCTCCTAAATTATTATAGATTAGCTCCTAAATTATTATAGACTAGCTCCTAAATTATTATAGACTAGCTCCTAAATTATTATAGACTAGCTCCTAAATTATTATAGACTAGCTCCTAAATTATTATAGACTAGCTCCTAAATTATTACAGACTAGCTCCTAAATTATTAAAGAATAGCTCCTAAATTATTATAGAATAGCTCCTAAATTATTATAGACTAGCTCCTAAATTATTATAGACTAGCTCCTAAATTATTATAGACTAGCTCCTAAATTATTATAGACTAGCTCCTAAATTATTATAGACTAGCTCCTAAATTAGTATAGACTAGCTCCTAAATTATTATGGACTAACTTCTAAATTATTATAGACTAACTTCTAAATTATTATAGACTAGCTCCTAAATTAGTATAGACTAGCTCCTAAATTATTATGGACTAACTCCTAAATTATTATAGAATAACTTCTAAATTATTATAGACTAGCTCCTAAATTACTATAGACTAGCTCCTAAATTATTATAGACTAGCTCCTAAATTGTTATAGACTAGCTCCTAAATTATTATAGACTAGCTCCTAAATTATTATGGACTAGCTCCTAAATTATTATAGACTAGCTCCTGAATTATTATAGATTAGCTCCTAAATTATTATAACCTAGCTCCTAAATTATTATAGATTAGCTCCTAAATTATTATGGACTAGCTCCTAAATTATTATAGACTAGCTCCTAAATTATTATAGACTAGCTCCTAAATTATTATAGACCATCTCCAAAATTATTATAGACTAGCTCCTAAATTATTATAGACTAGCTCCAAAATTATTATAGATTAGCTCCTAAATTATTATAACCTAGCTCCTAAATTATTATAGACTAGCTCCTAAATTATTATAGATTAGCTCCTAAATTATTATAACCTAGCTCCTAAATTATTATAGACTAGCTCCTAAATTATTATAGACTAGCTCCTAAATTATTATAGACTAGCTCCTAAATTATTATAGATTAGCTCCTAATTTATTATAGACTAGCTCCTAAATTATTATAGACTAGCTCCTAAATTATTATAGACTAACTCCTAAATTATTATAGATTAGCTCCTAAATTATTATAGACTAGCTCCTAAATTATTATAGATTAGCTCCTAAATTATTATAGACTAGCTCCTAAATTATTATAGACTAGCTCCTAAATTATTATAGACTAGCTCCTAAATTATTATAGACTAGCTCCTAAATTATTATAGACTAGCTCCTAAATTATTATAGACTAGCTCCTAAATTATTATAGACTAGCTCCTAAATTATTATAGACTAGCTCCTAAATTATTATAGACTAGCTCCAAAATTATTATAGATTAGCTCCTAAATCATTATAACCTAGCTCCTAAATTATTATAGACTAGCTCCTAAATTATTATAGATTAGCTCCTAAATTATTATAACCTAGCTCCTAAATTATTATAGACTAGCTCCTAAATTATTATAGACTAGCTCCTAAATTATTATAGACTAGCTCCTAAATTATTATAGACTAGCTCCTAAATTATTATAGATTAGCTCCTAATTTATTATAGACTAGCTCCTAAATTATTATAGACTAACTCCTAAATTATTATAGATTAGCTCCTAAATTATTATAGACTAGCTCCTAAATTATTATAGATTAGCTCCTAAATTATTATAGACTAGCTCCTAAATTATTATAGACTAGCTCCTAAATTATTATAGACTAGCTCCTAAATTATTATAGACTAGCTCCTAAATTATTATAGACTAGCTCCTAAATTATTATAGACTAGCTCCTAAATTATTATAGACTAGCTCCTAAATTATTATAGACTAGCTCCTAAATTATTATAGACTAGCTCCTAAATTATTATAGACTAGCTCCTAGAATATTATAGACTAGCTCCTAAATTATTATAGACTAGCTCCTAAATTAGTATTATAACCAAATTATAAACGTTAGTGGGCGGAGCTAAAGTTGCATGCACTGCAAAATGGTAAAAGAGTATATTTGTGGGAGCATGAATTGAATTGGGCTGGAAACGCGATGTGTAAGGAATTAAGTTTCTTATCCACAATAAGGGGCGGAGCTAAAGTTGCATGCGCTGCAAATGGTCAAAGAGTATATTTGTGGGAGCATGCAATGAATTGGGCTGTAAATATGCAACGTGTAATAATATAATGAAGTGCCATGTGCATAATTAGGGGCGGAGCTAAGGTTATATTTGTGGGAGCTTGAATTGGGCTGGCCCCCACGCGATATGTGTGTGTAACAGAAGACGTTCAAATTATGGGCGGAGCTAAATGTGTATGCGCTGCAGATCGTCAAAGAAAGAGTATATTTGTGGGAGCATGTATTGAATTGGACTGGAAACATGCAACGTGAAAATTGTCCAATAAATGCACTTTGTAGTGTTCACCAAAACTGTTAAGTGCAGTTTTCTTGCAAATAATCAAAGAAGTTGTGGTACGTGTAGCATGAATTGAATTGGGCTGGGCTTCATTAATGTGTAATGAAGAATTTAAATAAATCACTTCATAGCATGAAGATAAAACAAAACGTTTTAGTGGGAGAATTAATTGAATTGGGCTTGATACTTTTAAGAAATTCACTGACTATGTCAAAATGACCTGAGAAGACCCCTTTTTTTAGCTCTGAAGAAAAACTCTAGGGGGTAGGAACGGCTGCTAAGCGACAATCTAAGGATGCTGATCTTTGTCACGCTTTATTATCGCAGGGGGGGGGGGGGGGGGGGGGGGGAAATTGCCTACAAACAAATTCAATATCGCCAGCGACAGTTAGTAGACCTTAATTTTGGAGTTTTGGGCAAAAATTAAGTCAACAACTCACATCTGATCTGCCTCCCATCTTGACCTTTGACCTGTGACGATGATGATGCTGCTGCTGCTGATGATGATGGCCCTGAAAGGACATGACAAAAATATATATATAATTAGCCGTGTAACTTAAGCACTTGCATACAAACAACAAACATTTTAAAGTAAATGTCAGCTGATTGCAGACAACCGTCTAAAAAAGCAGAATGAAAAACAAAATCAGTAAATTAAATGTTTGTCACTTTGTGTAATGTCACTTTGTGTAATGTGTAATTATCCGGGGGCAATTTCACAGCACTGCAAGATTAGAAAAAGCTTGCATTGACGTACAATTGCGAGTCTCAGTTTATTTGGACATCTTTTTTACCTGTGGGGGTTGGATCTGTGCGGCAGAGTGGCCCTCCCAATTGGCCAGTCGACTCAAGATGCTGCGTTCTGACATCTGGAGGCGAGCCACGACGGGCGGGATGCGAGACAAGGTGGCTGGCAGACGGGCAACGTCCGATTTCATATCGCTAAGGAGCTCTTCTAGTTGGTTCAGTACTAGGGACGAAAAATATGTTTTATTTATTTTTTCCATTTTATTTTCATGCCGAAAATACCAAGGGAAAGCATTTCATAAAAAATCACTGATGAAAACAATATTAGAGCCAAATTATAAAACCTTTGGGTGAAATTGTATTTTAAAGGTAGGATATACACCATTGGTAATTGCTTGAATTATCATAAATAGGTTGATTTGGGGGGTTGTATTTTATAGTAAATATCGTTTGACTGACCTGTCCAAAGTTTTACAATCATGGATGCTTTTTTAATTGGAATTCCATTTTTTGGAACAATTATAGGATTTCTAGCACAATCATTTTGCTGGATGCCTACAATCATTATTTACTTTCAAATAAGATATTTCTTAATAATTCGGTAGTAAATTTTTTTGATATCTGCAAATGGTGTATCCTACCTATAAGCAATAGACAGAGGGTAACCATGGATGAAACGAGACACAAAACTAGTTTGCCTGAGAACACAAGACGGAGCTAGTAGCTGGATTTGAACCCCCAACCCACTGATTGTGAGTCCAGAACCCTAAGCACAAGGCTACTCTCTCCTAGATCTGCCAGCTCTTTGGTTTTAACAATTTCTTCTTAATTTGGGACTTGACGAGTCGCGATGGATGCGAGATGACTTCTGATTGACTCGACCGACAACACAAGACTAAGCCCACCGAGGTGAAATTCTTACCTTTGTGCAGGACGGCGTTCGCAGGCTTGTTTCCGGCCAGTGATTCCTCAGACAGATGCTGGTGGCTCTCTGCAAGACACTCCACCTCAGCAAAGCGGGCATTGAGGGCCATGGCCGGGTGGTTAGGGTCCTGAGTAAGGTTGAGGTAGGCGGCGCGGCGTAGCTGCTCCTCGATAACGAGGGCTTGCTCTAGAAGCTGTGGTGAAAAGAAGAAAAAATAATTGATGGCAGAAGGTTTCAAGAATAGAGTCGTACAGCCAACTATTGTCCTCGGACTACGAGTTGCTGACTAAAGACTGGCTCATACTTAACCAGTTTGCGTCGGATTTCAAAACGGATGACGGATAAACACGTCACGACTCAGGCCGAAAATATGTGTCCGCAACCGGCTCACAGCGAGCGAGGCCGCGAATTTTGGGGTGTTCCACCCATGATGTCGGCCTGATCCCGTCTCTGATTGAGATTAGTTAAAAACAATCCCGCGCCGAGGCCCGGTCAATGTCAAAATAATCACTTTGAAATTTATGCAAATTTACCTAGTCAGTTTCCCTTGTGGTTTGTTTGTGTATAATAAAGTAAACAATCGTATCATCATTGAGTGATCCACACAATGTCACTTCCCAGGTAGTATCGTAAAATCTGGTGTGATCTCTGGCAACACGGATTCTGGTGTTGATGACTTTTGACTAGTGCCATTGAACAAAGATATTGACAATTTGGGAGATCGCCAACATAGGAATAGCTCAGTTGGTGGAGCGCCGGTCCGGTATTCCGGAGGTCACAGGTTCAAGTCCCGCCTTGTTGATTTCTTTGTTCGCTTTGAAAAATAATCCCGGCCCGAACTGGTTAAGCGAATTCAAGAAGCATTCTTTGCGAAATTCATGTGCATTATAATGTATTTGCGTTCGCTTTCGCCTTTGTCAAGGCAGCTGCGTTTGTTATTTTAAATGCATATGCACAAACTTCCTATCTAGTATCTGCAAATTTGTCGAGATGTATTATTTAATAAACTTCCAACACACACATGTGTGTAGAAAAGAAACTTGCGTGTCATTTCTCTCAATTTCAATTTGTTTGCAGATCTATACTAGGGTAGTATTCACATCTGTGGGAAGGTTGCCCTCTATATTTCTTGGTTTTTAAGGGTTCCTTGAGTTAACTCTTCATACCTTGAATCTCCTGGCCAGGAACTTGTTCTTGCCTTTACCCAGGTCCACTTTGAATGAAGGGCTCATTGATGATGGCGTAGCACAGGTCGTTCTGTATGTCCTGCCATCTGCCATAGCCATGCCTGGTTATTAACGCAGGGTTTTAAAAGGTCAACAAATTCATTTATTCATGTTGAATTATGCAGTGCATCTTTGTTATTCTACATGTAGTAAGGTGTGAACAGTTTATACTTTACCCCCCCCCCCCCCCCCCATGGTCCGTGAAAATTTGAAAAACACAGTTAGGGTTAAATTAAGATTAAAACTTATTACTCTGACTGAGTCTGACCAACGTAAAAAGGGGCTTTAGGAAGTGTATCCTGACACTGTGTACAAAGTCTAGAGTCTGAGAGTCGTAACAAAATTAGTAATGTTTCTCAGTCCCAAATTTATGTCTTTAAACAAAAATTGCACTGATTTACCTTCTTTGAGAACAAAATATACTTGACAATGACACTGATCAGCCTGGTAGTGAGAGATGCTGTGCTCTAAAATCTGGAGGCGAGCCACGACGGGCGGGAAGCAAGACAAGGTGGCTGGCAGACGGGCAACGTCAGATTTTATATCGCTAAGGAGCTCCTCTAGCTCTAGTTGGTTCGGAACTGTGGACAAAAAAAGAAACAAATTATGAAACCTTGTATTTTTAAATTAAAGGTAGGATACACCATTGGCAACTGCTTGAATTATCTATCATAAATGGGTTGATTTGGGGGGTTGTATTATAGTAAATATCGTTTATAAGTCCGAAGTTTTACAATCACAGATGCTGACAAAAGCAAGAAAAACAGCGTTTGTTTTCAACCGGCGTGGGGCCCACAGTGGTTCTTGTTGTTCTTGGGGTTTTTCGCAATCACCGTCCGGCGATAGTAATTAAAATAAAAATCAATTTTTCGAAACAATTACAGGATATCTATCTAGCACAATCATTTTGCTGGCTGACAATCATCAAACTACATTATGTTTTGTTTGGAAGACCCACTCAAAGTTTACATTCAAACTGTAACTGGTTCCCGGTTCTAACACAGAAACTGTAGACCAACTTTTTGAACCGTCGCTAAATTCCCCTTTGAACCCCGTATATGGCTGTTTTTGTACACGTCCCATTGTGCACACGCGTATTGACAATAGCGAGCTACAAAATCAGCCGTTTCAGCGTTTCCCATTGTACTTCACATACCATAGGCCGCCGTGTACATACAGCGCGCCTATTGGAAACACCGAAACGCCCGATTTCCTACCTTCACACACATCATATGCCGTGTACACTGCGCATATCGATAGAAACATACAAACGGCCGATTTTCTATATTCACACACGCAGCCTATGCTGCCATAGGCCGTGTACATAGATAGAAACACCCAAACGGCTGATGTTCTACCTTCACACACGCGGCCTATGCTGCCATAGGCCGCGTACATAGATGGAAACACCGAAACGCCTGATTTTCTATATTCACACACGCGGCCTATGCTGCCATAGGCCGTGTACATAGATGGAAACACCTAAACGCCTGATTTTCTACCTTCACACACGCGGCCTATGCTGCCATAGGCCGCGTACATAAATGGAAACACTGAAACGCCTGATTTTCTACCTTCACACACGCAGCCTATGCTGCCATAGGCCGTGTACATAGATGGAAACACCGAAACGGCCGATTTTCCACCTCGCCATTGGCTATACACTGTGCATAGTCAGCCGTGTACAAAAACAGCCATATACGGGGTTCAAATAGGATTTTTGCCACGGTCGAAAACGCTGGTTGACGAGTTCTCCGTAATGTCAACGTTAACAGTGCGGGAACCAGTCAAACATACGTTTTAATATGGTAAGGCGCATAAAGTTGCTGAAATTGAAAACAACAAACGAAGGCCAAACTATTAACAAACTAGTACTGTAGGTTGTCCAAGTTTCACAGGCATACAACAGAGAAGTCAAGACTACAGGTAAATAGACACGTACGTAGCTTTGTTTTCAAGCTTATGCCTCTAGAACTTCTATTCCACAGACGCCCACGAAATCTTCCAAATGAGCTGGCTTTGGATATTCGGTAAGCGACTTCGTCCTCTATTGTACAATGTAGACCCGTACCCATGGAGGAATAAGAAGGCTTATTCCTCCATGGTAGACCTCTCTTGAAAGGGTGCTGGCTGCTGCCCAAGTATTGTGAACTTGTCCACAGAATGAAGGGTGTGATCTCAATGACTGGTGGAACATATGGCTTAATACGTGGAGCAGGTTGAAATAAGAACACCTCTGTCTTTTTTAGACTGATTGAAAGCCCAAAGCGCGAGCAAGCTGTTGCAAAGCAGTTCATAATGAGTTGTATGTACTGCAGGTCTTCCCGTGGCCATGGAGAAATAAGTCTTCCTGTGTATGGGCGACAAGCGCGCAGTCATCGGCATAGGAGTTCAAGAACTAGTTCATCAAATACCTTTTTTTTCGCTTGAAGTCTTTGGAGATTGAAGAGTTTTCCATCAGTCCTGAATCTCAACTTTATGCCTACGTTGATGTCACGGAAAGCATCAAGAAGCATACTAGCAACACGACACTGAAGAGCGTTGGCGCAAAGACACAGCCTTGTTTAACTCCATTTGATACAGAGAAGGCTGTTAAACTTAAAGATTCTTCTTTTTTTACAAAAAAAAACACGTAACGAAAACAAAAATTGATTACAAATGTTCATTTGTATTCTCACAGACACCAACAACGGTTGCCCAATTCAAGTATATGAATAATTTAATAAAAACTGCTAAATTCATGTCTTTGCTGCCGAAAAACAGTTTTTCCATTAACCAAAATGTTTGGCTTGATTCATCAAATTTCAGCAAATTTGCTGTCTGACTTTTTGTCTCCTTTTAAATTTCAGGCAGAGAAGACATTTTAAAAATCTTCAGTGGGTTTGTGGATTTGAATTGGTTTTCATAATTTATTAAATTTATACCAAGTTGACTTACTTGGCTAAATTCTTCCAAATAGGCACTTTGGGAGACAAATTAGCGATAGTTTTGATTCACTTGGGAGACAGTGGCACTTAGGGAGACATTTCAGTGTCTCCCTAAGTGTCTAGCTACCCCACAAAACGATATTTGGGAGTTATTTTTGCTCGGAGAAGACAGATTTGGGTCTAAATAGCATAAATATGAAATTTCGTGGAAAAAGCTCCAGGTAAAAACGGGTTAGGTTACAATAAAGATTGTGCACGACTCTATGGGATTGTCTCCCAAAGTGCCCATTTGGAGGTATTCAAATTATTCAAATTATTTATTATTATTTATTTTGCAACCTTGTATTTTTTATAATTGTACCTTGTATAAACATTTCAAATTAAAAAGGGTTGTTGTTAGCCTTGCATTGTTATAAAGATTGGCTAAGATGTGAGTTTTGGGAAAAATTTAAAATTGTAAAAGCATTTTGAGCAAAATTGGCCAAAATATGAAGTTTTTTTTTAATTCAAATTGTAAGGGGTTTGTTAGCCTTGCTTTTTGATCAAAATTGTAAAAAAATTGACTTTTTTGAAAATAAAAATGTTGTAAGGGTTCAGTCAGTCCTGCTTTATTAAAATTGGCCGAAATTAATTTGTCGAACAATTAAAAATTGTAAGGGGTTAGTTAGCCTTGCTTTTTTTTAAATATTTTGAAAATTTACCTTTCTGATAAATTAAAAATAGTAAGGGGTATAGCCTTGCTTTTTTATTATAAGCCCAATTTTTTTGCAAAGTTTTAAATTGTAAGGGGTTAGTTAGCCTATTTAAATAAAAATGTAAGGCTAAGAATTAGACAGAAATAATGACAGTTGTTACAATAGCAACGCTTCATTTTCATTACGAAAATTTTATTTGCATCCATTTGCCAATTGCAGTTAGCTCAGGAGGGAAAACAATTCTACAGAAATGAGTAACTAGCTTCAACATGCTGACATTCAGCTTCCCTACAGACATAATCCCAGGATATAAGTGCTGTGCTCTAGCCAAATATAAGAACTGACAAATTAATCCCTACATTCCTTCATTTATTAAAGACATTTAATAGATGTATTACCAACATATGAAGAGTTCAGGCAAAAAAACCAGCTAAACGTCGCTTCCATTAACAATTATTTTAACGATATTAGGTGAAAGCTCTAAGCGACTAGTATCCGATAATCAAATTATTTTTTTTGCTGGCGTTTAAGCAGCTTTTACACCTCAACTCTTCATAAATTTTGGAAAAAAGGAATTCCATTTGGCCTAGCACAGAACATGTTTGAAGAGTTTATTTTTGTAAATAAACTCAAAAGCAAGGAATCACATGTTGATGTAATATTATTCAAACAACAATCCTCAAGTTTCTTGACCTATGACCTATATAATGACCAGTCTGTGACACTTAGGAATGTCTTTGAAATTATGAGAGAAATAATTTAAGTACTGAGGATCTTTTAAAATCTTGAAAATTAGGTTACTACAGTTCTGTTTATGATATTGAAATATGATGGTTATATCTAAATGTTCACAAATAACATTGAGTGTTGCAATGTTTTATTCCTTAAGATTTAACATTTCTAAGTGGATTTTGACAAGTTTCCATCACTGATCCAAAACAGGTCAGTTATTTAATAGTTTCTTCTTTGTTTGCAAGTAATTTGCAGGGGGGGGGGGGGGGCAATACTTTGCAGTTTCTCTTTGTGTTAGGCCAAACAAAAGAAATGGTGTGTTTACGGTGACTAGACCTATCTGAATTTTTGGCAGATTGCCGGTTTTTTTCTACTTTGCCACGAACATTAATCATTTTTTAAACTTGAAACTCGACTGAAATTTAAATTAAAACAACAAAATTATAACTATTTCCTACCTATCTACCTGGATCTTTTTCAAGCCGTTACCATGGGCACCATTTATTTAGTTTGGCCTTTTGTGTAGTCATTACTGTTGGCAGGGACAATGGTCAAGAATTTGTTGTTAAAACGTCATCCTATCATACAAAATTAGTCAGGGTTTTGGACAGAACATTGCATCCTGACGCCACTTTTTAAAAATATTATCTCAATAGGACTCAGTCAGTCACTACAAAATTGTTAAAAAGACGTGAATCTGGGCCTGATAAACATTGTCTATTTTGTTTAGAGAATGCTTTGAACTTTGAACCTAAGAAGTAGCGGCAGGATACCACATTCTCTCCAGGGTCTTCTTATTTTAAAGGTAGGATACACCATTTGCAGATATCGAAAATATTTACTACCGAATTATTAATAAATATCTTACTTATTTGAAAGTGAATAATGATTCTAGGCATCTAGCAAAATGATTGCGCTAGATATCCTGTAATTATTCCGAAAAATATAATTTTATAACGGACGGCGATCGCGAAAAAACAAAGATAACATGAGAATAACTGCTCGACGCCGGTTGAAAACAAACGTTGTTTTTCGTGCTTTTCTTAGCATCTATGATTGTAAAACTTCGGAGAGGTCTGTTAAACGATATTTAATATAAAATACAACCCCTCAAATCTACCCACTCATGATAATTCAAGCAGTTACCAATGGTGTATCCTACCTTTAACTTGAACCAAAAACAACAAACTGGGCCATAATTGACCAACAGAGGGCCCCCTTTTATAAACACTCAACATAGAACTGAAATAAGAACATACACAAATGCTATTGAACTTCTTGTAAATGCTGGTGGGCCAAATGTACAGCTTTTTTTTGTCAGCGTCAAACCACAAGCAGCAAGACGTATTATCCACTTCTCTCTTCTTGTTTGGAATGCACTCTATTGCCGATTATTTACAATCACGAATCACGCTCTTAATAACTTTTTTGTTGCCAACAGATATTTAGGCACGTAATAAATATGTCAACATAGGTTAATCTTCCACACACCAATGTTAATCCGATCAGTGAATAATGATAATCCCTTATTAAAATGACCGGATAATCCGACAGCTTTTAACAAATACCTCAGATTAGCATTTTTCATATGTACTTACAGAGCATTCTGAAAAAACACAAATGATTAATATATTATTTACAAATCTTAAATCTTTACAGAAACCATTTTACAGTTAATCTTAAGCAACTGAATAACAAGTTAATTCATACAAATTTAAACCCTTACACCTGTCTTAAAAAACAAAACAGCCTCGTTATACTTACAGTAAAAATCACAGTTGATATGTAATTAATCCAAAACAATTTCATAAAAAAACACATTACCAACAGAAGATTTTAGAAATGCAAGACATGGTGTGCATATGGGCACACATACTAAGACAGAGTCTGAAACAAAATCTAGTTTTCTCCTGTGCAGTTGGTTTGAAAAGCCATTAGTGAAATCAAACATGGACTTATTGTTGGACTACTCTAGTTGACAAATACCAATTTTGTGATAACTTTTTTGACCAGCATTGCACAGGCTTGAGTTAGGTCACAAATCTACTGCTAGTTAGCGATTGGTTCGGACCAGTTCTGGCCGCTAGCGCAAGCTTGCACCAGAAGCTGAAACAATAATGATTTTGCAAGGGACATCCGACAAATGAAATTAATTATCAAAACTGTAACAAATTAAAGGCGTTTCAAAATTCTATAATTCTAGCAGGTAAGCGGAAACTGGGAATTATGATACCAAGGTTACATCAACCAAATAATGGTGATCAAGTTTATGTACAAACATGACCCAGTCTTCAGAGAAACCAATTTATGGGTCTCAAAATTAAAATTAATGTCAAGTGCAAATAAAAACTTCATTAGATTGTCTATAGTAATACACAAAAAGGGTAAACAAAAATCTAAAAATCTAGCTTAAAAAATCTTACTTTTTAAAAAAACTTTAAAGAAGACATGGCTTACATTAATTCTTAGCAGAAATATTCAAAAGCTAAACACACAAATTGTGATCACATTAGCTGGAAAACAAAGTACTGTTTAGAAGAAAGCAAGGATAGTGATGTATAAAAAGGTGCTTCTTCCCAATTTCTGGCTCTACAATATAAATGTGTATCTACAACTTCATGTTCTTAAGACAAACTAGAATGGGTAAAACTGTGAAAAAAGGGACTTATAAAAAGAAAAGACGCAAACAACTTGTGAAGCTTGGGTTTCAGTTTGTCGTCAAGTTAAACATTTGGAAAGATGAGATGTAGTCCTCCCATTTCGAACAATGTGAAATTGAAAATAGTGATTTGCAAATAAAATAATGCTTTTAGTTTTACATGATTTTAAGTACAAAACAGGATTGTCTCAATCACACAGTTTCTAAAGACAGAACTGTTTTAAGACAGGAACATGTACGATATCACAAAACGATCTTTACAGAAAACACGTCTTTTCAGTTTGATTAGTTTCTACGTAACATAAAGTATAACAATTCCCCCACCACCGTTAAAATCAAAACATCAAAATAATATAATCTGAACGTCTTTCTTTACATATTGATTGTCAGCTAGTAACTTTCTTAAATTCAGGTGTGTTTTTTTTCTTTCTTTTTTTTCAACTTTTTCTCTTAATTTTTTTTGTTTTTATAATTTTTTTTCTTTACAAAATAGCATTGGGCTGATAAAAGTCCAGGAAAAAATATGGAGTAAGTAACTTTTCTAATACACAAACGCGCGAGTGTTTGTAAAAAGAAATGTGTTTTTTTGTCACATTGTTAGCTACAATTGCTAGATACAGGGGCAGTACTGAGCCATACTATTATACATCAAATTTATCACCTCAACATTTCTTTTTTTTTCCTCAAAAAAATGGCAGCAAATATTATTCATGTCTGGCTATGATTTTACAAAGTACATAATTACTGTATGTACCCTGACCATACTGCTTAAAATTTACATCATATTTACACAACACTGCACTATTAAAAACAAAAACAAACCAACTGAAAAACAAAATTATACACTTTACCGTTTAACTGAACTTTCTTTCTTAAGTTAAACAGTTAAAAAAAATATTCATCTCAATTACAGAATAATACATCATCTTTTCGGCTTTTTTAGAAATACTCTAAAAACTTGACACACTTTTTGTAAATTTGTAAAAAACAAAAAAAAAAACCTTTCAAAACAAAGGTTTTTGTGATCAACTCTTTAACACGGAAGATTTTTTTCTTTCCATTTCACCTTTTTCATTTTACAGATACACAGCCAAGAATTATTCTGCTAATGGAGAATCTGTCAATGACCAAGAAATAATCTTGACCAAATATTGGTGCAACTAATGAAACTGCCCAACCTGACAATGTCCCAAGTGGATACAAACCACCAATCAAAGAACATGGGTTTGTCAAGGACAGAAATATTAGGGGTGCGTTTTCGGCTACTCTACTCACGCATTGTACATACATATTAGCTAATATTTAGTCATACAAATGCTGTTTTGTTGTACTGTGCAGGACTCAGCACCAAATCGACAGGCAAGCACCAGTATTTGTTTATTTTGCCGGCCAGCATTGCGGCCATTTAACTGGCAGCCATAATTTAGTGGCCACAATTTGGTGGCCATAATTTGGCAGCCTACTGAACCTGCTCACTACAGTCAGTGTTACGTACGGAGTCTGGTGCAAACTTGTAAAGATTGGTTATTTCTTGGGTTTTGTAGCCAGAAAGGCTGAGGCTGCTTGGGTATACGGGTGGCCGGTATACGGGTGGCCGGTAAACATGGCCGGTAAAGATGGCCTACTTCTTGAACTGTGACTGGGCTTCCTCGGTTACTCCAAATTGCAAATGCTAAGATTTGAATTTTGGAAAACTGCCGTTACTTGTTTGGAATCTCTGATTCACGTATCATTAAGAATCTTGGCCGGTAAGCAGGCAACGCTGTGAAATGTGAAGTCTGATAATTTACAGGCCCTTTCTAACAGTTTGTTGGCTTAGTAATATTATGGCCAGTTGCTTTGTCTACTTGGCAGAAAAGCAGAGGAATTTCACAAGCCACAATGGCTTGCAGGTTTACCAGCCAGAGAGCTTTAATCTGTACACTCCACAGATGTAAACAATGGAACGACAATGAATTTGAAACTCTTAATTGTGGCTCGTCGAAACATCTGCTATCCTGGCACTGGCCACAGGCCACCAATACTGGCTTGCAATCTGGCCTTGGCTGTCAACAATAGCAACTCTCATAGAGTTTGTTACTTCTCGTTAACATAGATATCCTGTCTGTTGATGCAAATGTAGCGATAGATTATGGTGTATAAATAGGGCCCACATCAACCTGTGTACTTATACATCCAGAATCCAATACTTTAAAACCCAACCCATACACGACACGACAGTCTCTGTAACTTCTCAAGATTACACACACACAAAAGTCTCAACCTTTATTATAAACGGCTGCAGATGACACTAGTCTCCACACCCGACAGTAATACCCACATAGCTATCTACAGGCAGCTAGTTGCTCCTCCAGCCGTTTCTTATACTAGCGTTTCCTCTGCCTGCTCCAGATGGGAGCGGATAGACTGGATGCCCTTCATAATCTTCTTCTGGTGACCCACCAGATTCACGCCCAGTCTGGGTAGGTCAACCTGAGACAAGCGAGCGATGTCTTCAAGTCGGACATAGCCGGCTTGGGAGAAGGTATCCTTGTACCTTCCCATCTTGATGCTCTCCAACCAGTCTGTGACGGAGCGTATCTGACTCAGATCTGTGAAGCTGTTATTCATCTGGTTCACCCTATACAAACAAATACAAATAAAAATAAAAACACTCACTAAATATAATTTTTTTTTTATAAACTTGCCCCGACATCATAAACCTGCGTTTGTTTCATATTTCACGCGAAAGCGTTAAACAAATTTGACATCACAAAGCATTCACTGCAAAAATTTGTCGAAGTTCAAATACGTTGCAAATTCGCAGTATGAAAACTTCTCGTTGCGTCTTAAATTCAAGTTTGCTTTCACCCTGAGAATAAACCTGGCTTTACTTTACAGTTTGTATTTTTGTGTGTCTTGTTTTGGTCTGTCAGTTTACAATTCCAGACGTTATATCTCTCTTTGTGCTGTTATGCTAGTTAAAATTCTGGTTTTAGCCTTGCATTTAACAATTTAAGTTGTTAAAGTTGTGAACCCCGTGCTGTATTAAGTTTCTTCCTAAAATAAAGGAATTATTTTTCTAACACAAAATATTATTCTGCTACAGCGACAGCGACATGAGCACCTTATTTTAGGTGGATGTATTCATTATTATTATCCCACCTCATAATTCTAGTGTTGCACATCTCATTGCAATATTGCCTGCCATTTTCTTAATAGATCCTGAACTTACCCAGCCTTGGCCAGGGGTCGTAGGGCATGTGGGTTTCTAGTCAGACGGTCCAGCGTAGAGACAATGGTACAGAAGGTAGGACGATGGTTACGATCCTTCTGCCAACAATCTAACATAAGCTGATGAAGAGCCTCTGGGCAGTCCATGGGGGGCGGCAGACGATAACCTTTATCCACGGCACGGATCACCTGATAAGATGCAACCAACATCTCAAAACGTCACTCAAGCAACAAGGCATTCTTAAGACTGTACTTAAGTACTTATGGTAAAGCTGTGGTTGTGTTCTAGTGTATGTACTTGGAGTAGACCATTTCACTCAGATTCGGAATTTCCAGAAAACACATCCCTCTTTTTTACTGTTATAAAAATATTACCCGTCTTTAACATGCACTTAATTTTAAAGAAAGAAATCAGGCACCGTTACACTCGCTTCAGACAATGAATCAAAAGTCCATCCAAAGTCTGACGTCTGAAACAATTAAGAGCAACAAGGCGCGCAATATAGCCAAAGATCGACTGCTGGAGTAGTAGGAGAAACTCAGGAATGACTTGATTTCAATTTGGTTCGGTGAGACTCAGGAATGCCTGTCTGAACCGAGGTAGAGTTCTTAGATCTGCTCTTGAGCTCAGAATACAAGGCTTTGCCAACTGAAGATTGACCCTCGCTACTCACATCTTGGTTGGGCCAGTTCCAGTAAGGTCTCTCTCCATAAGACATGACCTCCCACATGACAATGCCATAACTCCAGATGTCGCTAGCCGAGGTGAACTTCTTAAAAGCGATGGCCTCTGGGGCTGTCCATCTGATGGGGATCTTGCCTCCCTGCAAATCATACAAGAACCAAACCAAATCAAGAACCAAACCAAATCAAGAACCAAACAAAATCAAGAACCAAATAAAATCAAGAACCAAACAAAATCAAGGATTGATTTGACCTGAAATTATGGCAGTGACTGTCCATTTTGTCCAAATTGTTTTAACAAAAGTGTGCCTTTTTTTCTTTTTTTATCTTGCGGTTCCAATGATTTTTTAAAAAAGAAATTGACCATCCATACAGTTAATTAGTCCCAACAGTTTATAAAAATAGACTGGCTCCAACATGAACTCGAAGAGACAGAGTTTGGGAAGGTTTTCTTTCAATTTATGCCATCCGCTCCACTTTTCAGGCGATTATTTCAGCGTTGTCTGACGTACCTTGGTTTCATAAGCTCCTTCATGTTTTCTTCGAGACAGTCCAAAGTCGGCCACTTTGCAGACCAGAGTGCTGCTGACCAGAATGTTACGCGCAGCCAGGTCACGATGGACAAAGTTCATCTCTGCGAGGTAGCGCATACCCGCTGCAATGCCACGCATCATGCAGATCAGCTGGGGCACTGAGAATTTACCGTCGTTCTCCTGAAAACACACAAGATAAAGCTAAACATTAATCCCTGGGAAGTACTCTACTCGTATCAAATTGGCAAACATTTGTAACTCTATGAAATGTTGCTGCAAGCTGCATTCTTTTCTTTATTTTGTTCTAAAAGTGAATTTCCTCCCCAATATATTCTACGATTGTTATAAATATATTTTGTTCGGTTTCATGGCTCTGAAGGATTAAACAAATTGAACTAAAGTCTGAGAACCATGCCTGATGTCAATGCATCTAGTTTGACGAACCTTGAGAAAAGTGTCCAGAGATCGGTTCTCCATGTACTCAGTGACAATCATGGCCGGTCTGGTGCGGGTCACGACCCCTAGCAGCTCAATGACATTGGGGTCATCAAACTGACCCATGATAGAGGCCTCCGATAGGAAATCAGCACGGTCTTTGTCTGAGGCGCCAGTCTTGAGGGTCTTAACGGCCACCTTGCGAGTAGACTTGTCAGGCATGAGCATCAGACCTGAGCAGACATCACCAAACTCGCCTGGGGGAAGAAACAAAAACAGCCCATCAAAAAAATGGTCAAGTTTTGAAATAAAAATGCCAGCCCCATGAAAGCAAAGGTAAAACAATTTTCATGAGGTCAACAACTGATGTGTCATTATGGCGTTTGCCGTTGTCTTTACGAAGTCACTTCCCACAGAAATTTGCGAGAAGTATGAACCGCCCTTTTGGCTGTGTCTAAAATGAGACCTGCAAATTCTTCGAAGCCTGCACCTTATCCTCCTTATAGTGTGTTCAATCTTTCTTCGTTATGCATAAATTGCAACTCACCTCCACCAATGACGTCCAAAATGCGGATACAGCTGGCGTCAATCTCCGTGGCAAACTCTCTCACGGCCTGGACCGGATCCTCGTACGTGAAAGGATCAATGTAGGTACGAGATTTGCCGATATGGGGTAGGATCACGGCTACAGAAGATGAAGTAAAAGAACTGAATTGATAAAGTTACTCTTTCAATTTCATGCTGATACATAAAATTGGAATTGTCGTTGAGATCAAAATTTAATCAGTTCGCGCCGGGATTATTTTGACATTGACCAGGCCGAGGCGCGGGATTGTCACAAACCTCGATCCGAGACGGGTTCAGACCAGCATCTTTGGGTAGCACACCCTGATTTTTCCGGCCTCGCTCGCTGTGAGCTAGTCGTCAACAGATATTTCCAGTCTTGCTCGTGATGCGTTTATCCATCATCCATTTTGAACTTCAGATTTCTTTTTAGTGTAAACACGTCATCAGAAACAAACTGGTTAACACTCAACTGAGTTCTCAGAAAATATTGAGAAAACAGAAAACTGGAACTTGACTTTAAAAAAAATGCTTTGTGACGTCAAATTTACATCGGATGAAATATCAACCGAACTTTACTGTACCCCTGTAGCAGTTAACCACTTATAAAAAAAATCATAAAACCATCTGCACTTTAAAATTGTCAAAGCCGCATAATCATATTTATATCAAAAGAATGCAGTAATCAGAGAACCAGGAAACACATCGTATTTTGTTCGTCAGTATTTCTCAAACCGCCAAAATACAACCGACGGCACAATAGAACAACAAGTGCCTTACAGGGGTCTTTCAAAAGACTCCAATGGGTCAGTTTTGAATTCAGTATGCATTTCCTAGGAGTTGGCGCCCCCGGGTGATGACTGCGCAACCTATAGATGGTTGCTTCCGCAGAGAATACAAAAAAGTGATGCAGGAAAAATCGCTCTTCCCTACGACTGAAGGGAAAAAGGCACACCCGACAGCAAAAACGGCAGGAATAATGCAAACGGGGTTAAAATTCAAAGAGGGTTGTCAAGGAACAATCAACTTTGATCATTTCCCTGCTGTCTTTTAGCCCCGGAGCAAAGGACACAGATTCTATCGACTGGGCATTTCCAATCGGACAATGGGACAAACAAAATTGCAGGTGGTGCCTCTTTTGTCTGACGGAATATCCTCCTTGACAGCCAAACAAAAAAAAGAAACCTTTCTCGTTCGTTTTCTCATGCCTGTGGCAACTGATCTTCTCCAAATGCAGAAATAACGGTGGATTTTTTGTTGTCAACTGCTTGATGTTGCTCTGGTTGTACAAAGACTAAAATTGACACCAAATCTTGTCTTGTGTTCCCTAATTTAGGGTTCACTTGTTTGTTAACACTTTCTGCCTAGGGGGATACGCACAATTTCACAAACAAATCAAACGTAAAGTTAGATTCAAATAAACAATTCTAAATAAGACATTTTACCTTCTCCATTAGGGCCATTGGAATAAATCATTCCGTTTGCGATAGGGGGAACCTCCTTTTTCCTGTTGGAAGAAGAACAATTTTCCAAATTTAGTTTCCAAATGTACTTGCTATAAAGTGAATTACAAAAATCAACACCTCATAAAAAGAAAAATTAATATTTTTATTAGTTCATTTCACCAAATGATTTCACACTGTTAACTGAGAAGCGCACGGTTGCCACACTAAAGCTTAAGCAAGATGCGCATTAAATATCTGAATTGATTTTTGCTATTTGTTAATATTTTGACTTAAGCACAAACTGTTCTAGAAACACAAAAAGGGGTTACGTTTTTTTAGAGAATTAGCGTTTTGAGTTATATTTGTCAAAAAGCAGTCACATGGGTTACATTTTTCAAAGGAATTGTTGAGAAAGCCAACCGTCATTAAAAGCAGTTAAAAAATATCCACACGGTTTGAAGTAAAGTCTGCGCAATCACTTCCAACCAAACTACATGAAGTGTTTTGGAAGTTTGCCATCTCTTAAAAAGCTAGCGGGCTTTTAGAAAAGTAAAGCATTCAATAATTGGAGTTACGGCAAGAAAACGCCCAAAAAAACAACTAATAATTTGGACCAATTTTAAGGCTTCTGTTTAATAGTGGTAATTTGGTCATTTTAATTAACCTGACTTTTCCTAAATTCTCTTATCAACTCAAAACGCTCAGTGTTTTAGCTTGTGTCTCAATATAAAAACCCTAGGTTATGAATGTAGATATTGTTTTTCCTTTAAAATAAGTACAACTTGCTCTGCTTGTTTTATTTCCAAAAGACTAACAGACATTCGAGTCACGTAAGACGTAAACAAATCTCAAGTATTTAGTAGCGAGTGTGTTATTCTTTGATACACCGCAGCAGGCTGACTTGAATTATCAGGAATGGTGGATGTAAAAAGTAAGATACACCATGTTAGTACGGGGAAACAAAAACACGATGCAAAGAATGCAACAATTCCATTGCGGTTTTCCTGTTATCCTAATGGGAAAGACTAACGATTTATATGTAATTATGGGTTTGGCTTTTGAAGTTTCTTGAGCCTTTGACATGTATACATTTGCATAAAATATTACTGCAATTGGTTGAAAGATGCCAAATTAATCAGTTAAGCAAAGTAAACAAATTAAAGGAATTGGACAAACCAAACCATTGGTGATTACATATTCATGAAATTAACAGGAATGCAAAACCAATCATGAAAAACACACATTGTAGAAAATGAACTTATTGCACATTTGTATTCGCTTTCTAGGACTTTTTTTGGATGAACTTTTTGTCATCTTGGAGAAATTGGGTTCCTTACAAGAGCCCCAAAGGTTGTGACAAAGAGGCTTCTAAGGATATGACTATGGCTACTGTCAACAATTCCTCATGTAATTGTAATGGGTGAACATTCTAGACATAGCCCTAGACAAGAGTTTCGGATGCGGCTTAATATTAAAAACATAGAAAATGGCTCAAGCAACAAAACGTTCAAATTGGGTGGAGTTAAATGAGGTCACAATGAATATGCACATATGCAAATTTTATGCATAAATACCATGAACAGACAAGCTTACAAATGCAAAATGAAAGCACTGAATTAGCTTCAACCAACAAATGCCCCCTGATGATGTAAACATAAAGATGTCATAAATGCTCCTGCACAGTGCAGTGACCAATGAAAAGCTGAGGCTGTAAATTGCCATGGCAATCATTTCCATGACGATTTCACAAGGAACACAAAATGTAAAAAGGTGCAAGTGCAAATCATCTTAGAAGAATTTTGTTCTTGTTCGATCCCATTGAACAAACTAAAATGTATATCCTTGAAAACCAAATGAATTGACATGTTTAGCTAAACAAATTTCTGATTCTCACACCATCGGGCTACAGGTACATGATAACAGGATGTTAAGTAAAGGTCATTTTAACCAACTAAGAATGATTGACATATTGACATGTGACAATGTTTACACCCAAAAACAAAATTGTTGAATTTGTTTTTACGACAAATGATGGGTAAGGGAAGAAATCAGTTAATGCTTAAAAATAAATCTGGACAATTTGACCACAAAAAAACGTTTTGTTAGCGAGAGAAATCAGTTTTACCCGTTGTTAGGACAGGACGCAATCTTTAGATAAAGCTGGTTAGCCTTGCGCCTGTTACCATGACGATGAAGATGATGACGACGGTTGCCAAGGACGACGTCCATTTTATGTCATTAACGAGTCGGTAGTGAGTCAGTATAAAGAATGGGGAGCAAACCAGAGTGAGTGAGTGAGTAGTGAGTGAGTAACAAGCAATGAGTTAGGTGAAGGAAGGGAGGGAGGGGGGGTTATGGGGAATTGGGGTAAGGTAAGTTATGATGAATATGATGGGAAAAGGGAAGAAATTAATTGCATGAGGTGTGTTGCATCTGGATTCTCAAAAGTACAAATTCTTGCGTTGCAATAAAGTTGCCAATTTTTCTGAATAACAGTTTTGTTTTTTCTGTTAAGCCTAATATCCATTAACATCGATTAAAATGGTCTGGCTAGCTTGCTCAGAATCTTGCAGAATTTCCCTTCTCAACAAGAGTGGCAAACATGTCAAGGATAAGATCCCAACACACTCCCAGCAAAATCATCCGACCCCTGGGACAGGTCAAAAGGTCAGAGTTCAAGGGTTACAGACTTGACATACAGGCAGGATAGGGGCAGCAAACAAAGTTCCAGCCAGAAAAATAAATCACAACAAAAATGTACACCACCATGACGATATGAGCTAGTATCATTTGCAAGACAAAGAGAACAAAATTACAAGCAGATTTTGTTTTTAAAGGAAATTTGTATAGAAAGGAAATTGTTAACCCCATTTAGCAGAAAATGTGATTACCGGAGTATTGAAAATGATAAGTTTAGATTGGTCCAATGAAATAAGTTGTCTAGTCACCCAATCATAGTAATCCTTTGAGGTGCATTTATTTGAATTACATTTTTGTTTATTGCTCCCTAATATTTTCGAGTTTTGTACATTTTGCCGACATTTTAATTTTCTGTCAACCCAATTTTATGAAAACCCACTTTTGTATTTTCTCAAATAAAAACATTGTAGCCATTGTTTTCAACATGACTTTTTTATCCTTTCGATGAAGTAAATGACCTCATTTTCCCCCACTTTAAATTTTTTCCTGTAACCCTACTTCTTTCTATTTCATTTATTTCAAGATTAGTTTTCGAATGTTGCAACCTCAGAGATTTACTCAATTAAGGTATATGATGCAGCAAAACGACCCAAATGAAATATGTCTTTCCAAACCCCCAATTCTCCTAATGGACTAGCTCTTCCAAGATGTTCAAAGTACTCTATCACACGGGCTAGTCTATTCTACAAGAGGGTGTAAGCACCTGTTTTGTGTTGAATGTAATGTGTGTTTTTTAATCTAGGAAGCTTTATTGTATTCACTTCTAATTCTGTTATCGTTTACTAGTTTAATTACCTAATGGAACTGTACTTAATGTCCACCATATCTCGCTGAAGGTTGTACATGAATCGCCTGAGCAATGAAACAAAGAAATACATACATGCAAGAAGGAAAAAAAACAGAAAAAGAAATAAGAATCACAACGGTTCAAACATAAAAGACGCTTCTTGGCGGACGGAGGGGGAGATCGAACCACAAAATCTCCAACCAAACTTTAGGAATTTGATTTGGGGTTTCACAAATTTGCACTGGTAGCCAGTAAAGCAACAGTTTGGATAACGATTCAAAATAATGGACGCAGCTTTTTTTCTAGAAATCAAGTTTCAAATTAAGGGGAAGGCTCACAGGGGAACTTCTAATAACACGGACCCTAAATGGAGGGAAAAACTTAAATATGGGGCAATAAAATGGCTCCTTTCTGACTCTTTAGGAATGCTGGGGGAGGGGGTAGGAGGGAGGGTGGGGTAGGAGTTGTTTATTAGTAAGAGGAACATGTGTCAGTCAATGTGATGGGAGGGTGGGGTGGGGTGGGGTGGGGAGCGAAGGACTACAGAGGGCACTGTTTCCCTTTTGGTAGAGGAGAATTAGGCAGTGTCCGAATTGCTGGCTTTGGTTTGGACTTCGACCGTTGCTAAAGCTGTTGCTATAGGCGGCCATTGTCTGCCCTTAGCAACAGCATAGCAACATGTGCGTTTCCTCGAAGATGTCACTCACACTTTCTCAAGTGTATCGCAAAATATTGAGATAATAACAGCGCCCTCTATAGTTGGCCACACCCACCTCATCTACGTGGGTATGGTATAACAACGAGATAACGAAGATCATGCCCTAGACTAAATAAAGGCAAGGGAGGGTATGGATGTGGGGTACGGGGTTATTTGGTTAAAAATTGAAACTTGACCAAAAGGTAGCCATATTTTTGTCGAAATTGATGTCGTTCTTGAAAATCTGTTTTTTGTCAAGCTAGACACTGTTAACCCTAACCCTCCTCAATTAAGAATTGAGAATGAATGGCAAACATTTTCAGTTGATTTTGAAGGACGCAATGGGTCGAAAAATATGGCCACCTTTTTTGCAATAAAATGTAGTAAAACTAACATTATTTAAGTACAATTGTCAATTCTTAAACAATCACAATAAACATCACTGTCTGTCCACACGCAAAAGTTACAAATTGTCACTCAGAAAGACACGTTGTCACTTGATGTCACTACAATGACAAAGTGACAGCGAAAACATACAAAATCCAATGTTGCAAATCTTCCTTTCATAAACACATAAAATACTCACAGTATATTTTTTTTAAAGTATATATATATTTGTTGTCTTCATGACATTGGGTTGTAAGATACTGGTAAGAAATTTGGCGTACCAGCATTAACTTGAGATTTGCTTTGTAAATTGTGCTTAGCACAAAATTGTCTTGCTCCGTAAAAACAGGTTACCAGCCCAAACTCCATGTGATTTTCATGCTATGCAAAAAACATCTGAATACCAGTCACAAACGATTTACATCACCTGAAAGTTTGTCTGTAACTCTGTTTTTGTCATGGAACAATGTTCATGCTAAGCAAATTTTGTTTGTGCTTAGCAGCTCCATGAAATTACCAGGAGAAAAACAGGAGTTGTAACATTCATGTTCCTATATTCTCACATATCACAACAATAGACGACAATGCGCTAAGCCTGAATGCTTTACTGTACCTTCTCCAGCATATAAGTAGAAAGATGACGATAGCCACTAGAACCATAATAATGAAGAATGCGGCTACTGCCCCGGCGATAATGGCGGTGTTGTAGACAGGAAAACTATTCCCACCTATTGCACATAACAAACAAAATCCAACATGCAGAAGGTATGAAACAGATCAGTTGAACAGATCATCAAGACACAAAGCTGGACAAATCAGATTGTTATTTAAAAACAAAACCTCTTACTTTGCACTAAAACAAGCATTAAAAATCAAAAATCAGAGGAAGTCATTTGTCGGAATGGAAGAAAAGTGACAGTGTGAAAAGACACCACAATTTCCGACACAATATTGATAAGTCCTGTCATCCTCAAGGTTCACAATTGATTTGGACCTTTCCCCAGCGACTTACCACCAGTGCTCACAGTCAACGGCGTGCTGTACTCCCCTACTCCGTCTTCAGTGGTAGCTGCGATCTGTTAGAAAAATAAAGTTCACGGCAAATATTCCATTAAAATCTACGCAAAGCACAAATTACCGAAAAACCTGTTACACAAAATATTGATTGATTGCCAAAGATTTGTGCTTATAATCTGTTTATGCTAAGCAAATGACTGTTTTCTGTGACACTGGTCCAAGGTAAGACTCCAAATAATTAACACAATTACTGGTACTTTTTCAACAACAAAAACCCCAAAACATCCAACCAACAGATTATAAAAAAGCAAAAATGCTTCTTGAGTCACAAGAAGAACGGGAAAAGGCAGCAACAAGAATCCTAACTCACAGCAAAGACATAGTCCATTCCAGCCTTCAATCCTGTGATACTGGTACTCTGTGTCTCTCCAGGCCTAGCCTTCTGATAGTGGTATTTACTCTCGTCCGCTGTTTCTCCAGTAGTCCGGTACCGGATCTGATAGGTGGTGATCTGACCGTTAGGGAACATCGGAGGGTTCCACATCAGGGTGATGGAGGTTTCTGTCATGGTTTCTTCATCCACTGTGACAGCACGCACAGCGGACGGAACTGAAGTAAACAAGAGAGAATGGAATGGAAGTTAGTTTTGAAGGTTTGATCTGAGGACTTGTAGAAGGACTTTGTCTTTGTCACAGTTCACTTGTATACATGTAACTTTTGACATAACTTGAGACTTAACAAGTTGTGATTTGGGGCAATTCTCAAATTTGGAGTACAGAACAAATTGAACTCTGCCAACTATTAACTCTTAGCCAACGAAAGGTATTCATAATTCATATAAGGCAAGGATGAGTTCCTAATCATTCTGCAGTTTAAATTGAGGTCACTTCTCAAATTTTCTTTCACAAGTTATGAGAGTATGTTCTAGAGTCTGTGTTGTTTTAAGGTGCAAGCATTCTTCACTTTTAGATCAAATCAAACTCGTCTTTATCATTTCCCTTCTAGCATTTACAGCATTTGCATTTTGTCCTTCTACTTAAGACATTTTCATTCATTCCATGTTCACTTTTACACACATGTTTGGTGATACGGCAGCTGTCCTCAGGAACATTCAGGTTTTTTGTATTATGATGAGAATGTTAATAGGGTGCTTTGCTGTATTTTATGAATCGATTTAAAGCACATGTGAACCTTGTTGGTGTTTGACTGCAACTGCTGTGAAGTCCTTGGGGAAGAGAGTGACTTTCCCATCAAAAGTAGAGAACTATTGAGTTTGCTGCAAGACCGACAGGGGGGTTTTAGAAGGGATTTTATGTTTTCTGGATGAAATCACTTTGTTTTGATTGCCAAAAGTCCGAAAAAACACCTAGCTAATATGAAGGACAAGGCAAATGGTATTTGTTTAAACACTTTTTAGACTCGGTTAACCATCTTGTTTACCAACAACTTTTTATCTCTTTCTCCAAATGCTGTTATTTATCATGTGTTCCCATGTGTACAACGAGAACAACGAAGAAAATACTACTTATATAACAGCATATTGGGGTTGGAAATTGTAGACTATAATGGCGGCAATGGAAAGTGCGAAAGGGCGAATGCAAAAGCGCGAGTGACAAAAGGTGAGAGCCAAAGGTGCTACCCTTCTACCAATACATTTTCAAAATGCGTTCATGTTTCAACTAAATATTTGTAAATTTCCACTGATTTCTTTTCCGCAATTCATGCAATTACTTTCAGCCCTCCCCCTACACTAAAACAGTATACTGTAGGGGAATGGGTGTAAAATACACATTCTTTAATCAGGTGGCATCAAGCTAAAAGACAAAGCTCCACGTTTTCTGTGCCAAACTGAAAATCGACCAAATTATACTGAAGCAAATTATGAGGTTGGCAATGTGAGGTCTGCATGTTGGCAGTATTTTTTTTTAATATGACTTCTCCCGAGCCTCAACCTGTTTACATTCACCCAAGGAAAACGATTATGGCCAGCTATTGGGACCGGTTTAATGAGCGGAGAACCAGCTTTTGAGACGGGAAGAATGGTCGACTTGGCATGAACAAATAAATAATTGTGGGTTATTACCAGTCATGAAATCCACAACCTTTTGAATGAAACCGTTTCCCTGGTTGTTTTTTTTCTTTTCTTTTTTCATGTTTAAGGTGGGAAGCGATTTTTTTTGTTCCTCTCTAGATTACATTTTTATTGTTTTGTGGATGTGTGGCCACTGGAATTTATGAGAGTTCGACTTTTTTATGAGAGTCATGTTGTCAAAGTTTAAATTCTGAAACTAGAGCTAGGACTATCAATTTTTCATTTGTCTAAAATTAAAAACATGGTGCCACCGCAAACAGTTGCCTTTTCACAAAGAAAACTCTTAATTAATAACCAAAAAGGATAAGAGGAAATTTGTTGAGGTATTTTTTTGTCCTACGTTGAATTCACTTTCCTGAATCTAGAAACTTCCAAATTTTTGTCACGAGACATTACAACTTGTCTAAGATTCCTAGTCTTCTGTTCCATTCAAAATTCTGACTGAAGAATAAATAACAAATCCATCAACTATCTCCCCACCACACAAATATACCTTTAATATTTTTCCTGTATCCATCCCCAAACACCTTTATCTATTCAAGTCAAGGCCCATGTTTGCCTCATCTGACTGAAACAAGTGGCATTAACATTTACGGACTCCGAGTGCTTGGCAATTTAATCACATGTAGCCGGGACAGCATTTCAACGCAAACAACTGTTCCCCCTCCTCTGTAAAAAAAAAAAAAGGAGGAAAAAAAAAGAGGGAACCTCGCCGCAAACACAGCAATTTATTTCATATTAAAACGGACTCCAACACCTCCGAAAAACAGAATTAGACTTCAATTTTGGCTGGCGAGGCCGTCAGCGTTCAGTGGGGTAACAAGATTATGACTGGTTTTTTTTTTCCTTTACTCCCGACCTACTGTAGGTTAAATTGTGAGCCAAGTGTTGCATGTGTCTCTCCTTGTTTTGTAGGGGTTTGGGTGGAAGTAAGGAAAAAGGGTCCTGCATTTTCTATCTCTGAGGCTGTACTCACATTTAGTGTATGAGTTGCAACCTTCGTAGAGGCCCTTTATCACGTACAACCAAGAAATTTGATTTTCAGAGAGTTTATTTTTGCAGCTTTAGTTTGTTTTTTGTTCCTCTGCATATACTTGTCCCATCCCCGAGGAGTCGAGGACAAATTTGAATTGTTTCAACAAGCAATAAGGATAATATTTGCAAGTCGGAGGTCTGTGGGACAGGACAATTTATGAGTGGCTTTTTTTGGTGCAAACTGAAATATTTACACACTCTGACAAATGTATAAATAATTGGGAAAGAATTTTGCAAGTAATATTATAAATGCTACCAAATATAATATTCCAATAAGTCTTTCCAATATTTAAGGAAAGAGGCGTTTAAGTCACAAAAGTTCAAGCCTTCCCAAAAAATGTAAAAGCCTTCCCACTTTACAATAAAACAAATTCAAGCTATAGGGGGGGGGGGGGGGGGGGCATGTAGATGATTTGAAAGCATACCGTCTTAAAATGCTCTCAAGACAAGACATTGTCGCGCCAGCGATTAGTGGATGTGTAAAAAGAAAACATCCCACTCTTCTGTCCTCTACCTAAACACCGGAGTGGATGCAACCCAGGTATGACAAATACAAAGAAGACAAGAACAAGATAAGACGTCAAATTTGGTGAGAAAGAATTTGTCCGGTGGTCGGAATGTTTGTTTTGGGGAGATCTGGCGTCCTCCAAGATGCCAGGAATGGCGCCAAGACAGAAATCGGAAGACAAGTCTGCCGTATCCACGGTGATACTTGAGATTCCCGGCAGATTCATGCCTAGAATTTGACGAGTTGAACGAGTCTAAGGGGAAAGTCTTCAGTCTTTGTTCGTCAAGCTGCCGTATTCACAATTTCACAAAGTTTCCACAAAAAATGTAAACTTTCAAAAAGTAATTCCGGATGCTGGGTGCTTTATGGTAATTTGTTTCACGAGTGGCAGTATAAATCCCACATGTTTTACTACTATTTTTTACTATTTTTACAAATCTATTTTTTAAATTTTGCACTGATAGCTGAGGCTTGAGAGGTTGACTACACTAATTTAATTTGGGGGCAAGTGTGTCCCCTTGTTTTGGAAAAGAATGCCCTGTTTTTGTTTCTGGCAAGTATGCCAAAAAATGTTTGGTTTAAAATTGATAACAAGAAATAGATTAGTGGCTGGAAAAAAATATGATAAAAATGTTTAGTCATTGTTTCAAGGTGAGCCTTGTGTGTGGTCTGGGAATAATAAAAGGAACAGGCATATAGTCATGGATTGAAGAAACAGATCAGAAAAAATGAAGATTCTCAAGAACAGGGTTGAGGTTTTGGCCAAAATCAGACCACCGATTGATTTTTTGTTTTTAATCTTGTTTGAAAGTGAACTTAATATCCTCTTTTTTATAACAATTCAGCATAATCTCAAAATGTTATCTCTCAGTTTCCTGTTGAAGATAAAACATGGCTGAACCGTTAGCCAAATGTTTTGATATTTCGACCAACTCCTAGGGAAAGGCAACAGCCACAACAGCCTGTATACAAAGGCTTTGTCCTTTCATTCCCCCTCCTCAACAAATATTTGGACCAAATATAAAAGAAAGCAGTTTGGGAGACGGCTGTCTGACAACAAGATGGTTAAAAAAAACCCACAATCACAGTTTGTTTCAAAACAATTACCCCTGACCTTACCAGGCTCTGTTGTTTTGCTAGCTAGTACAGACAGTCTCTTGGAGGAGTTATAAATAAGAACTTGCGCATTAGTGTTGAGATGCAGACTGAAAATCTGGAGATTTAAGTCTCATGTTAACGCTGGAGGTTTTTTCTCTTCAATACAGAAACCAGAAATGTATACAAATGAATTTCCCTGGAGATTTTTGTGTTTCTACTACAACCGGGGCATAAAACGATTGCTGCAGTAAATCTAAAATCCAGACACAGATTGTAATGCTTTTTCTTTTTCATATTTAAGAACAACAGTCAACAGAAAGTCTAGAATTGTTGGCAAGGTGATTTGTGGCAGTGTGTGCAGAGTTCAGACTGAGTTAGTTTCAAGGTTTTAGGTTTTTTTGTTTTTAATAAACTCATCTGCGTTTGCTCAACGAACAAAGGCTTACACAGGCTTCTCCAATTAAAATGGGAATCAAGTCCCAAAACAATATCCAAAGTATTGAATGGAACAAAGAAGATCTAGCAAGTGGCAGCGAATCCTTGGTTTTTATGCAGATGTTGTAAATGTAGGAGGGGCTAAAGGAGGGGAGGGGCTAAGGGGGAGGGGGCTAAGGGGAGGGGCCGAGGGGCTAAGTGGGAGGGGCACTAAATATATTTCACAACTCTAAGAAGAGAGTGATTGACTGATAAAAATAAAAATGGGGCAGAATGGGCTTGACATTTCAGGAACTCCCAAACCGCAAGGATTCTAGAAATCCAAAGGTCTTGGGTTCATATCCAAAATGATGAACACACAGACAGACAGCGAGGTTAATGCTTTCAGAGAAGAGTGAACCTACAATGTATTATTTGAGTTGACAGCAGCAAGTTACAGTCACATCAACCAGTCATGGCAGCTATTATCCACCAATCATATTCAATTTGTCCGGTCCTCCAATCCTGCCAAACTCATAAACACTTTTTTTCATCTGGTCTTCTCAGCTTTAGCTTTTCTTTTCCCCAAACGCGCCGGCTTCGGAATCTTCAGACTTCTGCTTTTGCTCTTTACTCGAGGGTCCTCAACTGTGGAACATTTTTGTACTTCGTAAGATTAAGCCGACAAATCATCATTCAATTAAACTTGAATACCCAAGGAGTCTAGGTTTACAACCTGGTCCCATGAAGTAAACCGTAGTGACTAGCAGACCAGGTGTTCTTGTAGTTATTCATCCGTTGGTTATTTGAGGCAAAGGCTTGCGCTGAGCTCCGCCACATAACACTTGGGTTTCTCCTGCAGGATTTATTGCCATCATTTCTGAGCAGATTTGTTTTCTACAAGTTTCACTTGATTTGTAGGTGTCGACACAAACTTTACATATTTCGAGGGGCAACTTGAACTTGGTATGCTTTGGGGTACAAGAACATTTTCCAATAAAACATCATTTCATAACTACAAGTTCTGGCAAAAGACACTCTAAAACGAGCTCAAGGAATTATGAATACAGAACAAAGACAATTATTCAGAAAAAAATATTAAAACAAATATTATAGAACTCTTTATCTGTTTATCTTTCTTTAGGATGGTTTCACTTTCACTTTGACCCAAATCTGAATACCAATTATGAACTTTCTCCCAACCCAACAAAATATTCCACAGGGTACCCCAGGGTACCCCAGGGTACTTTGGGTTTTACTAGGCCAGAGATTGACATGGTATTTGCGTCCGATGACTATCAGATTGAGACTCGGTCTTCAGAGCTACTTGTAGTTTAGGGTAACATCAGGGGAGCGTGCTGAACTTTTACCGAGACATTTTCCGTCGTCGCCTGTCAGGCAGTAGAAAAACAGGTCAGGGGAATAAGACAAACAGGTAAAAGATGACAACAATCTGGGTTTGGAGGTCTGCAACCGGCAGGTATTTGACAAGATCCTAATCGTAGGACTCCTCTATCAATGTCAGAAAAGTTTAGAGTCTAAGACAAGAAGTTAAATAATCAGTTACCTGAAGAAAAGGTTGTTGCGTTGACCACAATGCTTTGTTGTTTAATGTCGGCCGCGATGCTCTGCTCTGACACGCCATTTCCAGCGTAGATGAGAAACTCGTAGGTCGTATGCGAGGCCAGACGACTGACGTTGACCTCTAGGCCGGGTAGGTCATGCTGACGGGGCGAGTATTCGGTGTCTGACGGACACAGTGGGCAATCTACCCAGTACTTGAGATCATTGCGGCCTCCGTTATTGGCCGGTGGCTGCCACGTTAGCGTGACCACCGAAGACTTGTTGTCCACCATGGACTGGCCATCTCTTGGCGCTGAGGGAGAACCTAGATTAATGAGATTAAACAAGATTATGATTAGATCATCAGGGGATCGCAGACGATAGAATTGCAGATGAATCAATTGTGAACAAACAAAATGCGTTTCTTTAATTTACTTGTTATTGTTTGTCAGGGAACACTATAACTTATGTTGTATTAACCAATGTGTACAAACATCACTTAAATAAAAGTTGTCAACCCCCAAAGTCTACAATATATTTTCTGGACTTCCAATCTAAGTTCCCACGCCACCATCTTCAATGAACCGCGGTGTGTACCCAACTCAACTTTGTTTACCCTCGCTCTAATGTAGCTAGGAATCCTTGCACTACCGGGTACAGTTACAGAGATTGGTGTTGGGGTAGAAACTTGAGGTGTATTTGCTATTTGGGGGGGAGGAAGGGGGGGTTGGGACAGGAGAGCGATGGAAATAGTTTCTTGTTGGCCCATGACAGGCTCACTTTGTAACTCTGGTAGTATGTTTCCTTAAAATGATTGTTTGGCCTCTGGACTTTTTTGCCAAAGGTGCCAAGATCTGTGATAAGGATAACTGGCTACTTATACAAAAACAGAAAATTCTACATCTTAATTTTGTTCACCTTATTTAGATGATTGGGTACTGATTAGATATTGGGGAAATCTTTCAAGTTAATTGATTTTGTGCTTACAAATCTGGATTTCATGGCACTGTTGTATTTCAAACATTTTTATGTTAACGAATGAGTGAACATTTAATATTCACTTTAAAAAAAAAATGATCATCCAACCATGATATTTATTGCAAAGAATTTAAAACTTGAATTAAAAATTTAAAAAAAATTATTCCTAACTCTGAAACAGATGAATTTGTTTTGTTCGTTGACACCATATTCATGAAAAGCATCTGTCAACTAACCATCTTACTTGTATCCGTGCCGTGCAGATATTGATCGCCATAAAAACATGAATATATCAAAGAGGCCCATCTTGAAGTAATGGGTTATTTCAGCAAATATCCTCTATGACCTGAATGAAAACAACAAACCTAGTTGTAGCATTTGATAGGCAGCTGACTGCCACATATAGATCCATTATCGATATACTTAGTTCGTTTCTCGGTGTGTGCACCCCAAACCGGTACCCTGTTTCCCCGGTAATGCAAGGCAAACAGAGAGAGAGCCCGAGTAGTGGTGATGTGACTGTG